>JARQOD010000005.1:163480851-163614216 GCA_033576555.1 Oophaga sylvatica | reverse complement strand
TATATATGAGGTGGCAATTTGTCTTTGAAGAACTCGTGGGGTCAGATGGTAAAGCCTATAACATTTTCTTCATGAAGTTGTCGTAAAACCTCTTTGGGGTAGGTCATGTGGCCATAAACCACATTTCCCCCTTTGTCTGCCTAAACGTATCACAAAATCATATTGTTCCTTAATGTGACAAAGCTTGTCTCTCCCTCTTACCTAAATTATTCTGCTTGTGGGGTCCAATTGTAGCCCTGTCAATGTCTTTACACATCTTCTCAAAGAAAATTTGGACGGCTGGAAAAAGGGAGAAAGAGGGATAGCTTGAGAGGGAGACGTCTGGTAAATCTCTTGTCAGCCCTGAAGAATCAAATTTCTTGTAAAAGGTCAAGGAGGTCATTGAAACTTGTCTTTCATTATCAAAAGGGTCATCTAAGAGGGAAGGTGGTGATACAACAATTTAAACGAAATTTTGACACAGAAAAGATACGGGTCCTTAACCAAAACAAATTTGGTTAAGTGGGTTCATAGGAAAAAGAAAGTCCCTTAAGAGACCTTTTTTCTGTGTCTGATAGAACATACAAAGACAAATTAATAATCTGCAAATTACCTTCCTTGTTAAGTCAACTGGCTGCCGTCAGCGCCCCCTTTTGTACCGTGTCTCTCTCCTGTACGTAGTGACCATTTCTTGTAGTTTCTTCCTTTCTTTTGTTGGGTCTAGACTTTCTCCCCCCGACCCCTCCGGGGGCCCCCCTTATGTCGCTGGGGTCCGGGGACAAAAAATCACTAGATGACACCTCCTGCCTGGAAGATGCATCTCTCATATTTTTTGAGGACTCTGAAAATTGGCGTTTTACCCCGATGGGTCCATCTATAGGCTCTTCCATTATTGAAGTCCGATTATCTCTATTAAATTTGTTTCTTTACGGGGACAATCTCCTTTTTCAATTTATCAATTAAGTCCTTCAATTTTTCTGTTGAAAGGGTTCACTAGGGAAACTTTATCAAAATCCAATAGTTTGGTCTCACAGCCTTGATATCCTCCTTGATTTTAATTAATAACATTTGGTCATGTTCTATGAGCATATCAATTAAGATAGTGAACATTTTTCTAACCCATTTTCCCAATGGTCTGAAAATCTGCAGAAACTTCCCAAGCAGGAAAGGGTTTGGATACGCAGTCCATGTGGAATAATGGCGACCACTCTCTGCTCATTCTACTCGACCTTTCTGCAGCTTTCGACACGGTTGACCACCGTCTCCTACTGTCCAGGCTCCACTCTCTAGGTATTAAGGACACTGTTCTCTCCTGGTTCTCCTCCTATCTTTCTGACCGCTCCTTCAGTGTTTCGTTCTCTGGCTCCACATCATCTCCTCTTCCTCTCACTGTCGGTGTACCCAAGGGCTCAGTCCTTGGCCCCCTTCTCTTCTCTCTCTACACCGCCCCAATTGGTCAGACCATCAGCAGATTTGGCTTTCAGTACCATCTTTATGCTGATGACACACAATTATACACGTCATCCCCCGACCTTACCCCCGCTGTACTACAGAACGCCACCGACTGTCTGTCCGCAGTCTCCAACATCATGTCTGCTCTCTATCTGAAACTCAACCTCTCCAAAACTGAACTTCTTCTGCTCCCGCCGTCTACTAACCTCCCTAAATCTGACATTTCCTTCTCAGTGGGCGGCACCATAATAACACCCCGGCAGCAGGTTCGCTGTCTGGGTGTTATGTTTGATACCAATCTCTCCTTCACCTCCCATATACAATCTCTTGCCCGCTCTTGCCGCCTACACCTAAAGAACATCTCTAGAATCCGCCCTTTTCTCACCATGGAAACAACAAAAACCCTCACTGTAGCATTGATCCACTCCCGCCTGGACTACTGTAACGCTCTATTACTTGGCCTCCCCATTACTCGACTATCCCCTCTCCAGTCCATCCTTAATGCAGCAGCCAGGGTTATCCATCTGGCTAATCGGTACTCGGACGCGTCCGCTCTTCGCCAGTCCTTACACTGGCTGCCCATTCATTTTAGGATCCAATTCAAAGTACTTGTTCTCACCCACAAAGCTCTCCACACTGCAGCACCCCCCTACATCTCCTCCCTCATTTCTATCTATCGGCCTAACCGACTGCTGCGCTCCGCAAACGACTTTTGACTAACCTCTGCACTAATCCGTACCTCCCACTCCCGACTCCAAGACTTCTCCCGCGCTGCACCAATCCTCTGGAATGCTCTACCCCAAGAAATTAGGACTATCCACAATTTGCATGGTTTCAGGCGCTTCCTCAAAACACATCTGTTCAGAGCGGCCTATCACATTCACTAATCAAAGTCATTCTATGTGTAAGTGTGTGTGTGTGTGTAGCCCATTCACTATCTCCATCCATCCCTCACTCCCTTAAGATGGCTGGACCATCATTGTAAATGCACCAATGTATATACACACCTGTATTTTGTATCTCCCCCACCTCATTGTAGATTGTAAGCTCCCACGAGCAGGGCCATCTTATTTTGCTTTAATTACTGTATTGTTAACGTTGTTACTTATGACTTGTGTTTTGAAACTGTTAAACTGTAAAGCGCTGCGGAATATGATGGCGCTATATAAATAAAGATTATTATTATTATTATTATTATAAACCCGGCCTTTTTGTATTCTTCTAAACTTCTAATATTCCACCATATTTTGGTGAGAGATTTATGTAAATTAATCACTTTGGAAGAAAGTGTCTGAAAATCAGATTCATTAGAGTCTCCCAACCCAGTGGTAGTAGTGTTATCAAACAGCCCCAAAGCTCTATTGCTCCAGGCTGTCTCTCTGGAAGAGAGATCCATGCTCAGCTGCTGAAAAAAAATGTCATTATATGCGGCTGAAAAAAATTTTTTCATTATATGATCACTTGCGTCACTGTGATCTTAATAAACTACCCTGTTCTGTGATTGTGTAACTAGTCCGTGTACCAGTTTAATCATTTATTGCAATTTTCTGTCACATAGATACTTTGCGCCGGCAATCTCACTGTGTACACCCTATACAAATTCATGTCTCCCTCTCTGAGCGTGCGCGGTCTCCTGTGTAACTCATCGCTTACATCTGTGCACCGTTCTTTAGCGCATGCGCAGTTACATCAGTTTTCGGCCATATTGGTATACCCATCAGTTGCTTCCTGTCTCTCTAACTTCCGGGAGTCGGCGTGTTCCATGGCGCCGATCAATAATGCTCAGCTGCTGTAAGTGTTTGATTGTATTTCTCTTTATAAATAGCGATCATGCTGTGTGTCTTTCCATGCTTTCCCCTGACGAAGCCACTTAGGTGGCGACACGCGTTGGGCTCTGGCCCCCCTGCCTCTCCTTTTTCCTCTCCCTTTTATGGTCTGGTAATATCATTCATATGGGTGTTTGTACCATTTACTTATGCAGGTTTTTTTGCATCCTTCTATGTGCATTTTCCTTTCAGCTTATTTGGGACATAGTCCATTTGGTATAAGTCTCTTTTGTATTAGTTTATGCACATTTATTTTTCTGTTTTGGACCTTTGGAGGAGACACATTATTATACATCTTTGATTTGTATATTGTATTATATATTAATATTTCTTTCCATTATATTGTTTGAGGGGCTGAAGGGGCCATGAACCCTTATTTGTCGGGTAATTGTTTGCATTTTAAGTGTTTTTAAATTTTTGGTTGTTCACGCAGTTTCTCAATAAAATTTGAATTATTTATAACATTCAGGTGTTCCTTGGTTTATAGTATGTGCCTTTTCTCTGTTTAATTATGCTGTTATACATACTCCAGGTTGATACCCTTTGTATTATAATGTTTTTGGTGGTGCCCTCCACATATTGTTATTGTTTGGGAGCAGTACACCTTGTTATCTTTACAAATTTTCCCATTATCTTTTTTATATGATACGTCTTGGTTAATAACTGTTCATCTGTATATTTGTGTGAAAAACTCTCTTACAATTGTTATAATAAAGTTTATACTTTTTATACATATATTTCTGGACTGGTACACATTTTTCCTGCTCACGCAGTACTCCTAGTTTGTATTGATTCTGTGTGTCCAGCACACTTCCTGCACACACATACATATATATATAATAATGCAAATTTTTCTATTCTCTCAATGTGTGTGGTTGTGGAATATTTTTAATCATATAACCTTAATAATTAAGGGATTTTCAGTTGGACGTTAAGTATATTATATATTTACTAATCCCAGTAAATGAAGAAATAACATTCTCTATTTAGACACAGTATTTGCTCCAATGTTTACATCGCTGCGGTATCCAGGATGTGACATCAGACTGTGGATCATGTGGCGCTCTGGTCCTCCCCATTCTATGTGTCTGGGGAGGATATGACGATTGCGTTCCACTCCAGCTTCCAGCAGGACGGCGCACCGGATGTGACGTCACAGAACAGTTACCTCGGCGTTCTATTTAAGGACCCACGTGGGCCAGATGCGCGCCACCCGCTCGATAACATGCACAAGGTGACGGGTGACATCTCTTTACAGCTGATACGATATGGCACTTTTCTCCCCTGATGATTTTGCCAAAGAAACGTGTCGGGAGTTCTCAGCTTAACTAACCACTATGATCCACGATGCTTTTGGGGTAATGTATGGCATGATTGTATAAAACCTCCCCCGATTGATGGAAGTCACAGTGGACAATGAATAAGTGGTGAGATCGTTCTTTTTTTATATATACTGTATGCGGTCATAATAAGCATTATATTTATATAAACCCTCATAATTTGGGACCAATTATCAAGTGGATGTCTGAGGTGAAAATTTCTGATCCTTGGGTGTTATATGTTATAGATTTACATACAGAGTACATTCTATACGGATACATTTAGTGATCAATTACATTACTCAATACCTTGAGATTTGCAATGTACGTATTAAGTGTATGAGATATGGTATTTTGAGTAAGTTGCCATATTCATACTTTCCATCACGAATATATACATGTGACGGTATACAGTCGTCGATCCTAATGACTTGGTTGAAT
Organism: Oophaga sylvatica; assembly: GCA_033576555.1. Classification (NCBI taxonomy): domain Eukaryota; kingdom Metazoa; phylum Chordata; class Amphibia; order Anura; family Dendrobatidae; genus Oophaga; species Oophaga sylvatica. The sequence continues at coordinate 163,609,199 of JARQOD010000005.1, read as the reverse complement.
TGACCCAGTTCAATGACTATTGACCATTAATGTCATTCCAATATTTCTTTTTGTATTATCTTTTGTTCTTTTGAATTCCTTTTGGTCACTTTGGAGGGGTGGTGTTTTGTTGTTTTCTTATTTTGAGTTTTTTGAAAATATTATGACATTTTGTGAACCAATGGGTTACTTTTAAAATTATAATTAAAAGTTATATAGCTTTTTAACTACTACCTTGATGGTTACATACAATTTATGATCGGTAGATCCTTCAGATTTAACTTTGATTGATACAGAGGCATGGCTGGTTTTCTGACTAAGGGCATCAATATTGATACATGGACTGCTGAGGCAAAGGAAGTTTTTTCGGATAAAACCTTTACTCAGCCCAAATATACTCCATCATATAGTAACGCATTTAAAGAACTCACTAAAGTATATAAGAACCAAATTTCTAGTTGGTGGGAAGTTCAAAGTCTTGAAAATTATATTAAGACTGGTATAGTTCCACGACATCTTAGAATTACATTGCATCCGGGATTTCTATATATAGGAACAGCACATTAAGTGAACAATGGGAAAAAGAAGCTACTGCTAGCTCTTTGAGATTTATGAATCTTCTTTTGGAAGGAGAGAAGAAAACTTTAAATACACAAAGTGACCTCTTAAAAGAACAAATTGAGATCACAAAAAAATTCTCAGCAGAAATGGATTTCTCCACTAAGGAGACTGCATTGCAAAACACTATTGAAAGGTACCAGTATAATCTTAAAGAGCGTAAACATTGCAATTTTGTACGTGATTTACAAGAATTTAAAGAAAACAAGGCATATCACCTTCCCTCTAACAGAAATTTTCCTAGTTTTGGTAGAAATCTGGAAACAGATATTTCTTCTACAGACACTGATCTGTCTGATTCTGAGTCACGTTCCAGGAATTCTATAGGAAGACAGAGAGGTAGGGGTAATAAAAGGGGACGCCCTGGTGACAGACTGGGAAGCGCTCGTTTTTTAGATCAAGGTTATTTTCTGAGGAACAGACCAGGGGTCAACAATTGATGGACACACAGGCCACACAGATCATCAACCTTTCTTCTAGGCCCCTTACAGAAATGGAAACACAGGTCTTGAATAAAGGTCTAAATTTTGTGCCAACATCAGACTATCAGGTATTTGAGAGTATCAAAGATCTGCATTTATTTGTCCGTAAATTAAAATGGAAAAAACATTTCATCAAGGAAGATAAACGTACGAGTCAGGAATTGAGTATTCCAGAATCTCTGCTACCTGATATAAGACTACTATATGGTCTATCAGACCCTACCCCTGAATTCACGGGAGAAGGTCCGTTTACCCAACTTAAACCCAAAAGTTGGAGGATGCCTTCTCCTTTGGGTGTTAAATCTACTGTTGATGTGTTTCTAGAGGTAGTCACCAAAGATTTAGAAGTTTTGGATACAAGGGCAAAAACACGTTATAATCTGACCAAAATGGAAATGGAGGCTCTGAGGAGCATTGAAAAAGACTCTAATATAGTTGTAAAGCCCTCAGACAAGGGTGGTAATATCGTTGTGATGAATTACTATGATTATCAAGAAATGTGCCAAAACATATTAAATGACCGGACTTCCTATGATAAATCATCCAATAATCCTATGAATAGGTTTCTTGAGATTTTGAAAGTAATCTTAGATGATGGTATTAAGGGTCATTTGATTGATAAGCATGAATATGATTATCTTTACCCCTCATTTCCGACAATGGCAACTTTCTATTGCCTTCCAAAAGTTCACAAGGGACTATCTCCTCTGAAAGGGAGATCGATAGTATCGGGTATTGACAGTCTGACTCATCATATTGGAATCTATTTAGATGAAATTTTGAAACCCTTTGTTGTTGCTTTGAACTCATATACCAGGGACACAAGGGACCTTTTGAGAAAATTAGATGGTTTGAGCATTGAGACCGATTCCATACTTTGTAGTATTGATGTTGAAGCGTTGTACTCTTCCATCAATCATAAAAATGGTCTTGAGGCAGTTGAATTTATTTTAAAAAAAGGGGTCAACAATGTAGAGATCATAACATCTTTGTACTCCAACTTTTGGATTTTTGTCTGACCAAAAATTTTTTTCTCTTCAATAATAACCTTTACCACCAGCTCAGGGGCACAGCAATGGGCAGTCCATGTTCGCCATCTTATGCGAATCTGCTCCTGGGCTGGTGGGAGGAAACGGTTGTATTCAGTGACCAATATTTGAAGAATGTGAGAAAATTTGTTTTTGGTCAAGATATATTGATGACGTATTCATGGTGTGGAATGGGACCATTCCAGACTTGGAGACCTTTGTGGCAAAATTGAATGTGAATCCACTGGGACTTTCATTCACTTTTGAATGTAATCAGTATAAATTGCCTTTCCTAGATATTAACATCAAAAAAGCGCAGTAATGGGAACCTGGATACCAGGATTTATAGAAAGCCCACGTCTACAAATGCCCTTCTAAGATGGGAGAGTCATCACCCAACACCCCTCAAAAAGGGAATCCCTAAAGGACAGTACATGAGAGTCCGATGAAAATGTTCATCAGAATGTGATTATAAAGATCAGGCAGCGGATTTGAGACGATTTTTGAATAGAGGATACCTGGATGGGATCCTACGTAAAGCATTCAATGATACTAAGATCCTAGATAGAACACTGCTATTGAATGTCAAACAACCTCAAAATGAACCTCCTTCGTGTCGTTTCATTACCACCTTTCAATTCTGGTGCACAACAAGTACGCTCAATCCTTCAGAAACATTGGTCAATACTGCAGATGGATGAGGACATTGGAGATCTGGTAGGAGAACACCCTAAGATTACCTTTTTGAAAGGAAAATCTATAGGGGATAGAATTGTACACAGCCACTTCAATCCCCCAAGTAAAGAAACATGGCTTACGAACAATCTAAAAGGATTTTTTATTTGCAGTGGGTGTATAGCTTGTGCAGTTTTGTCCACAGGAGACGTCTTCAGAAGTAATGTTATGGACCGGAATTATGAAATCCGACATTTCATCAATTGCCGAACAAAAGGTGTCATCTATAAAGCAACGTGCCCATGTAATTTGGAGTATGTGGGTAAAACTATCCGAGAATTTAGAAGAAGAATAGGTGAACATTTACGGGATATTGCCCTTAGGAGAGACACACCTCTAGTGAGACATATGGTTAGCCAACATGAGGGGGAAACAACTGGTCTCAAATTCATTGGAATTGATAGAATAGGAGCACCAAAGAGAGGAGGCAACTGGGATAGGAGGATTTTACAATGTGAAACAAAATGGATTTTTCGGCTTAAAACGCAACAACCTTTGGGTCTCAATGAGATCTTAACATACAACTGTTTCGTTTAGCCCCCCCTTTTTTTCTCCATGCCCCCTATCCCATAACTATTTTTCTTTGGCCTCCGCTCTTTACTCCTTCTCCTTAAAATATCTATCACTTTCCTATCTTTGTAACCTCTTTTTCCCACATATATTCCAGGGTTATATAGGGTTTAATAGGGCTTTATAGGGCCAGCCGTCGAGGAGTGGGGGCGCCAAATTCGTTTCTTCCTTAGGGTGCCAACCTCCACGGTTAGGTAGGTTGTTTTAGGTCCCAAACAGGGCTCAATAGTATTTTTGCTTGGGTTATTTTTGTTTCCCCCTCTGTGCCAGATCCCCTTTGTCCTCCCATTTTGTTTGAATTTATATTATTAGTCATATATGTCCCCCTTTTTCTTTACACCTCCAATGTTCTCTTATTGGGATTTTTTCAGAACTTTTTTTCAGAAGTACTGTATCACTGGTACCTATCCTGGAACTGCACTAATAGGATTTTTAAGACGGTACCTATATAGAAAATACTTTTTTCACATTGACCATCCTTATACCCTAGTAACAAAAAGAATTATCTTTGAGGCTGGAAATGTTTTTTCATCAGAAATGTTATTCATTTATTAGGGTATATCTATAGGATTCTTTTGGAAGTTGGAACAGAAAAGTTCATCTGTCTATCAGGTTATTTTATAACTTTATACTGAGGTTTTATAAAAACTTTTCAAGAAGATAATATATGGGAATTTGCAAAGATATTTGTCTATTTTGGTTACTCTGAGAATGGTTTATATGTGACCAATGATATTGTGCTTGGTGACCATATGAAAAGATCTTTATTGATTATATTACTTTGGGGTATTTTTATGAGTCAAATATGGAATTTACTCCTCAAAATCATTTTTGACCTCTTATGAGCAGTTAAATATATATATATATATATATATATATATATAATATATACATATAAAAAATTCCCCCTCTTTGACCTCAGGTATAAAGGATGAAATCTGGGAGATACTCCATTGATATGTTACATATAACCTTAATAATTAAGGGATTTTCAGTTGGACGTTAAGTATATTATATATTTACTAATACCAGTAAATGAAGAAATAACATTCTGTATTTAGACACAGTATTTGCTCCAATGTTTATATCGCTGCGGTATCCAGGATGTGACATCAGACTGTGGATCATGTGGCGCTCTGGTCCTCCCCATTCTATGTGCCTGGGGAGGATATGATGATTGCGTTCCACTCCAGCGTTCCAGCAGGATGGCGCACCGGATGTGACGTCACAGAACAGTTACCTCGGCGTTCTATTTAAGGACCCACGTGGGCCAGATGCACGCACCCGCTCGATAACATGCACAAAGGTGACGGGTGACATCTCTTTACAGCTGATACGATATGGCACTTTTCTCCCCTGATGATTTTGCCAAAGAAACGCGTCGGGAGTTCTCAGCTTAACTAACCACTATGAACCACGATGCTTTTGGGGTAATGTATGGCATGATTGTATAAGCCTCCCCCGATTGATGGAAGTCACAGTGGACAATGAATAAGTGGTGAGATCGTTCTTTTTTTATATATACTGTATGCGGTCATAATAAGCATTATATTTATATAAACCCTCATAATTTGGGACCAATTATCAAGTGGATGTCTGAGGTTAAAATTTCTGATCCTTTGGTGTTATATGTTATAGATTTACATACAGAGTACATTCTATACGGATACATTTAGTGATCAATTACATTACTCAATACCCTTGAGATTTGCAATGTACGTATTAAGTGTATGAGATATGGTATTTTGAGTAAGTTGCCATATTTATACTTTCCAACACGATTATATACAGTACAGACCAAAAGTTTGGACACACCTTCTCATTCAACGATTTTTCTGTATTTTCATGACTATGAAAATTGTAGAATCACGCTGAAGGCATCAAAGCTATGAATTAACACATGTGGAATTATACATTACACTTTACAGAAAAGTGTGAAACAGCTGAAAATATGTCTTATATTCTAGGTTCTTCAAAGTAGCCACCTTTTGCTTTGATTACTGCTTTGCACGCAGAAAAGGTGAACGGATGGATTCTACATACCTGGTTCCCACCGTGAAGCATGGAGGAGGTGGTGTGATGATGTGGGGGTGCTTTGCTGGTGACACTGTTGGGGATTTATTCAAAATTGAAGGCATACTGAACCAGCATGGCTACCACAGCATCTTGCAGCAGCATGCTTTTCCATCCGGTTTGCGTTTAGTTGAACCATCATTTATTTTTCAACAGGACAATGACCCCAAACACACCTCCAGACTGTGTAAGGGCTATTTGACCAAGAAGAAGAGTGTTGGGGTGCTACGCCAGATGAACTGGCCTCCACAGTAACCAGACCTGAACCCAATCGAGTTGGTTTGGGGTGAGCTGGACCTCTCACCGCTTCAATTTTGAATAAATCAGACCACAACCTCATAATATTGTCTCCATCATACCAACCTGTTGTCAGTAAACAGCCAGCCACAATAAAATTAAATGCGACAGGGAAGAGCATGATGATGTAAATGATATTGTCCGGCGAGTAACGGATTATATAAATTTTTGTACTGACACTGTTGTACCAGCTAAAAAGATTCGATGTTATGCAAATAACAAGCCTTGGATTACAAAAGAATTGAAACACTTACTAAACAAGAAAAAACTGGCATTTAAAATGAAGGATACTAAGAAACTGAAATTGATACAAAGGGATTTAAAGGGGAAAATTATGACTGCATGTGAGGCATTCCGAATTAAATTAGAAAATAAATTGTCACACAACAATTCCATGAGGTGTGGTCGGGCATGAAACAACTAACTGGGTTTAAGGCAAAGCCGGAGCATGGAGAAGTGGATCTGCCCTGGGCTAATTAAATGAATGAGTTTTTCAACAGATTCACCAACACAAGCACAGTGTCATCAGGAATGGGGATGGATCCGGGAAAAGATCTGCAGCATTGACATTGGGGATAAGCTGCCTGCTTTCACTGTCTCCCAAAGCGATGTGAGAAGACAGTTTAGCAGACTTGTTATTGGCAAAGCAGCTGGGCCTGATGGCCTCAGCCCACGTGTCCTCAGAGCATGTGCAAACCAACTGTGTACTGTCTTCCAGCACCTGTTTAACTGGAGCCTTCAATCACAGGGGGTAACAGAACTGTGGAAGACCACATGCCTGGTGCTGGTTCCTAAGACCACTTTTCCAACTTCCCTATACGACTATCGTCCAGTGGCCTTAACATCACATGCTATGAAGTCCATGGAGAGAATAATACTCGCCTACTTGTGCCCGAGGGTGAGGTTTTTTACTGACCCCCCTACAGTTTGCGTACCAGCAGAGATTGGGGGTGGATGATGCGGTAGTGTCTCTGCTACATACAATGCATTCATTCTTGGACAATGATGGAACTGCAGTGCGCGCTATGTTTTTTGACTTCTCAAGTGCTTTCAATACCTTACAGCCACCCTTCTAGGTAATAAGTTTACTGATATGGCGGTAGATGAGGGGATGGTGAACTGGATAAGTGACTACCTGACAGACAGGCCGCAGTTTGTAAGGATGGGGGAGGTGGGTTCTGGCAGTGTACGGAGCAGTGTTGGAGCCCCTCAGGGTACAGTGCTGTCACCCTTCCTCTTCACATTGTATACAGCCGACTTTCAGTATAAATCTGATTTTTGTCACCTCCAAAAATTCTCAGATGACTCAGTGATTGTAGGGGGCATTGTGGGGGCTGGGGAAGAGGAGGAATATAGAAGGGTGGTTTCTGTCTTTGTGTATTGGTGTCAGACTAACTGTCTTGAACTAAATGTAAAGAAAACCAAGGAGATGGTGGTGAGTTATAGAAGGAATAAGGAGGATTAATTACCAATCAATATTGCTGGCCAGGAGGTTGAGATTGTTGAGAGCTACAAATATTTGGGGGTTCACCTTGACAGTAAACTCGATTGGAGGTGTCATACAGAAAAGGTTTACAAGAAGGGAATGAGCAGACTGTACTTTCTTCGGAAGTTCAGGTCGTTCAATGTGTGCAGTAAAATGCTGGAGATGTTCTACCAGTCCGTTGCAGCAAGCGCCATCTTTTTTGCTATCATTTGCTGGGGCAGTAGTGTGCGAGTAGCTGACGCTAATAAACTCAGCAAACTTATCAAGAAGGAAAGTGCAGCTGTTGGCCTCCATCTGGACTCTTTTGAGGAGGTATTGGAGGTTAGAATTCAGAAGTGTAGGGCTATAATGAACAATAATACACACCCACTATACGAGCTGTTCTTGAAGCAGAAGAGCACATTCAGCAGCTGTCTAATCCTACTAAGGTGCAAGTACAATGCATGTGTTAAAAAAAATCTCTCAAATGCATAAATATCCTATACCTTATATACTCGTGTATAAGCCGACTCGAATATAACCCGACCCCCCTAATTTTGCCACAAAAAACTGGGAAAACTTATTGTCTCGCGTATAATCCTAGGGTGGAAAATGCAGCAGCTACTGATAAGTTTCAAAAATAAAAATAGATACCAATTAAAGTAAAATTAATTGAGACTTCAGTAGGCTAAATGTTTTTGAATATCCATATTGAATCAGGAGCCCCATAAGATGCTCCATACAAAATACGCCCCATATAATGCTGAGCAAAGTTAATAATTGCCCCATAAGATGCTCCATAGATTATGCCCCATATGCTGCACCATAAAATGCTCCATAGATTATGCCCTATAACATGCTCCATATATTATGACCTATAAAATGCTCAATAAATTATGCCCTATTAGATGCTCCATAGATTACGCCCCATAAGATGCTCCATAGATTACGCCCCATTTGATGCTCCATAGATTACGCCCCATAAGATGCTCCATAGATTACGTCCCATAAAATGCTCCATAGATTACGTCCTATAAAATGCTGCATAGATTATGCCCCATAAGATGCTCCATAGATTATGCCCCATAAGATGCTCCATAGATTATGCCCCATAAAATGCTCCATAGATTATGCCCCATATGCTGCCCCATAATATGCTACATAGATTATGCCCCATAAGATGTCCCATAGATTATGCCCCATATGCTGCCCCATAAGAAGCTTCATAGAATAGGCTCCATATGCTGCAAATAAAAAAGAGTGACATACTCACCTCTCGTCGCAGGGGGCCAGGTGCCGGTGTCATTTGCAGGTGGGGACACTGGCGCGCTTTGGGGGACAGGTGTCGGTGTCACCGATGGCTCAGAGCCCCAGCACCTGAGATATTCACCTGTCCCCGATCCACCGCTGAGCGCTGCTCCGTCTTCCGGTTCCTCTGTCAGTGACTGCTTAGGCAGAGGGCACGGTGCGCACTAACTACGTCATTGCACCCTCTGACCTGAACGTCACAGCCAGAAGAAGCAGAGGATAGTGCTGCGCACAGCGGTCCATGGGGAACAGGTGAAATATGCATATACTTACCCCCTCCTGGAGCATCTCTGCAGCCCCCCTTCTTCTCCCGCGGTCTCCGGCAGCTCTTCCTTCCTTCCTTCAGCGGTCACATGGTAGCGCTCATTAAAGTCATGAATATGTGCATATTCATGACTTTAATGAGCGGTAGCACGTGACCACTGAAGGAAGGAGCCTGAGATCATGGTAGAAGCAGGGGGGCTGCAGAGACATGCCAGGGGGGTAAGCATGATCTAACACCTCTGTTCCCCCTCCCCCGCCAACCCACTGGCATATATGACTCGCATATAAGCCGAGAGTGGGACTTTCAGCCTTACTCGAGTATATACGGTAATTGGTCTTACACTAGTTGTCTGTGCAAACAGAAAGACTCATAAAAGGAAGATGTGACATTTGGCTTTTGAATAGCAAATTTTGTTTAAATGGTTTTGTATAGTCCTATCATATTTTCAGAGCTTTTGCGGTACTAGTACAGTGGAAACTCAGAGAAGTGACTCAACTTGGAAACTACACTTCTCCTTTCTTTAAAATTGGGCAATGAAAATGAAAAAAAAACATTTGCTACAATAGGTAAATGTAGCTCAATATTTTTCATTTTTATCGATAGTTAATAAGAAAAAAAGTACCTTGTCATTTATTATGCAATTTCTCTTGAGTACTGTAGGACCATACATGTGGTTGTACGCTACAGTTTGAACCCATGACAAGACTTAGAAAGGAAGAATTGCTATTAAGAATTCAAGTTTTGCTTTAACATCTATGGCAGATAGACTCACTCGACTGCAAAAACTGCTATATCTCTACCCCCTGGGATATAAACCCCCCTGGGAAATAAACCACACTCCTGTGTCTACCTCTACTTACGATATGATACGATACACTTTACTGTAATTTCCCCCCGGGATCAATAAAGTGTATCGTATCGTAAGTAGAGGTAGACACAGGAGTGTGGTTTATTTATATCTTCCACTGGTTTATTAAAGATACTTTTTTCTGGCTGTGTCTTTATTTACCATATAACTATAGGATTAGTAATGTATAGTTGTCTTTATAGACGCCTCTCCATTAGTAATCCATAGACTTGATGTAACCTAACAATGCAAAGATGACATCAACCCCACAAATATGAACCCTACTTGTCACCGCTACAGGGAAAGTGGGAAGAGGTGGACAAAGCACCAGAATTGGCTAATCTTATAGCTCAGAACTGCTATATCTCTACCCCCTGGGATATAAACTTCTTAGGAATGTGATTTCCTGATCCTCACACTGTCCATGTTAACCCCTTTTTGACATCAGGCGTACATTTATGCCAATGTCGGACTCCCTCCCTTTGATGTGGGCTCTGGCGGTGAGCCCACATCTTTCCCGGGACATAACAGCTGTTTTAAACAGCTGACATGTGCCCGCAATAGCTGCAGGAGGAATCACAATCCACCCGTGGATATTAACCCATTAAATGCCACTGTCAAACTCTGACAGCGGCAATTAGCAAGAGCTTCCAGCAATCACGCTGGAAATGCGCACACCTGTGTCTCCCGTCACATGATCGCAGGTCAACGGTGTAGGCAAGACAACCGGCGGTCTCCTGGAGACCTCTATTGTTGTCAGTGCCAACTTGCTGTGAGCGCCACCCAGTGATGGGCACTCATAACAAGTGAGTAAATCAGCTACATAGAGGCAATCTGATCATCTCCTCTATGTAGCAGTGCCAATCGGGTTGTGGCAGATTCTAGTCTCCCATGGAGACTATTGAAGAATGCCAAAAGTAAAAAGAAAATGTTTTTAAAAATATAAAATGGAAAACAAATATAAAAGTTCAAATCACCCCCCTTTCACGCCATTCAAAATAAAACTAAAATAAAACTAAACATACACATATTTGGTATTGCCACATTCAGAATCATCCGATCTATCAATAAAAAAAAGGATTAACCTGATCGCTAAATGGCGTAGTGAGAAAAAAAGTCAAAACGCTAGAATTACATTCTTTTGGTCGCCACAGCATTGCATTAAAATGCAATAGCGGGCGATCAAAAGAATGTATCTGCACCAAAATGGTATAATTAAAAACGTTAGCTCAGCATGCAAAAATAAGCCCTCACTCAACCCGAGATCACGAAAAATGGAGACGCTATGGGTATCAGAATATGGCACTGTTATCCCGGCAGCCGCGGTAGTGTTCGCGGTCATGCCGGCGTCCCCCACCGCCGCCCAGGTCTCTGGGTCCTGTCCGCTGTCCTCTACTTACTGCTACAGGCATCACGCTGCTCCCCCGTCCTGTCATCCTGCCTCCCGGGGGATCCAGCGTGGCGTCCTCCCTTCCGCCCGTCCTCTGCTCCATGCATGCGCCTTAGGGCGCGTGCGCGCGCTCCTCGGCTGCTTTAACTCTTGCTGCACCTCCCAGGAGCGCTTGCGCTCCAATCAGGTGCTAACAGTTGGTATATCAAGCGGCTCCACCATGTTGGAGGCGCCTGATGGTCGTGTGCCTCCAGTACAATGTCTGGCCTGTACCTATGTACCTGCATTGTCTAGTCTTGTTCAGTCCTCCTGCCTGTACCTATCTACCTGCCTTGTCCAGTCCTCCTGCCCGTACCTATCTACCTTCCTTGTCCAGTCCTCCTGCCCGTATCTATCTACCTGCCTTGTCCGGTCCGTACCGTCCTCCTGCCCGTACCGATCTACCTGCCTGTTTCTGTCTACCTTTTCCACCGGTTCCGTTCGGACCCCTGTCTCGGTCCGTGCCAACTTCCTAACTCAGTTCTCCCGGTTCCTCCTTGTGCTTCCACCTCCCTAGCTCCGTGTGCTCCCCTTGAGCCGCCCCTCTTGGTGCCAGCTGTCGCGGGTCCCGACTCCTTCGGGTCTACCCTAACGATCCCAGTATAGGGGTCGGCTCCTTGGTCCGCTCGCCTGGAGGAGCTTCAGTACCGCGACCCAGAGGGTCCACTCTTGTAGTACGCCTTGCCTCGGCGTCACAGGCACTTTTTTATAACAAAGTTTGTAATTTTTTTTCACCACTTAGATAAAAAAGAACCTAGACATGTTTGGTGTTTATGAACTCGTAATGACCTGGAAAACCATAATGGCAAGTCAGTTTTAGCATTTAGTGAACCAAGTCTAAAGCCAAAACAAAAAACAAGTGTGGGATTGCACTTTTTTTGCAATTTCACCGCACTTGGAATTTTTTCCCTTTTTCTATTATACTACATGGTAAGACCAATTTTCTCATTCAAAAGTACATGTCATCCTACAAAAAACAGGCCCTCACATGGCCATATTGAAGAAAAAATAAAAAAGTTATGTCTCTGGGAAGAAAGGGAGTGTAAAACGAAAACACAAAAACCTATAAAAGCTCCAGTGGTTATGGGGTCAATCTCATACCCACTATTTCTGAGTCCTTCATTTTCAATTCTTTTGTCCTTATATTATGTAGTTTTTACCAATTTGTGTGACATGATATTATTATAAAATGTTTTTATAGATGGCTGTTCCAACCTCCATTGGTACCATCTCAGGAAAGGAAAACAACTCGGGAAGAATGACTGAAACCCCTTGTTGCGCATTAATTCTCTCCAGAATACTACGATCCATGCAAATGGTCTAAGTCATGGCCTCCCCAAAGAACAGGGTGGATAATGCAAAGCCATAGCGTCCTTGAGAGTATCCATACGACTGCTGCAAAACTTACACTTGAGAGCAGAATCATTCCCTAGAACCTCAGAAGACAATTGCCAGAACTCTGAAATATAATCTTCAGCTTTGCGGCCCCCTTGTTCATGATCTTAGCCTTTGCCATCTGGACCCTATCAGGCTCATCATAAATCATCCCTAAAGTATCAAAAAGTCAACAACAGAACAGCATTCTGAAGCTAGTGGGAAAAAGAATGCCAATGTCTGAGGACCCCCACACAATAGGGACATAATTATACCCACCCGCTGGGACTCATCCCCAGAAGACCGGCGTCATAGAGTAAAAAATAATTTACAGCTCTCCCTAAATATCCTAAATTGTTTCTTCTCCCCTGAAAATCTGTCAGGAAGTGCCACAACTACTTCAGGGGCGGTCAACTGTATGTCAGTGGGTCCAGGAGACATAACTACTGTCAATAGCGAAGAGCTTTAGGAACCACCCAGAGGACTAAACTGACTCCGCAGCTGGGACTGTGATGATTATAGCTTTTGGTGATCTCTGGCCAGATCCTCAACCATCTGGGTCAGATTCGTCACCTGATCATAGAGTGCACGAATTGGGACTATTGTTCAGGAAAAAAATATATATATATTTATGGCCAGATGTAATGTTACGCTTGTCACTACTCACGGGCAGACCGTGAGACAAAAGAGACAGACATTCTGAGGTCAATACCAAGAGAGTATTTAGATAGCCAAGGGAAAAGGTGAAGGCGTAAGCACGTGACAATGCAGGGTCGTGTTGACAATTAAAACTGCTTTCCTTGACATTGTTCTTCTCTTTATCCTTCTATACCGACAGCACAGAATTTAACCTTTTATTCCATTTAGAAAAATCAAAGAGGCACTTTTCATGCAAAGATGGGTGCAACACCCTCAAAGTTAACACCAAAACTTCTAGTATACAAATTAAAAAGATGGAGGCAGCACTCCAAAGCCAATTATTTGTTATTAATGTATTCTTTATGATTTAATAACTAATTTAATGAAATGATTAAATAAATAATTTTTCTGATCTTCAGAGAACAATTACTAAATTAAAAAGAAGTATTATAGCATAAAAGTGGTTGTCTTTAATATGATTTTGTGGAACTCATTAAAATTCAAATATTACAGGTTATTGCACCCTTCCACACAGACTCCTTCCTATTAAACACTATGCATTGAACTGCTTTTCAGCTGGAAGGTAGTGATGGATACATTTAGTCAACTGCACCTCCATCAGCTGCCATTGTGAGAACAGTTGACCTGTGCAGTCTGTGAGAAAGGCAGCACTATCAGGTACAGGAGGAGAACCCGTATTAATTATATACAGTATTAGTAATTGGCACAAAACAGGTCACCAACACATTATTTAAAGTAATCATAATGTGGACAATCTCTTTATGTAATTGATGTCGTTTCCACTAGAGGAAAAAAAAGATCATCCTGTGTGAGGCAGTGACCCGTGTCATATGCTAAAAGACTTTTTTTCAACTGTATTTACACAAGAAAATCCCATGACAGATAACATGATCAGTGATAAAAAAATTTCTCCATTAAATGTCACCTGCTTAACCCAGCAGGAAGTACGGCAGCGTCTAAAAATCACTAAAGTTGACAAATCCCCGGGCCCGGATGAGATATACACCCGAGTACTGCAGGAATTAAGTACAGTCATAGATAAACCATTATTTTTAATCTTTAAAGATTCCATGATAACGGGGTCTGTACCACAGGACTGGCGTATAGCAAATGTGGTGCCAATATTCAAAAAGGGGGCAAAAACTGAACCTGGAAATTATAGGCCAATGAGCTTAACATCTACTGTGGGTAAAATCCTGGAGGGTTTTTTAAGGTATCCTATATTGCAGTATCTGAGGCTGAATAACCTCATGACCCAGTATCAGCATGGGTTTACGAGGGACCGTTCTTGTCAGACTAATCTGATAAGCTTTTATGAAGGGTTAAGTTCAGGACTGGACCAAGGGAATGCTGCAGTGGACGTGGTGTTCATGGACTTCTCAAAAGCTTTTGATACAGTGCCACACAAAAGGTTAATACTAGTGTTGAGCATTCCGATACCGCAAGTATCGGGTATCGGCCGATATTCGCTGTATCGGAATTCCGATACTTAGTTCCGATATTTTTCCAATATCGTATACCGGAATCGGAAGTTCCCATAATTCTTTGAGAGGCAATGTGATTTTAGTCAGCCAATGAGGAATCTTATGAAGTGTGGGCACATCCTGTTATGCTGCGGTCATCTTAACTAATGGCATGGCTGTGATTGGCTGCTGAAATGATGTCAGAATGCACTATAAAAGGCGCCGCCGCCATTTTAGCGTCACTGTGCTGTGAACTCAGTTAGGGACAGAACGCTGTTCTGCTGACTTTGAGGGACAGTTAGACATTGCGATTTTGTGTACTGTGCTTTAGGCAGGCTAGTTTACCAACCGCTGTGTAAAGCTTCCTTTTGCCAGTGTTGTTTTAACAGCTCTGTGCAAGGTGTGTGTGAGAGTGCAGGTGACGCTGCAGTTTGCTCTGCATCCACCGCTGTTTGTAGGCATCTGCACGTGTCACTCACTGACTCTTTTTTTTATTTTATTTTGTGGAATTGGTGCAGCTCCATTATATTTGAAAAAAATCGAAACTATTAGTGTGACGCGCTTCCATCCGTATACAATACATTGGTTGCAAACACTATAGAAGTACACAAAGGAGCCTTTCACAGATAGTGAACAGTTGTGTTTCAGTGTTCACTGCAGTCTGTGAGGTTTTGATTTTTTGAGTGCAGATCACCTCCAGTTAGTTCTTCAACCACTGCTGGTTGTAGTCTGCTGAGCGTGTGTCACTGCCTCATCCTTCACATTTTTCTCTAATTGGTGCTGCTCCATTATATTTGAAAAAAATCTAATCTATTAGTGTGACGCGCTTCCATCCGTATACAATACATTGGTTGCAAACACTATAGAAGTACAGAAAGGAGCCTTTCACAGATAGTGAACAGTTGTGTTTCAGTGTTCACTGCAGTCTGTGAAGTTTTGATTTTTTGAGTGCAGATCACGCTCCAGTTAGTTCTTCAACCACTGCTGGTTGTAGTCTGCTGAGCGTGTGTCACTGCCTCATCCTTCACATTTTTCTCTAATTGGTGCTGCTCCATTATATTTGAAAAAAATCTAATCTATTAATGTGACGCGCTTCCATCCGTATACAATACATTGGTTGCAAACACTATAGAAGTACAGAAAGGAGCCTTTCACAGATAGTGAACAGTTGTGTTTCAGTGTTCACTGCAGTCTGTGAGGTTTTGATTTTTTGAGTGCAGATCACGCTCCAGTTAGTTCTTCAACCACTGCTGGTTATAGTCTGCTGAGTGTGTGTCACTGCCTCATCCTTCACATTTTTCTCTAATTGGTGCTGCTCCATTATATTTGAAAAAAATCTAATCTATTAGTGTGACGCGCTTCCATCCGTATACAATACATTGGTTGCAAACACTATAGAAGTACACAAAGGGCCTTTCACAGCTACTGAACAGTTGTCTGCAGTGTTCACTGTAGTCTGTGAGCTTTTCATTTTTTGAGTGCAGATTACGCTCCAGTTAGTTCTTCAACCACTGCTGGTTGTAGTCTGCTGAGCGTGTGTCACTGCCTCATCCTTCACATTTTTCTCTAATTGGTGCTGCTCCATTATATTTGAAAAAAATCTAATCTATTAGTGTGACGCGCTTCCATCCGTATACAATACATTGGTTGCAAACACTATAGAAGTACACAAAGGGGCCTTTCACAGCTACTGAACAGTTGTCTGCAGTGTTCACTGCAGTCTCTGAGGAATAACCACACTTAGGCCTTATAACTTTTCTGACTTTCTTTATCAATCTACCAAGATGAAGAAGGCAGGGAGTAAGGCACGTGGTCGTGGCCATGGAGTTTCAGCAGGGAGAGGACGTGGGGATTCTGTGGCTGCTGCCGCACCCAGTGACACAGCATCCACCAGTTTTCCCCGTGAGCGTTCCTTTATGCGCACTTTTGTAGGAGCTCAGCGTACCCCCCTGCTGCGGGAAGAACAATTGAAGCCGTTGTTGGTTGGATGGCAGCCAATGCATCGACTTCAATTGCTTCCACCTCCTCTCAGGACCACAGCACTGTTGAACAACCATCTGTCTCTTCACCGCCTGCCAAATTGCCCAGGCAGTCAGAGAGTTCTGAACTGGAGCCAGCTGAGTCTCTGCTTCTGTTCTCAGAATCTGTTGGCTTGCAAACAGGGGCCCAGCCAAGCAGCATTCTGGAATGTGAAGAAGAGGCAGTATGCAGTGATGCGCAACAGCTGTGTCTCTCTGAATCTGAAGAGGCGGGTGAGCCAGTGCCGATGGTCAGCACACCGCAAAACGCATCTGATGATGATGAGACTCAGGTGCCAGTTTCTGTTGAGCATGGTGCTGGCCAGACCACCCAACAGCAGCAGGTGTTGGAAGAGGGTAGTGGAGATGATGAGGTCCAAGACCCAACATGGCGTGAGGAACAGGAAGGTGGTGGTAGCAGCTCTGAGGAAGAGATTGCCCCAACGGTCCAAACAGTAGGGAGAGGTAGGCTGCAGACTCGGTTGCCTGTAGCCTCCAGTTTGGCACCCGTTCGTAGCAGTTCTCTTCCAACAGCCAAAACGGGCGCTCCCAGGATTTGCACTGCGTGGTCCTTTTTTGACACACTTGCAGGTGATATTTGCTATGTCAAATGCAAGCTGTGTAATCAAAAAGTAAAAAGAGGTAAAAATGTCAGTAACCTTAATACCACAAATATGTGGAAACATGTGCGGTCAAAGCACGTGGTTGAGTTACAAAGACACACTGGAGATGTAGGCCAACCTACAGCAGCACCTACATCTTCAGCTCGTGTTGGAGCCTCTTCCACCAGCTCACACACAGCTGGTTCGGCTTCCTCACAGGATCGCCATGGAAGAACCTCTGTCACTGTTGTCCAGAGACCCAGTGTTATTCCACCCACAGCTGCAAGTTCCCTGTCATCCTCACACTCCCAGGCCACAAAACAGCCATCGGTAGCACAGGCATGGGATAAAAGACGGCCATACTCGGCAAACCATCCACGTGCACAGGCTCTGAATGCTGGCATTGCAAAACTCCTGTCCCTTGAAATGCTGTCATTCAGGCTGGTGGAGACTGACAGTTTCCGTAACTTAATGGCATTGGCAGTCCCACAATACAATGTGCCCAGCCGATTTTATTTCAGCAGGCAAGCCGTCCCTGGTCTGCAAAAGCATGTTGAGGGAAAAATTAAACATGCGCTACTAAACGCCGTCAGTAGCAAGGTCCACCTGACCACCGATGCGTGGACCAGTACCCATGGCCAGGACGATACCTTTCCCTCACTGCCCATTGGGTCAATGTTGTGGAGCCGGGTACAGATCTTGCGAGTGGCGCTGTACTTGTTCTGCCAACTCCAAGGATTGCAGGAATCAAGTCTGTCCACATTGACTCCTCCTCCTACTCCAGTTCCTCAGAATCATCGCTGCAGGAGCCATCACGGTCTACCTGCACATGGACCCGTGAACGCTTACCTGTTGCGACCGATATGAGCACAGCCGTGGCCAAACGTCAACAGGCCGTCCTGAAATTAATTTCCATGGGGAATCGAAGCCACACAGCGCAGGAGCTCTGGAATGCCATCAAGCAGGAGAGCGACGTGTGGTTTTTGCCAGCGAATTCCAGCCAGGCTTGGTAGTGTGTGACAATGGCCGAAATCTGGTGGCAGCTCTGGGCCTTGGCAACCTCACTCACATACCATGTCTGGCACATGTGCTCAACTTGGTCGTGCAGAGTTTTTTGAGGGACTATCCGGATCTTGATGCACTGCTGCACAAGGTCCGCCTAGAGTGTGCTCACTTGCGACGTTCCAGCATGGCCAGATCGCGCATTGCAGCTCTGCAACGCAGATTTCGCCTTCCTGAACATCGCATCATATGTGACGTACCCACCAGGTGGAATTCCACGTTACATATGTTGGAGCGGTTGTGTGAGCAGCAGCCAGCAGTAATGGAGTATCAGCTGCATCAGGCGCAATCAACTCGCAATTTGCGCCGTTCACACTTCACCACTACTGAGTGGGCCTCTATGAAGGACATCTGCCACGTTTTGCGTGCGTTTGTTGAGTCAACGCGGATGGCGAGTGCAGATGATGCACTAGTCAGCCTGACTGTCCCCCTTATCTGCCTGCTTCAAAAAACACTGCAAGCACTAAGGGATGAGGTTTTGGAAGAGGTGGAGGATGAGGAGTCACAAATTCCATCACCTTCTGGACAGTCAGCGCAACGTGGTTCCTCACAAAGGGCTGGGCAGGGCTCACTTAGTGAGAAGGATGAGGAGGAGTCAATGGAGGAGGAAGACATCGCTCCAGAGGGAGGTACACAACGCTCTAGTCAGTATGTAGAGCGAGGGTGGGGTGATGCAGAGCAGGCAGAGATGACGCCTCTTGCAGGGGACAGCGTTTGTTGGCCAGTTGGGAGTCTGCAGCACATGGTTGATTTCATGCTGCAGTGCCTGAGAAACGACTGCCGCATCGCCCACATTCTCACCACGTCTGATTATTGGGTATACACCCTCCTAGACCCTCGCTACCGGACAACTTACAAAGCCTCATCACACCGTTGAACCGGGAGCGTAAAATGCGGGAGTACAAAGAGACACTGGTGCAATCCATAATGTTCTCCATTCCAGCCGAGAGCACTGCTGCTGCTACTGCTTTACAAAGCAGCTCTGTGCGTCGAGGCAGTGGAGACAGCTCTGCAACAAGAGGGAGCACAAGCAGCGCCTCTGCACAGGGCAAGACCAGTATGTTCCAAATGTGGCGAAGTTTTGTGGCAGCGCCACAAATGTCTACACCATCCGAGACGGCTCCAGTCAGCAGGAGGCAACGTTTCCATAAGATGGTGACAGACTACTTGTCTTTCCCTTTCCCTTTCAGTGTACTCCCAGATGGCTCTTCCCCATTCAAGTTTTGGGTCTCTAAGCTGGATACATGGCCAAGCTTATCCAGTATGCATTGGAGGTGCTGGCTTGCCCCGCTGCCAGTGTATTATCGGAGCGCGTCTTTAGTGCTGCAGGTGGTGTACTAACAGACCGTCGCATGCGACTATCCTCCGATAATGTAGACCGGCTTACTTTTCTGAAAATGAACAAGGCATGGATCTCGCCAGAATTTGTCTGTCCGTTTTCAGATTAAATAACTGGTTCGCAACGTTATCCATGTCTCCTGTTATGTTCATCTTTCTACCACCTGAACTCTACTCCCTGGGCTACAACACTGCCAGTTGCTGCTCAGAAGTGTCGTGTCCACAGACCAATACACAAGCTATAGTGTTAGTGGGGTTCAGTAAGCCAGCTGTTCCCCTGCTGTGTGTCCGGCAAGAAGTCTCCTGTTTCCTACACATGCACAGAAAAACCCATGTGGAACATGCTCCAAATAGGGAAGAGCCGTCACCCTGATTGTTATGCTTAAAACTGGAAATTGTGAAGTTTTCCAGGCCTACAATGATAAATTTTTATAACAAATATGAACAAATAATAATTTGTCATCACAGCGCATATCTACACAAATTTCTATTAGAAATGGTAACAAAAACTAAAAGATAGTGTTCACTTTTTGAAATTAATGCATTAAAAGTACATTTCTTAATTATCAATTAATGCTTTTTAAGGAACTTTATCTGTACCTGTAAGATAATGCAGTCAATGGATGTACGAATCATAAAATCATCATCATCATCATCACGAATTTTATTTATGACAGACATTATAAAATACACATACTGATGCCAACTGTAACTTCACACACCATATATGAAATGGCCAGCATCTAAACATGGTAATAATGTGCAATAATAAATTATTACATCTAGAAAGTGCATCATGCATACTGACAATAGGTAGTTATACCTGCAAGTGCTGTTGAAACAACCACAACAGATATAAATTAATAATGGTATATATGCAAATTGCCTCTTCAAAAAAAGAGGACTTGTACTCTATAGCGCCACCTATTGGAAGCAGCGATCCTACAAGTCACAATCAACCCTTTAACGAGTATTGTAATATGACTTAGGATAAAAGCCAAATCGTATCTCCATTTGCAGACACGGTGTTTCGGACTATTGGTCCTCGTCAGTGCAAAGTAGGAGAGATCTGATTTGGCTAGATGAGAGGCTCTGGACTGAGGTCTAAGGGGTAAGGTCTCTCCTTGTGGAGAGTGACATACCAGCTCTGGCGTGTCGAGGTAAGGAGGCTTATTCGCCGTGCAATGCTCCTCTGGGAAATTTAATATGCAAATTGCCTCTTCAAAAAAAGAGGACTTGTACTCTATAGCGCCACCTATTGGAAGTAGCGATCCTACAAGTCACAATCAACCCTTTAACGAGTCTTGTAATATGACTTAGGATAAAAGCCAAATCAGTATCTCCATTTGCAGACACGGTGTTTCGGACTATTGGTCCTCGTCAGTGCAAAGTAGGAGAGATCTGATTTGGCTAGATGAGAGGCTCTGGACTGAGGTCTAAAGGGGTAAGGTCTCTCCTTGTGGAGAGTGACATACCAGCTCTGGCGTGTCGAGGTAAGGAGGCTTATTCGCCGTGCAATGCTCCTCTGGGAAATTTAATATGCAAATTGCCTCTTCAAACAAAGAGGACTTGTACTCTATAGCGCCACCTATTGGAAGTAGCGATCCTACAAGTCACAATCAACCCTTTAACGAGTCTTGTAATATGACTTAGGATAAAAGCCAAATCAGTATCTCCATTTGCAGACACGGTGTTTCGGACTATTGGTCCTCGTCAGTGCAAAGTAGGAGAGATCTGATTTGGCTAGATGAGAGGCTCTGGACTGAGGTCTAAAGGGGTAAGGTCTCTCCTTGTGGAGAGTGACATACCAGCTCTGGCGTGTCGAGGTAAGGAGGCTTATTCGCCGTGCAAAGCTCCTCTGGGAAACTTAATATGCAAATTGCCTCTTCAAACATTGAGGACTTGTACTCTATAGCGCCACCTATTGGAAGTAGCGATCCTACAAGTCACAATCAACCCTTTAACGAGTCTTGTAATATGACTTAGGATAAAAGCCAAATCAGTATCTCCATTTGCAGACACGGTGTTTTGGACTATTGGTCCTCGTCAGTGCAAAGTAGGAGAGATCTGATTTGGCTAGATGAGAGGCTCTGGACTGAGGTCTAAGGGGTAAGGTCTCTCCTTGTGGAGAGTGACATACCAGCTCTGGCGTGTCGAGGTAAGGAGGCTTATTCGCCGTGCAATGCTCCTCTGGGAAATTTAATATGCAAATTGCCTCTTCAAAAAAAGAGGACTTGTACTCTATAGCGCCACCTATTGGAAGTAGCGATCCTACAAGTCACAATCAACCCTTTAACGAGTCTTGTAATATGACTTAGGATAAAAGCCAAATCAGTATCTCCATTTGCAGACACGGTGTTTCGGACTATTGGTCCTCGTCAGTGCAAAGTAGGAGAGATCTGATTTGGCTAGATGAGAGGCTATGGACTATGGATGGTATATAGGTATCACAGTGCATAGTTAGTCATGGACAATGTCGATGTAATACTGTACCTCAATAAAGTCAGCGTCAACCATTATGCTTGTTAGTCTTGTAGATTGTTAAAGAGGGAACGTGCTTTTTTTGTTGGTCATAGGTGGAGTATTAGACAGTAAATGATTACTGCTGTCGTATTTTTGGCGTCCCTAGGGCACAATAACGCTGCGTAACATCACATTTTATAGAGAGTCATCTAATAGACACACGCTACCCTACCCTACGAGTGACAGTAGGAAGGTAGTGTTGTTGACGGGTAAAGCCTTGCGCAACCAGACATGCAAAATGCATGATTGCAGCCGCAGACTTTATTGACGTACAGTATAACATCGCCATTACCCATCAGAGGCTGTCCACTGTCTGATACAGACATAGAATATACCTTTGCTATCCGTAGCCTTTGTTTCACCTACACTTGCAGGCACACACTTAAATTGTGACAATGCATAATGTTTTTTTAAATGGTTATTTTTTATCGTACATTATTGCGTCATCACATTGATGAGTCCATGCTGGACATGTCATACATGCTGTACAAAGTAACGATTTTATTAACTTAAATAATTGAAATGTCTGTGACTGTCACATATAAATTGCAATGATGATGATGAGTGACTATTCCAAAATCCATTGTCTTCACTATGTTATGGTTTAACATAGCGTTCCTTAAGCATTATTCATAAATACAAAAATGGACTTTTATTCTTAAATTTACAACACTATATTTTGTAACCAATTTTTTGGGTGGTGTGTTGTTCCATTTCTTGTTGGCATGTGCATATATGCGTTTATATTTCCAGGGTCTTTATTTTTATTCTTGAAGTTAGGAAACATGTGTATCTTCGTACCGTGTTAGCCAGTAGATAGAAAAATATTTAGACTTGAGAGTCCGCAGTGGTTGTTACCTTTTGATGGATAACTGAAAAGATGGTAACAAATTGCAAGCTTTCGAGGCTACTCACGTCTCTTCATCAGGCAAAGACTAAAACAAAAAATGAAGCATCACATATTTCTATACACAACAGGACACAGGAATAGTGCAATAGGTAAGACAAGTAAGTGACGTGTAGCAGAACTGTCATTATCACAGAGGGATGAACATAAATTTTGGAACAGTTCCTAGATAAGGATAGAAAGTTTTATTGCCCTCTGATTGGGGTCTGGTTTTGTGTTTTCATGCCCCTGGAAGGGCAGAGACGCAGATTCCTTAATTGATATAGAATGACATAAATCCGTGTGATCTATTCATTCCATCACTAACAGTGTCAAAGGTCATGATGAGCTTATATTCTGAAACCTTTGTATCTTTCTCATATTTGAAGTTATATTTTAATACCAGTAATTCCATATCCATCATGCTATGACCGGGCATACAAAAGTGTTTTGCCACAGGTAAATCCATTATTTTTTCTCTTATTGTGTGGCGCTGATAATTCATCCTTGTTCTCATTTTTTGGCCGGTCTCCCCTCACTTGTCCCTCCCTCACTTGTCTTACCTATTCCTGTGTCCTGTTGTGTGTAGAAATATGTGATTCTTCATTTTTTGTTTTAGTCTTAGCCTGATGAAGAGACCTGAGTAGTCTCGAAAGCTTGGAATTTGTTACCATATTTTCAGTTAGCCATTAAACGGTATCAACCACAGAGGACTCTCAATTATAAATATTTTTCTATTCTTGGAATTGAAATTCATCATTTTATTGTCCTAGCAAAACTTCATTTATTCTTGTTTGAAGTACATACATTTGCAATGGCCACGTAACAAGGCAATAACTCAATATTTTATGCCTACACCCTCCTTGACCCTGGGCTTCAACACCGCCAGTTGCTGCTCAGAAGTGTTAGATGCACAGATGAAAACAATCGCTGATGTGTTTGTGGGGTTCAGTAACGCCTGCTGTTCCCCTGCTGTGTGTCTGGCAAAAATTACTGTAGCTAACTAAACTTTAACTTCAAACATCTCATACTAGGCCTCTGCCTACACCCTCCTTGACCCTGGACTTCAACACCGCCAGTTGCTGCTCAGAAGTGTTAGATGCACAGATGAAAACAATCGCTGATGTATTTGTGGGGTTCAGTAACGCCTGCTGTGTGTCTGGCAAAAATTACTGCTGCTAACTACAACTTCAACTTCAAACATCTCATACTATGCCTCTGCCTACACCCTCCTTGACCCTGGGCTTCAACACCGCCAGTTGCTGCTCAGAAGTGTTAGATGCACAGATGAAAACAATCGCTGATGTGTTTGTGGGGTTCAGTAACGCCTGCTGTTCCCCTGCTGTGTGTCTGGCAAAAATTACTGCTGCTAACTACAACTTCAACTTAAACATCTCATACTAGGCCTCTGCCTACACCCTCCTTGACCCTGGGCTTCAACACCGCCAGTTGCTGCTCAGAAGTGTTAGATGCACAGATGAAAACAATCGCTGATGTGTTTGTGGGGTTCAGTAACGCCTGCTGTTCCCCTGCTGTGTGTCTGGCAAAAATTACTGCTGCTAACTACAACTTCAACTTCAAACATCTCATACTAGGCCTCTGCCTACACCCTCCTTGACCCTGGGCTTCAACACCGCCAGTTGCTGCTCAGAAGTGTTAGATGCACAGATGAAAACAATCGCTGATGTGTTTGTGGGGTTCAGTAACGCCTGCTGTTCCCCTGCTGTGTGTCTGGCAAAAATTACTGCTGCTAACTACAACTTCAACTTCAAACATCTCATACTAGGCCTCTGCCTACACCCTCCTTGACCCTGGGCTTCAACACCGCCAGTTGCTGCTCAGAAGTGTTAGATGCACAGATGAAAACAATCGCTGATGTGTTTGTGGGGTTCAGTAACGCCTGCTGTTCCCCTGCTGTGTGTCTGGCAAAAATTACTGCTGCTAACTACAACTTCAACTTCAAACATCTCATACTAGGCCTCTGCCTACACCCTCCTTGACCCTGGGCTTCAACACCGCCAGTTGCTGCTCAGAAGTGTTAGATGCACAGATGAAAACAATCGCTGATGTGTTTGTGGGGTTCAGTAACGCCTGCTGTTCCCCTGCTGTGTGTCTGGCAAAAATTACTGCTGCTAACTACAACTTCAACTTCAAACATCTCATACTAGGCCTCTGCCTACACCCTCCTTGACCCTGGGCTTCAACACCGCCAGTTGCTGCTCAGAAGTGTTAGATGCACAGATGAAAACAATCGCTGATGTGTTTGTGGGGTTCAGTAACGCCTGCTGTTCCCCTGCTGTGTGTCTGGCAAAAATTACTGCTGCTAACTACAACTTCAACTTCAAACATCTCATACTAGGCCTTGCCTACACCCTCCTTGACCTGGGCTTCAACACCGCCAGTTGCTGCTCAGAAGTGTTAGATGCACAGATGAAAACAATCGCTGATGTGTTTGTGGAGTTCAGTAACGCCTGCTGTTCCCCTGCTGTGTGTCTGGCAAAAATTACTGCTGCTAACTACAACTTTAACTTCAAACATCTCATACTAGGCCTCTGCCTACACCCTCCTTGACCCTGGGCTTCAACACCGCCAGTTGCTGCTCAGAAGTGTTAGATGCACAGATGAAAACAATCGCTGATGTGTTTGTGGGGTTCAGTAACCCCTGCTGTTCCCCTGCTGTGTGTCCGGCAAAAATTACTGCTAGCTACCTAATCATGGTGAAAAAAACATGACATCTCAAAGTGTCTAGTGCTACACATAGATATGAGGCTACACCCTGATTTCTAAGCTGTAAACATTTGAAACGTCAGCTTTAAAACCATAAAATGACTAGTCTTTGTCACAAATCTGTAACAAAATAATTGTGACATATTATTACAGATATGCACATGTCGAAAACAAATGCAAACACAAAAGCCTACTTATGCTATAGGATACTGATGGTCAACCTTGTCACTCCATAGCTTAGACAAATCCAACTCACATCATGACTCAAATGCTGCAATGTTGAAAGTGCATAATGTGGGTTGAACTTTGACAACTGCTGCAGTGCGAAGATTATACTTCAGTGTTCTTGCCTTTTAAATAAAAGCATACAAGTAAATATAATAATCCAATGTTGATTAAGGGACGTGATGTACACCTGTAATATTGTGCAAACAATGCATGTAGGAATAGTCCTCTTCAACATTACTTATATTTGTGTCATTTTAAAAAATACATATTTAATTAGAAAGTTAACAGCCCATATCATAAAGGTCCTTCATGTAAACATGATAATCGCTAACAAAAATCATGCATTACCTTGTTAAAGTCAATAGTGCATAGTCACAATAGCAAAATATATACCTGTAAGTGGTGCTGAAAGAACGACAACTGATAGAATAGGTGAATGATATCTTTTTATCAGACTGAATAGCGACACCTGTGCAATGTCAATATAATACTGTACCTTAACAAAACAGCTGTGTCACACCTCACACTCGTTTTTCTTGTAGCTTGCTATGTTATAGAGCACATGCGTGTATGTTTCATCATAGGTGCATGTTTACTGAGTAAAGCAGTCATGACAACGCCTTTGTGTTGTCGGTACGCTTGCGATGATGAACGATGCGCACCGTAACTGTTAGTCTGCGTCATAAGACGTACAGACGCTCCAATATCCAACGCGTCACAGCAGGAAGCCAGTCTGTGCGTCCAAACAAAGGCGCAACCATACATGCACGTAACCTTTTATAAAGCTATATAAAAAAAAGGATGTAGTAGTAACGCACACTTTATTGAGGTACAGTATTACATCGCCATTCACCATCTGTGGCTATGCGGTCTCATCTATATATACCTTATCTATCCGTTGTCATGCTTGCAAGTCCACAGTCAGGCATAAATATCTGTTTTCACTATGCACTTTTTAAATTTTTTGTTTGTTAACATAAATGATTGGCACATTTTATCAGTATTACATGATGGAAATTTTAGATATTTTTAAAAAAATTTTGTGATATTATTCACCAAATGTAAAGTTTTATGAATGTCAAAGATAACTTGTAATGCTGATTATGTTTTTAAGTCAGCCATTCATTGTCTACACAATAAAAATGGTGTACATACTGTTACTTAGCCATCATTAATGGATTCTGATATGTACTTGTATGCTTTTATTTTAAACTGTATAGCAGATTATTTAACCTATTTTAATTGTGGTTTGCATTGCTTTTCAACATTTTAATGTATGTGTTTATGTTTGTAAATTATTAATTTACATATATTTTTTGTAAGTAAAATCATCATCTTATGGTACTAAAGGTTATATTTCTCTTGTTTGGAGTATAGACATTTTTAATTGACACATAACAAGGAAAATACTTGATATAGTATTTAAACATCCTCCTTGACCCTGGGCTCCAACACCGCCTGTTGTTGCTCGGAAGTGCTGTTAGCACAGTCAACACTTGCTCCTGTGTTACTGGGGTTCAGTAATGTCAGCTGTTCCCCTGCTGTGTGTACGGCAAAAAGTCCTGCTGCCTCCACCCTGTTGTCTTCTCATCCCTGGGCTCCAACACCGCCAGTTGTTGCTCGGGAGTGCTGTTAGCACAGTCAACACTTGCTCCTGTGTTACTGGGGTTCAGTAATGTCAGCTGTCCCCTGCTGTGTGAACGGCAAAAAGTCCTGCTGCCTCCACCCTGTTGTCTTCTCATCCCTGGGCTCCAATACCGCCAGTTTTTGCTCGGAAGTGCTGTTAGCACAGTCAACTCTTGCTCCTGTGTTACTGGGGTTCAGTAATGTCAGCTGTTCCCCTGCTGTGTGAATGGCAAAAAGTCCTGCTGCCTCCACCATGTTCTCTTCTCATCCCTGGGCTACAACACCGCCAGTTGTTGCTCGGAAGTGCTGTTAGCACAGTCAACACTTGCTCCTGTGTTACTAGGGTTCAGTAATGTCAGCTGTTCCCCTGCTGTGTGAACGGCAAAAAGTCCTGCTGACTCTACCATGTTCTCTTCTCATCCCTGGGCTACAACACCGCCAGTTGTTGCTCGGAAGTGCTGTTAGCACAGTCAACACTTGCTCCTGTGTTACTGGGGTTCAGTAATGTCAGCTGTTCCCCTGCTGTGTGAACGGCAAAAAGTCCTGCTGCCTCCACCATGTTCTCTTCTCATCCCTGGGCTACAACACCGCCAGTTGTTGCTCGGAAGTGCTGTTAGCACAGTCAACACTTGCTCCTGTGTTACTGGGGTTCAGTAATGTCAGCTGTTCCCTTGCAGTGTGAACGGCAAAAAGTCCTGCTGCCTCCACCATGTTCTCTTCTCATCCCTGGGCTACAACACCGCCAGTTGTTGCTCGGAAGTGCTGTTAGCACAGTCAACACTTGCTCCTGTGTTACTGGGGTTCAGTAATGTCAGCTGTTCCCCTGCTGTGTGAACGGCAAAAAGTCCTGCTGCCTCCACCATGTTCTCTTCTCATCCCTGGGTACAACACCGCCAGTTGTTGCTCGGAAGTGCTGTTAGCACAGTCAACACTTGCTCCTGTGTTACTGGGGTTCAGTAATGTCAGCTGTTCCCCTGCTGTGTGTACGGCAAAAAGTCCTGCTGCCTCCACCCTGTTGTCTTCTCATCCCTGGGCTCCAACACCGCCAGTTGTTGCTCGGAAGTGCTGTTAGTACAGTCAACACTTGCTCCTGTGTTACTGGGGTTCAGTAATGTCAGCTGTTCCCCTGCTGTGTGAATGGCAAAAAGTCCTGCTGCCTCCACCTGTTGTCTTCTCATCCCTGGGCTCCAACACAGCCAGTTGTTGCTCGGAAGTGCTGTTAGCACAGTCAACACTTGCTCCTGTGTTACTGGGTTCAGTAATGTCAGCTGTTCCCCTGCTGTGTGAACGGCAAAAAGTCCTGCTGCTCCACCTGTTGTCTTCTCATCCCTGGGCTCCAACACCGCCAGTTGTTGCTCGGAAGTGCTGTTACCACAGTCAACACTTGCTCCTGTGTTACTGGGGTTCAGTAATGTCAGCTGTTCCCCTGCTGTGTGAATGGCAAAAAGTCCTGCTGCCTCCACCATGTTCTCTTCTCATCCCTGGGCTACAACACCGCCAGTTGTTGCTCGGAAGTGCTGTTAGCACAGTCAACACTTGCTCCTGTGTTACTGGGGTTCAGTAATGTCAGCTGTTCCCCTGCTGTGTGTACGGCAAAAAGTCCTGCTGCCTCCACCCTGTTGTCTTCTCATCCCTGGGCTCCAACACCGCCAGTTGTTGCTCGGAAGTGCTGTTAGCACAGTCAACACTTGCTCCTGTGTTACTGGGGTTCAGTAATGTCAGCTGTTCCCCTGCTGTGTGAATGGCAAAAAGTCTTGCTGCCTCCACCCTGTTGTCTTCTCATCCCTGGGCTCCAACACCGCCAGTTGTTGCTCGGAAATGCTGTTAGCACAGTCAACACTTGCTCCTGTGTTACTGGGGTTCAGTAATGTCAGCTGTTCCCCTGCTGTGTGAACGGCAAAAAGTCCTGCTGCCTCCACCCTGTTGTCTTCTCATCCCTGGGCTCCAACACCGCCAGTTGTTGCTCGGAAGTGCTGTTAGCACAGTCAACACTTGCTCCTGTGTTACTGGGGTTCAGTAATGTCAGCTGTTCCCCTGCTGTGTGAACGGCAAAAAGTCTGTTGCCTCCACCCTGTTGTCTTCTCATCCCTGGGCTTCAACACCACCAGTTGTTGCTCGGAAGTGTCATTGGCACGGGTACTCACTCCTGCCCAGACTGGTTACAGCACGCCATCTGTTTCCTGTCAGTGTAAACGTCACTAGCCTCCAATAAGTTGTCCTGTCGTGTTGCGGTCGGGTTAGCCGACTCTATGGTGCCTGGAGTTTAGGTGCTTCCTATGTGTGCTGCGGGATATGCAAATAAAGGCTATTTCCGTTGTGACAATAGGACAATCACCCACTGTAGTACTGTGGGATTCGGTAACTGCGGCCGGCTCGCGGCCTGTCAATTAAATTTCCATGGGTACCTTCTGCTACCCGTCCGGGTTCCAGTACCGTCAGCTGGTTCTCCGCAGTGCCTTTGGCCTAGGTGCCTCCATCTCGGTATCGAGTTCCAGCAACGTCTGCTGGTCCTTGGTAGTGCTTTGGAGCACAGGTACCTCCTGCTTAGTAACCGTGTCCCAGTAACGTCAGCTGGTCCTCGGTTGTGCCATTGGCTCTTTTCCTTCTGCTGCCCCTCCGGGTTCCAGCACAGTCAGCTGGTCCTCGTTACTTGCATTGGCTCTTGTACCTTCTGCTACATTTACAAATTGAAGATTTTTTCAATGCTTTTTTGGGTAATCACTCTGGATCTCCAACAATGAAGATGACGACCCTGATGACCACCCCGAAGAAGATGACGACCACAAGGACGACGAGCATCAAGCCAACCAGCCTAAACACCATCACAAAGAAGAAAGATTACCAAACAGGACTAAGAAGGTTAAGACAAACTACAATATAAGAACAAGAGACTTAAGAACAATAAGCAGAAGATCAAAAAGCAGAAGAACATGAAGTATAAGACCAAAATGAAGAGCAAAATATATGCTCTAAATTATAAGCAGAAGAAGACTAAGCAGTGTATGGGGGTGAGTCCGTTCCTCCTCATGGTGCCCCTGGAAAATGCCTGCTGCTGCAGGCTAAACTGAACACGGACAAATACTGTTGTAATTTAAATCTTTTGTGACAGCAAGAACGGAAGGATGAAAAATTCATACTTTGACAGATTACAAGTACAGGAATCTCTGTCACAAATAAGAATATGATGAAGAAGATGAAGTACAATATGAATAAGAATAATAGTTTAATAAGAAGAATATGAGTAATGTTAACAAAAAGATGAATAGCAAGAAGTTTAAGAAGAAGATAAAGAAGGTGAAGATGAAGAATAATTTGATGAAAAAGATGATGATCGCTTAAGATTATGAAGGAGAAAGTGTGTCAAAAGTTAAAAAGGTGAAGAGCATGGAAGTTGTGAAATATACATATTTGCCAAAATAGAAAAAACGTTAACAACATTGTCAATTTCTTCGTCAATCCGAACATCTTTAAAAAAAAAATATTTATGCTATTCCATTTGATTGGGTTAAACATCTATGCCTTTAATGTCTCCTCAACCTTCCCCAATACATTCTACATTACTCTTTGTTGTTTTCCTTCATGTACAATTAACCAACAAGGCAAGAATGGGGTTTTTTTAATTCCGATATTTTGTTCCCATAGACTTACATTGGATTTCCGGTATCGGTATCGGGTATCGCCGATATTTTTTGGGTATCGGCGATACCATTCCGATTCCGATACTTTTGGATATCGGAAAGTATCGCTCAACTCTAGTTAATACATAAAATGAGAACAATGAGGATAGGGGAAAATATGTGTAAGTGGGTTAAGAACTGGCTCATGGATAGAAAACAAAGGGTGGTTATTAATGGAGCACACTCGGACTGGGTCACGGTTAGCAGTGGGGTACCACAGGGGTCAGTATTGGGGCCGCTTCTCTTTAACATATTTATTTATGACCTTGTAGTGGGAATACAGAGTAGTATTTCAATATTTGCAGATGACACTAAACTCTGCAGGGTAATAAATACAGAGGACAATTTTATATTACAGGAGGATTTATGTAAACTAGAAGTTGGGCTGATAAATGGCAAATGAGCTTTAATGGAGATAAATGTAAGGTTATGCACTTGGGTAGAACAAACAAGATGTATAATTATGTGCTTAATTGTAAAACACTGGGCCAAACTGTCACTGAAAAAGACCTGGGTGTATGGGTGGACGACAAACTCACATTAGTGGCCAATGTCAGGCAGCTGCTGCCAAGGCAAATAAAATAATGGGATGCATTAAAAGAGGCATAGATGCTCATGAGGAGAACATAATTTTACCTCTATACAAGTCAGTGGTGTGACCACACTTAGAATACTGTCTGCAGTTCTGGTCTCCGGTGTATAAGAAAGTCATAGCTGAACTAGAGCAGGTGCAAAGAGCGACCAAGATTATTAGAGAACTGGGGGGTCTGCAATACCAAGACAGGTTATTACACTTGGGGTTATTTAGTTTGGAAAAACGAAGACTTAAGGGTGATCTTATTACAATGTATAAATATATGAAGGGCAGTACAAAGACCTTTCTAATGATCTTTTTACTCTTAGACCTGTGACGGGGACAAGGGGGCATCCTCTACGTCTGGAGGAAAGAAGGTTTAGCCATAATCACAGACGAGATTCTTTACTGTAAGAGCAGTGAGACTATGGAACTCTCTGCCGTCTAATGTTGTAATGAGTGATTCCTTACTAAAATTTAAGAAGGGACTGGATGCCTTTCTTGAAAAGTATAATATTATAGGCTATATTCACTAGTTTCCTAGATACTGCATTGATCCAGGGAGCTAGTCTGATTGCCGTATGTGGAGTCGGGAAGGAATTTTTTTCCCCAATGTGAAGCTTAATGTTTGCCACTTGGGTTTTTTTTTTTGCCTTCCTCTGGATCAACATGTTAGGACAGGTTAGGATAGGATATGGGTTGAACTAGATGGACTTAAAGTCTTCCTTCAACCTTAATAACTATGTATATGCGAGGTTCACTATGTATTCTCAGAATGTGCACAGAAGTGTATTGAGGCTGCGGGAGTGCATTGCAGTGATAGGCATAGCTATGATTGCAATGCTAAATAAAAGTGTTGGTCTTGGGCAAGCTATTTGTCCAAGGCAGATTTAAGAAAACCTGCCATGGGCTTTTATTTTTGAAACAGACTACAGGATAGTAGAGGGGCTGTCCATTTACTTCCCAGCTGGGTTTTTCATGTTCAATGTAATAACCCCTGCAGTAGAGGGATGAGTGTGTCAGCTTGGTTTTGCAAGTGTGCAGAGCAGAAGGCTCTGCCATAGTTTCAGCCTGTATGAAGCAACATGGAGGCAAGCAGAAAAGTCCTGGCACTCCTCCGCATACACGGCGGTGCAGTCGCCCAGGGCAACGGATCACGGCTGACTATCTTGTTTCCCGACTGCTGTCTGGAGGATCCTATTTGTTTTCTGTTTGTAAGTACGCTGAACATTAAAGAGACTTTGTTTTTGAAATTTCCTGTGGTCACTGCCTGTTTGTCACACTGCACCAACCCTGCTGCGCTACACCTGATATTGTTTAGTTTATGTTTTTGCTTACTAGGAAATTACACATTTGATACTTTTGTTTATTCCCACAAAGGAAACAAGAAATATTTGAAACTGAAAAAAGCTTCAAAAGCCTTAAATTATATCATTAGGAAAAATAAAACTTTAGGTAAAGTCTCTAACAACACCATAACTTGACAAAACCTAAGACAGAAATAAAATGAATATATACCGTGCTGTAAGTAAATAAGTAAAAGCAATAGTGCATATAAATAACATGGGGTACTTACTAAATGCCTTTTTTGATTAAAAAAAGCATAAAAGTTATCCTACCAGCGTTAAGGTGTACCCAAATCGAAATGGTCCTAATCTCTGGTATCTAAAACCTTACAATGTGTTAAAAGTGACATCAATGTGAATAAGGATTGAGCAGTACCGGGTCCCGAATATGAGTACTCAGCAAATGGGAAGCTATACAAACATAATGTCCAGCTCAAGGAAACGGAGACCACAACCTTACCTGCACTAAGTGCAGAAGCCTGAAACTTAACAGAAAAAAGTGAATTGGAGCTTACGTTGTCAAGCTTATAAAATAGGAGCATGTTCACACTGGTCATTAAGAGACAAATCCCAAGACAGAAGCAAAATTAACTTATAACCTGTTGTAAGTTAATAAGTGAAAGCAATAGTGCATATAAATAACCTAGGGCTCTTAGTAAACACCGTTTTTGATAAAAAAAAACATAACTTGTCACGGTGCCCATATACCACTTATGAACATGCATAAGCTGAGTGTACATGTAATAAGCCTCTGTCAAATGAAAAGTGTGTGTTTATTTCCTGAGAGTGTATAGAATAAAAATTCAACATTAATGATCATTCTTCCCTCTGACTTTTGCCATCTTGGGAGTCCCAATACATTCTCCACTACATAGTTGGGTGGTTTCTCCAAGGTTTAACTAGTATATATGGGCAACTTCAGACACTATAGATACATTTCCTATCAGTATCCATTTATGGTTTAATAGTTATACTGTATGTTTGCTAATCTCCTTTGAGTAATGTTCATATGCCTCTATTTATCTTCCAAAGTGATTAGCTATAATATTGTACGTTACATGTAACACTACATCTGCTGCTGAGGCTTTTGAGGTTTCTAAAACCAGACTACCATCAACTGATAGCCAAGTCAACTCTAATTTGAAAAGGGGCTAATTTTCATGATATAACACCTTTAATATTTTAGCATAAAAAAGCCTCATTAATTGCTATTACAATAGACTATATGGTATATTCATTTCACAAGTTACTACTAAATGTAATAATATTTATTTACCACTGTATTCATTTTTTGAGTGGAGCATTTTTATCTGAACAATTAAATTGAAGCAATCACCTGAAATCATTTTCTTTAAAACAAATAAAAAAATAGTCTATGCTCAATTTTTTGTGTTCTCTTTCCTTTTCTGCTTTAATACGCAAGAAACACTAAGATGTTTAGCCGCAGTTCCTTCGATGTAATGACAATGCTCCGTCTCTGACAAAGGGGTCATCTGAAGCATGATTACCTTTTTTAAACCAAGCTGAATGATTGATGATCTTTGCGGTGTGATACTGGTGTATTTACTTCTTGATAAAATATACTTTGTGATGAAAACCAATACTATAAAAAAAAAACAGATAAAAATCTATATCAGAAAGAAGTACATTATAATTGATGGCACCTGTATATATCCAAAAAGCAAACAAACAAAAGAATGCATTTGGCATAGTCTAGAGAGGTGAATGGAAAATTTATAGCTTTGGTATAGTTTTCTTTTTATAAACTACTATTGACCTTAGTCGAGGTACAGCCAAATCCAAGCATTAAAACAGCTTACAAGATTTCAAATACTCTGCTTTCTTCAAATAGAGTCCACAAATTGTGTGTGTTATTGCATCTTAGCCCAATATGCTTCAATAAAGCTGAGCATTTTTTTAAAGACACAAAGGTTTGAGAAAATTCTCAATAATCAAACAGAAAAACCCATATTGCCCACACCCAACCATATTCCACTATTCCTCCCCAAAAGGATGAGATATGTATAAAAGTTTCAATGGGCTTCAATTACCTATGGTGAACAATGTGCCGTTTCATACATTTTTTGCTAATAAGAAGATCTGGAGTTACTTGGACAGTTAGTTATCGGATTCAAACCGAGTTTATGAATGCATTGAGTGTTCAAAACTAGGGTTGAGCATTCCGATACTGCAAATATCGGGTATCGGCCGATATTGGCTGTATCGGAATTCCGATTCCGAGTTCCGATATTTTCGTCATATCGGATACCGGAATCGGAATTGTCACTGTCACTGTCAGTGTCCGTCTGTCGGGTCTGTCAGGAGTCAGCGGCACTTACCCGGCAGAAGATCTCCGGCGGTCACATCCCGGACTGCTTCATGGCCGCCATCATCTTTCGCCGGCGGTCACATGCAGTTTCTCGCGATAACTGCAGTGACTGCTGGGTAATCGCGGCCGTAAAGCAGTCCGATGACGTCACCGCCGGGGAAGCAGGTAATCAGCTGTGCTGCGCCGGGATGTCAGGCTCTGCCTGTCATTCTGATGTAGCAGAGCTGGATTGTCGTGGGACAGTCGTTACTATCGACTGCGTCGGACAGGTGGTATACTGTTGGTTTGTTTTTTTTTCTTTTTTTACAGGAGATCGATGGCGTCGCAGGAATGAGTGTATAATAAAAGAAATGAAAACTGTGTTGTCTCTTTTATTTCATTAAAAGACTTTTTTCTTGCTGTGTCTTTTTTTTAAACATTTAAAAACTTTGGGATTAATAATGGATCGGTGTCTTATTGACGCCTCTCCATTATTAACCGGGCTTATTGTCACCGTGCAATCAACGGTGACAATAACCCCTTATTACCCCGCTTGCCACCGCTACAGGGCAAGTGGGAAGAGCCGGGTAAAGTGCCACAATTGGCACATCTTTTGATGCGCCAAATGTGGGGCTGCTGTAGCCTGGTATTATCAGGCTGTTGAGGGCCAAAATCCATGGGCCTTGACGTCTTTTAATACCAGGCCGCAGCAGTCTGCATTTTACTTGGCTGGTTAACAAAAATAGGGGGACCCCTACGCCGTTTTTTTTTCGAGGGGATCCCCTATTTTTGTTAACCAGCCAAGCTAAGCAGACTGCTGTGGCCTGGTATTATCAGGCTTGCAAGGTCCATGGATATTGGATCCTTACCAGCCTGAAAAACCAGGCCTCAGCGGTCTGCTTCATCTGGCTGGTTAACAAAAATAGGGGGGACCCCACGCCAATTTTTTTCGAGGGGATCCCCTATTTTTGTTAATCAGCCAAGATATGCAGACTGCTGTGGCCTGGTATTATCAGGCTGGCAAGGTCCATGGATCTTGGCTCCTTAACAGCCTGAAAATCCAGGCCTCAGCGGTCTGCTTCATCTGGCTGGTTAACAAAAATAGGGGGGACCCCACGCCAATTTTTTTCGAGGGGATCCCCTATTTTTGTTAATCAGCCAAGATATGCAGACTGCTGTGGCCTGGTATTATCAGGCTGGCAAGGTCCATGGATCTTGGCTCCTTAACAGCCTGAAAATCCAGGCCTCAGCGGTCTGCTTCATCTGGCTGGTTAACAAAAATAGGGGGGACCCCACGCCAATTTTTTTCGAGGGGATCCCCTATTTTTGTTAATCAGCCAAGATATGCAGACTGCTGTGGCCTGGTATTATCAGGCTGGCAAGGTCCATGGATCTTGGCTCCTTAACAGCCTGAAAATCCAGGCCTCAGCGGTCTGCTTCATCTGGCTGGTTAACAAAAATAGGGGGGACCCCACGCCAATTTTTTTCGAGGGGATCCCCTATTTTTGTTAATCAGCCAAGATATGCAGACTGCTGTGGCCTGGTATTATCAGGCTTGCAAGGTCCATGGATATTGGATCCTTACCAGCCTGAAAAACCAGGCCTCAGCGGTCTGCTTCATCTGGCTGGTTAACAAAAATAGGGGGGACCCCACGCCAATTTTTTTCGAGGGGATCCCCTATTTTTGTTAATCAGCCAAGATATGCAGACTGCTGTGGCCTGGTATTATCAGGCTGGCAAGGTCCATGGATCTTGGCTCCTTAACAGCCTGAAAATCCAGGCCTCAGCGGTCTGCTTCATCTGGCTGGTTAACAAAAATAGGGGGGACCCCACGCCAATTTTTTTCGAGGGGATCCCCTATTTTTGTTAACCAGTTCCCTCTGACGTCACTGATTGTGTCCCTGGCTGACCTGAAGTGAAAGTGGAAAAGCAATCAATTAAGCTTTCCACTTCCTCTCCTGTCAGCCAGGAGAGGAACTCATTCATTTGGGGGTTTACTGTGAGGCTGCAGCATTAGCTGCGGTCCCTGCAGTAAACATTAACCCTTTCTGAAGGATTACACCGTGGGACCTGACTGTACATGGGATTGGTAAGAATAATTTTGCTTTATTATTTTATTTTTATTACAGGAAATGGTTTTAGCAGGAAAATAAAATATGGTCAAAAACTGTGTGATTATTTCATTAAACTTCTTTTTTATTAAAGTGTGTGTGTTTGATTTTTCTTTCATACAATAGGATTAATAATTGATAGTTGTCTAATTGACAGCTCTCAATTAT
Organism: Oophaga sylvatica; assembly: GCA_033576555.1. NCBI lineage: Eukaryota > Metazoa > Chordata > Amphibia > Anura > Dendrobatidae > Oophaga > Oophaga sylvatica. The sequence goes on along the minus strand of JARQOD010000005.1, from coordinate 163,571,412 downwards.
TAACCTGGCTTAAAGTGACCTTTCAATTGCAAGGTCATTTTAACCCCTTATTAACCCATTCGCCACCGCTACAGGGCAATGGGAATAGACGGGCAAAGTGCCAGAAAGGGCAAATCTAATTAGAGATTTGCCCTTTCTGGGGTGTCTGGGGGCAGATGTTAGTAGCCGGGGGGGGCAAAAATAATGGTCCCTCTCTGGGCTATTATTATCTGCCCCCACTCACTGGCTTTGTCTGTCTGGTTGCGAAAATAGGGCGGGAGCCCACGCATTTTTTTTCAGCAATTTTACACCTCATATATATATATATATACATGTCATTGAGTTTGTGACACATATATATATATTTATAGTTCATACACTTCTACATAGTATAATAGCCGCTAATTCAATTGCCGGCTTTTGTGAAAATGCAGAACCCGACATGAAATGACACTTGGTTTACATAGAGTTAACCATGTCTTTTCATGTAGTTTGATATCTGATTTGCACAAACAATTACATGAGTGTAAGTGTGCAAAATTTCACACCTGTAGGGGTTAATTAAAGGTGTAAATTCGTAGCAAAAAAGTCCTTTTTTTTTACAACGAATTTACACCTTTAATTAACCCCTACAGGTGTGAAATTTTGCACACAGCCACTCATGTAATTGTTTGTGCAAATCAGATATCAAACTACATGAAAAGACATGGTTAACTCTATGTAAACCAAGTGTCATTTCATGTCGGGTGCTTCTGTCTTTTCACAAAAGCCGACTTTACCCGGCAATTGAATCAGAGGCTATTTTACTATGTAGAAGTGTATAAACTATAAATATATGTATATATATATGTCACAATGACATGTATATATATATATATATATATATATATATATATATATATATGTATTCTATGTGTGTATATTTAGTGTTTACAAGGAAAGAATGGGTTTTTTTTAATTCCGATATTTTGTTCCCATAGACTTACATTGGATTTCCGGTATCGGTATCGGGTATCGCCGATATTTTAGTGATATCGGCGATACCATTCCGATTCCGATACTTTTGGATATCGGAAAGTATCGCTCAACTCTATTCAAAACGCTTTTGGTTACAGCATTCTGTATCATAACATACAGCTATAATATCTATAATATAACGCTGTAAGCGTTCCTCTGTCCGAAGTCTTTATAGACTGCGCAAGCGCGACAAGCCTGCGCAGTCTGGCTCCAGACAGATTGATGCATCCAGCGGTGAGGACTGTGTATGCGTACTGGATGCATACTGCGATCTCTGGCACCATACTCACATACTTACCTGACCGGTAGGAGCGTTGCCGCGGCGCTTCTCTTCTTCCGGGGCAGGAGTCCAGGAGTGCGCATCGGAATCGCGCATGCACATAGCTCTATCCGGTGCCATTTTGCTGAAGACACATTTACAGTGCGGTATGGGCATGCGCGTACTCCGGCGGCGCTCTCCTCCCTTGGCGTCCAGCCGAACGGAACAGCGCTGGAGCACAGGGAAGAAAGGTGAGTATAAAGGTTTGTTTTTTGGGGGTATGTGTGCAGTTTAATAGCGATGATGGGACCATGCACATCAGGATAGGGGGTGATGGGACCATGCATACCAGGATTGGGGGGTGAGGGGACCATGCACATCAGGATTGGGGGGTGATGGGACCATGCATCATCAGGATTGGGGGGTGAGGGGACCATGCACCCATGACAGGATTGGGGGGTGATGGGACCATGCATACCAGGATTGGGGGTGAGGGGACCATGCATATCAGGATTGGGGGGGTGAAGGGACCATGAACATCAGGATTGGGGGGTGAGGGGACCATGCACACCATGATTGGGGGGTGGGGGGACCATGCATACCAGGATTGGGGGGTGAGGGGACCATGCACATCAGGGTTGGTGGGTGAGGGGACCATGCACATCAGGGTTGGGGGGTGAGGGGACCATGCACATCAGGGTTGGGGGGTGAGGGGACCATGCACATCAGGGTTTTGAGGGGTGAGAGGACCATTCATATCAGGATTGGGGGGGTAAGGGGACCATGCACATCAGGATTGGGGGTGAGGGGACCATGCATATCAGGATAGGGGGGTGAGGGGTACCATGCATACCAGGATAGGGGATGAGGGTACCATGCACACCAGGATTGGGGGGTGAGAGGACCATGCACATCAGGATGAGGGGTGGAGAGGACCATGCACATCAGGATTGGGGTGAGGGGACCATGCACATCAGGATTGGGGGGTGAGAGGACCATGCACATCAGGGTGGGGGTGAGGGGACAATGCACATCAGGATTGGGTGGTGAGAGAACCATACACATCAGGATTGGGGGGTGAGGGGACCATGCACATCAGGATTGGGGGGTGAGGGGACCATGCACATCAGGATTGGGGGATGAGGGGACCATGCACATCAGGGTTGGGGATGAGGGGACAATGCACATCAGGGTTGAGGGGTGAGGGGACCATGCACATCCAGATTGGGGGGTGAGGGGACCTTGCACATCAGGATTGGGGGGTGAGGGGACCATGCACATTAGGATTTGGGGGTAAGGGGACCATGCACACGATGATTGGGGGGTGAGGGGACCATGCATACCAGGATTGGGGGGTGAGGGGACCATGCACATCAGGATAGGGGGGTGAGGGGACCATGCACACCATGATTGGGGTTGAGGGGACCATGCATACCAGGATTGGGGGGTGAGGGGACCATGCACACCAGGATTGGGGGGTGAGGGGACCATGCACATCAGGATTTGGGAGTGAGGGGACCATGCACATCAGGATTGGGGGGTGAGGGGACCATGCACATCAGGATTGGGGGGTGAGAGGACCATGCACACCATTATTTGGGGGTGAGGGGACCATGCATACCAGGATTGGGGGTGAGGGGACCATGCATACCAGGATAAGGGGGTGAGGGTCCATGCATACCAGGATTGGGGGGTTAGGAGACCATGCACACCAGGATTGGGTGGTGAGGGGACCATGCACATCAGGATTGGGGGGTGAGGGGACCATGCACATCAGGATTGGGGGGTGAGGGGACCATGCATACCAGTATTGGGGGGTGAGGGGACCATGCATACCAGGATTGGGGGGTGAGGAGATCATGCACATCAGGATTGAGGGTGAAGGGACCATGCACATCAGGATGGGGGGGTGAGGGGACAATGCACATCAGGATTGGGTGGTGAGAGAACCATGCACATCAGGATTGGGGGGTGAGAGGACCATGCACATCAGGATTGGGGGGTGAGGGGACCATGCACATCAGGATTGGGGGGTGAGGGGACCATGCACATCAGGGTTGGGGATGAGGGGACAATGCACATCAGGGTTGAGGGGTGAGGGGACCATGCACATCCAGATTGGGCGGTGAGGGGACCTTGCACATTAGGATTGGGGGTGAGGGTACCATGCACACCATGATTGGGGGGTGAGGGGACCATGCATACCAGGATTGGGGGATGAGGGGACCATGCACATCAGGATTGGGGGGTGAGGGGACCATGCACACCATGATTGGGGGGTGAGGGGACCATGCATACCAGGATTGGGGGGTGAGGGGACCATGCACACCAGGATTGGGGGGGTGAGGGGACCATGCACATCAGGATTTGGGAGTGAGGGGACCATGCACATCAGGATTGGGGGGTGAGGGGACCATGCACATCAGGATTGGGGGGTGAGGGGGCTATGCACACCATGATTTGGGGGTGAGGGGACCATGCATACCAGGATTGTGGGTGAGGGGACCATGATACCAGGATAAGGGGGTGAGGGGACCATGCATACCAGGATTGGGGGGTTAGAGGACCATGCACACCAGGATTGGGTGGTGAGGGGACCATGCACATCAGGATTGGGGGGTGAGGGGACCATGCACATCAGGATTGGGGAATGAGGAGACCATGCATACCAGTATTGGGGGGTGAGGGAACCATGCATACCAGGATTGGGGGGTGAGGGGACAATGCATACCAGGATTGAGAGTGAGGGGACCATGCACATCAGGATTGGGGGTGAGGGGACGATGCACATCAGGATTGGGGGGTGAGGGGACCATGCACATCAGGATTAGGGGTGAGAGGTGTTATGAGCTCGGTTGCAACAACTTTATTAAATAATGGATTGCAACCGAACCCGGGGTCTGCGATGCAGTTATTGTCACTGCTGCCGAACACCCCTTGGGTATGAGGGTAAAACTGACAACAGAAATATAATATTAGATCTCGCCTGTGTTACTTCGCACTAGGTGAGATGTAGAATTGGCACTATCTCTGTTAACATCACGGGAGATGTGCTATCGACTGGCGTAGATGTAGCCCTGTTAATGGCACAGAAGCCACTTGCCAGATATTAGGTTTGCACTATGTGCTGCAAGCTGCTATAGACGTAGCCCTGTTGAATGCACAGAAGCTAAGTTCCAGCCGCTAGGAAGTACGTGCGACTATCGCCAGGCATACGTGCTACCAGCCGGCGTGAGACCGGACTGAGCAACTCACTGTTCAGCTTGGCAGGCGATGCCCAAGTTACGCTCCCCGCAGTCTGCTCAGGGTGTATAGCTACCCTATATTCGTAGCAGGACTGTCCCACATTGGCTACAGGTTATGCGCCCTGCAGTCTGCTCAGGGTGTATAGCTACCCTATATTCGTAGCAAGACTGCGCCACATTGGCTACCTGCCTGGCATATGATAAACCTGACTGAAGGACCTGTGCAAATTAGCCAATCTAACTCTGGCATCGGCAGGTCCCGGAGAGCAAAGCTAGAGAGCACGTGGAGCCCAGATTCTGGTACTTCCACACATGAGCACTGCCTATTTTAGTATGAACTGACCGTGCCACAGACAGACAAGCTATTTAAGGGCTGAGCTCCGCCCCCAGCCATCTCGTCAATCGCATCACCGATGATGTCATCCGTGACCAATCAAGGGATGCCAGATCAGAGGATCAGCTGACATTAGCCACCAATCATGGTTCGCCATGTCACGGACATGCTCAGTGCAGTCATTTCTGTACTTAGGCTATAACAGCCCTGTCTCCTTCTGTAACCCATGCTTAACGCTACTATTAACAAATAACCTGGAGACAGCTTGTACTCTCTTGTACTGGCTAGGCGTCGGGATCGATGGCGAAGCTAAGCAGCATCTGCCCTGGATGGGGGACCACTGATGTTTCAGATCCAGGTTCAAATCCAGCCGACGCCTAACATTAGAACCATGCATATCAGGATTGGGGGGGTAAGGGGACCATGCACATCAGGATAGGGGCGTGAGGGGACCATGCACATCAGGATTGGGGGTGAGAGGACCATGCATTCCAAGATTGGGGGGTGGGGGGACCATGCATATCAGGATTGGGTGGTGAGGGGACCATACACATCAGGGTTGGGGGGTGAGGGGACCATGCACATCAGAATTGGGTGGTGAGGGGACCATGCACATCAGGGTTGGGGGATGAGGGGACCATGCACATCAGGATTGGGGGTGAGGGTGCCATGTACATCAGGATTGGGGGTGAGGGGACCATGCATAATCAAGATTAGAGGGTGAGGGGACCATGCATATCAGGATTAGGGGATGAGGGGGTACCATACATCCTATAATAGGGATGAGGGGGGACCATGCATACCGGGATTGGGGGTGAGGGGACCATGAATACCAGGATATGGATGAGCAGGTACCAGAATAGGGATGAGGGGGTACCATGCATACCAAGATTTGGGGATGAGGGGACCATGTATACCAGGATGAGGAATGGAGTACCATGCATACCAGATTTGGGTGGGGGTGAGGGGACCATACATACCAGGATAGGGATGAGGGGTACCATGCATACCAGGATAGGAGGGGGGCAGCACATACCAGGATTGGAGACCATATATCTATAAAAATGCTTGCCACCCGGGCATAGAACGTGTTCATAGCTAGTATAGATATAACATATCTATATTGTCGGTGTATGCTGCTCTTTATTTTTTCCTCTTTTTTAATTGTCTATAATAAAGGATTTATATTTTTATTTGTTATGTGGACTGAAAACAGGATCACTTCTCCTATCTTGCATTTATCGAACGCCATGCAGAGTCGTTGATCACTGGCTTCAATGCCGATTGAACTTATGAAGCGTGAACTGCTTCAATATTTTTTATTCAGTTATCAATAAACCTCTGGCTGCCACAGGTGCTGATAAGATTACATAGCCAATAGCATTTCAGAGCGCCTTCTTCATCTGACTGACACTTACATGCCACAATTGCAAATGACTAACATCCAATGGGTTAATCAGCAGCAACCAGCGATATCTCTGATCGTTGCAGTTACAAGGGGATGACAGCTCAGTGACGGCATATTTTTTAGATGTTAAGTCCTATTATCCTCACTGTAATCAGAGAGAGACTACCATGAGCTAAATATTACTATTTGATCATGTACTGCAACTTCCTGTCCCTCCAAATTCGAGAATATGGTACAACTTCCCTTTAACAAACACTAACCTTGTTACAGTGTTTTTCTAATCTCAAGCATATGGAAATTTTATTTTCTAAATATTATGGATTAAAGTTTGAAGATTTTATCCATTTTTCAGATGTGCCTATTTCTTTTTTAGCATAATGTACATCATCCTCAATGATTCACTTAAATCCTATATAAAATGTCTAAACTCTCAATCAGTATGAATTTATTAAACTTCAAGTTTTTATATAAACCTATGATAACCATTCAGTTCTTTGGTATTTTTGCTTAAAGAGAATCTGTCACCAGATGTGACCGATCTAAACTATTAATATGGGTTCTAGCCTGTGAGGAGATTGTTATCTGTATGTCTCATATTAGATGTCTTGTTGCTGAAAAATCATCTTTTATCCCTTTATATAAGTGACCTCTTCCAGGTTTGGGGGAGGACGTAGTCTGAAAGATATCTCTGCCTCCAGTGCTTATTTTACATAAAAGAGGCGATACCAGTGAGACAAGTAACCAAGTAACCAACACAGAACAGGAGAAATTAAATGTGCCTTCTTGTAGGCATATTAGTTGCTTCTCTCTCAGTGTAATGTATGTAGTACAGTTCATATAGCGTCTTGTGCTTGGGTGTGATGAAAACACAGGAGTCACAGGTTTGATATAGAAAAGTCCTGTATTACTTCATACAAGTTGGCAGAAATAGTCACACAGTTTGCAGACACAGAAACAGGAGACACAGCAGGCCAGAGTAATCCAAGCTCAGCAATCACTCTCCAATACAGATTCAGGATCTTCTTCTCTGTTACCGTAAGTCCATGCAAACGTGGGTCTTTCAAAGAGCAGGGTTCAGAGTCCACAAGTGCTTCAGAGTTCCTCAGTAGGAATAGCTGGAGTACAAGGTCCAAGGCTTACAGGAGTCAAGTCACAGGTTCACTGCAGGCTAGATTCTGAAGCACTGATTGCTCAGCTGTGGCTGCTTAAGAAGCAAAGGAGAGAATCAGGGCGGGAACATGCAAGCTGGAAACTCCATTTTGACTGAGGGCAAGATAGCTGCAGCAAGACAGAAAGTAAAATGGCTGACGAACAAACTGAGTTTCAGGAATATATACATAGAACCTTACATTACTCCCCCCTTAAGGACAACCTCCGGATGACCTCAGACCAGGCTTGTGTGGGTACCTCTGATGAAACTGATGGAGCAAGCGAGGAGCATTAACGTTATTGACCGGTTCCCATGAGTTGTCCTCCACTGGGTAGCCCTGCCATTTAATCAGATATTGTAACTGATTTCTATACAACCTGGAATCTAAAATCCTTTCCACCACAAATTCTTCCTGACCATCGACTAGCACTGGGTCAGGGCAAGGAGAGGAACGTCCAGGAAACGTATTGGGTGTCGCAGCCTTTAGTAGGGATACATGAAAGACAGGGTGGATTCTCATAGTTCTGGGCAGTTGAAGACGACAAGCAACGGCACTTATAATTTTACTGATTTTATAGGGTCCAATGTACTTATGTCCCAACTTAGACGATGGAATCCTTAACTTAAGATTTCTGGTTGACAGCCAGACCAAGTCTCCTACCTTGAAAGCTGGTGCAGGTTTACGAAATTTATCTGCTGCTTTCTTGTACCTTTCTTGAGCCGATTCCAGATTTTCCTTTAGAAGATCCATATTCTTCTGTAAAACGTGATTCTTTCAGCCACTGCTGGTAAAGGCGTTTCTATGGGAAATCGTGGTAGAATGTTAGGATGATAACCTAGATTAGAGTAAAAAGGAGACTGTTTAGTGGAGGCACTCTGAGAGTTGTTATACGAGAACTCAGCTAATGGAAGTAGATCCACCCAATCATCCTGTAGGTGGCAGATAAAGCAGCGGAGATACTGCTCCAGGGTTTGATTGGTTCGTTCGGTCTGTCCATTAGTCTGGGGATGAAAAGCAGAAGAAAGGTTTACTTTAATGTCCAATGCTGCACAGAAATTTTGCCAAAACCTAGAAGTGAATTGCACCCCTCGATCCGAAATAACCTCATCCGGTACTCCATGTAAGCGAAACACATCTTTAATCATCAAATCTGATGTCTGTTTTGCAGTGGGTAAGCCGACACAAGGGATAAAATGAGCTGCCTTTGTTAGACGGTCAACCACCACTAGAATGGTGTTCTTCCCCTGAGAGGTTGGTAACTCCACAATGAAGTCCATAGAAATGGATCCCCACGGGCGGGACGGGGTGGGAAGAGGCTGTAACAGACCAGTTGGTGAGGAGCGAGGTGTTTTGCATCTTGCACAGACCTCACATGAAGTGACATAATTCAAAACATCCTTCCTGCAAGTGGGCCACCAAAAGAAACGAGAAAGAAATTCCTGTGTCTTTAGAATTCCTCTATGCCCAGCTATCTTGGAATCGTGAATGAGTTGCAATACTCTTAATCTGACTGTTTCAGGAATATACAGACGTTGTCCCTGAATCCACACACCATTCTTAAAGACAAGACTTACGTCCCTTGGGGGTTGTGCCAAAAAGGAATCCGCATGGTATGCTTCCTTGATGTCCTTAAGTAGGTCTTGATTATGAATTACTCCTAGGAATCTAGAGTCAGGAAGAATAGTCTTAGGAGGAGTAATTGGACGTGTCTCTGCTGAGTAAATCCTAGAGAGTGCATCAGCCTTTCCATTGCGCGATCCTGGTCTATAAGAGATGATAAAATTAAATTGGTTTAAGAAAAGATTCCAGCGAGCCTGGCGAGGAGTCAGGCACTTAGCCGACCTGATAAACTAAAGGTTACGATGGTCTGTCAGGACGACTATTTGCTGTGCAGCTCCCTGAAGAAGGTGTCTCCATTCTTTGAAGGCGGCAATAATGGCCAACAACTCTCTATTGCCCACATCGTAGTTCCTCTCAGCTGAAGACAACTGCTGGGAAAAGAAGGCACAGGGATGCAAGACATTCTTCTCACCTGTTCTCTGAGAGAGTATAGCTCCAACGGCACAGTCTGAAGCATCCACCTCTATTATGAAGGCAAGCTCGGGGTTGGGATGTACTAGGATAGGTGCAGTGGTAAATTTATCTTTTAGACGGGAAAATGCTTCCTGGGCTTGGGGAGTCCAGGAAAACCTAGACTCTTTCCGAGTAAGTTGAGTGATAGGTGACACTACCTCAGAGAAATTTCTAATGAAACGTCTATAGAAGTTGGCAAACCCGATGAAGCGCTGTACCTCCTTCACATTTCTAGGACTTGGCCAATCCTTGATGGCTTGGGTTTTGCTTCCATCCATACTAATTCCTTGTGTAGACAGTACATACCCCAGAAATTGAATTTCGGTCCTATGGAATTCACACTTTTCAAGTTTGATGTAAAGATGATTTTGTCTTAGACGTTCCAAGACCATTCTCACATGTCCATGATGTTCCTCTGTGGCGTTAGAAAAAATTAGAATATCATCCAAATAAATTACCACAAATGTATCTAGGAGATCCCTGAAGATGTCATTCACCAAGTGTTGGAAAGTGGCTGGGGCGGTACTCAGACCAAAAGGCATAACTAGATATTCAAAGTGTCCATAGCGTGACCTGAATGCAGTCTTCCATTCATCCCCAGGTCTAATACGGACTAAGTTATAGGCCCCACGAAGATCTAGTTTAGAAAAAATTTTGGCATGTCGCACTCTCTCCAATAACTCAGGGATTAAAGGCAATGGATAACGGTTTTTAATAGTAACCTTATTGAGTTCCCTATAGTCTACGCATGGTCTCAGAGATCCATCTTTCTTCTTTACAAAGAAGATGGGTGCACCTGCAGGAGATGAAGAGGGGCGTATGAAGCCCTTGGCTAGATTTTCATCTATGTAATCCTTTAAAGCCTTTAGTTCGGGCCCCGCCAGGGGGTAGATCTTACCAAAAGGTATCTCTGCTCCAGGCAATAATTCAATTGGACAATCATATGGACGGTGAGGAGGAAGCTGGTCAGCGTTCTTCTTGTCACATAAATCCACATAGTCCTGGTATACAGCTGGTAGTTCAGGGACTGACATGATTCCTTTAGGAACAGAGCAAGCTGAAACTTTTGGACTCATCTGTTTCTCTGGAAAGTGTAATTCCTTGGTCTCCCAGTTAATGGTAGGATTCTGAGCCTGCAGCCATGGTAGCCCTAGAATAATGGGAAAGTGGGGAGAAGAGATAAGCATAAAGGACAGTTTCTCTTGATGATCTTTACCCATAAGAACCCTCATAGGCTCTGTTTCCTGATCCACTGGTCCAAAGGTCAGCAGGGAGCCATCCACAGTTTCCATCTGTACTGGAGTAGCCTTCTTCACTGAACGTATTCCCTGTTTCAGAGCAAAGGAGACATCCATAAAATTTCCACTTGCCCCTGAGTCGATCATAGCAGAGCTAGACACCCAAGCTGAGTCAACCCAGAGTTTGATGGAAAGAAAGCAATGAGAATTGTTTTTCTTACAACTCAGCTGGGACACCGCTGAGGAAACTTGAAAAATGGCAGCGTTTACACAGTCAACGTCCTCAGAGGTAACGGAGTTTAAGTCCGAGAAATCAAGATCTGTTGCTGCAGATCTCTCTGGAGCCTGAGGCTCGGACCTGACAGATCCCCTCTCGCAACACTCACAATGAATGAGTGCTGCAGTAGTCTTATGAGAATGGCTGGGGCAGTTTATAATGAAGTGCCCTGACTTACCACAATAGAAACATAGATTCTCCTTAAAACGATGTTCCTTGCGTGCATCACTAACCCGTCGTTGTAAAGAGTCTACCTGCATGGGTTCAGGTTCAGGTTCCCGTGTAATCCTACTCAAAGGTTCCTTAGCTGGAGAGGAAGGTAGGAAAAGGTTAGTACGATTGCTTTCGAACCATCTCTCTTGCCTGCGTTCAGTCAGACGAGTATCAATACGGATGCAGTAGTTAATAAAGTCACCTAACGCAGTGGGAGGGTCGGCACGAGCAAGTTCATCCTTAATCAGTGGAGATAACCCCTTTCGAAAAATAGATTTTTTGGCGGAACTGTCCCAGGTGGTATCAAGGGCCCATCTCCTGAAATCCAAGGCATATTCAGCTACCGAGTGCTTACCTTGGCGCAAAGCTAACATGGCTGCTTCAGCTGTTGCACCTCGATTGGGGTCATCAAACACCTGCCCCATGGCTGAAATAAAATCATCAAGGTGATTCAAACAATCATCCTAAGGCTCAATCAGAGGGTTTGCCCACATTAAAGCCTTGTTGGTAAGCAACATAATTATAGTAAGCACCTTAGATCGTTCAGTGGGAAATTGTGAAGCATGTGCAGAAAAAAAAAGATTGCATTGATTAATAAATCCCCTGAATTTCTCACGTTCACCGCCAAAACGAAAAGGGGCAACTTGGGAATCCCAGCACTCGGGGCTACGGCAGGAGCCTGGACTCGCCCCTCTAGAACCTCAATCCTGGCTCGCAAATCCTGGGTAGTCTGTCCAACCACTTGCAAATTGTGATTATTGAGGTCCTGTTGATTTGTAAAACGGGTCTTTATATTCTGCAAATCTGCAAGGATATTATCAGTCACTCCGCAAAGTTCCTTTATGCGGGCCTCCATTTTCCAGATCTTTTAAGACAGGATTACTGGAAGAAGAGGAGAGAAAAAAAACAATAGTGTTCACCTGTGGCAACACTGCAGAGAGAAAAAAAAATAAGGGAATTGCTCACATGGAATGGTTGTGAGAAGTCACAACCACTGTCATCACAGAAAGTACAACGGGACGTCTGATATCCACAGTACAGCAGACACAGCCTTCCAGACCCAGCAGACACTAACGTTTTGGCTTCAGAATCTTGTAATGTATGTAGTACAGTTCATATAGCGTCTTGTGCTTGGGTGTGATGAAAACACAGGAGTCACAGGTCTGATATAGAAAAGTCCTGTATTACTTCATACAAGTTGGCAGAATTAGTCACACAGTTTGCAGACACAGAAACAGGAGACACAGCAGGCCAGAGTAATCCAAGCTCAGCAATCACTCTCCAATACAGATTCAGGATCTTCTTCTCTGTTACCGTAAGTCCATGCAAACGTGGGTCTTTCAAAGAGCAGGGTTCAGAGTCCACAAGTGCTTCAGAGTTCCTCAGTAGGATTAGCTGGAGTACAAGGTCCAAGGCTTACAGGAGTCAAGTCACAGGTTCACTGCAGGCTAGATTCTGAAGCACTGATTGCTCAGCTGTGGCTGCTTAAGAAGCAAATGAGAGAATCAGGGCGGGAACATGCAAGCTGGAAACTCCATTTTGACTGAGGGCAAGATAGCTGCAGCAAGACAGAAAGTAAAATGGCTGACGAACAAACTGAGTTTCAGGAATATTACATAGAACCTTACACTCAGCTCCGCTGTATTGTAACAATATTGCAACCCTGTCTGTCTGTGAGATGAAAGCTGAAGCTGAGAGGAACCTGGAAATGTGTGAGTTATAATCCCACACAGCTCTGCAGTGAGATCAGGAGAGCAGAGAGAAGCCATTACACATCACACTGGTAATTCCTCCTACATGTAAAATAAGATCAGGAGGCAGAGTTACCCTCCATGCAATGTCCTTCCCATAGCCTGGAAGAGGTCATTTATATAAAGTAATAAAATATGATTCATCAACAAGGCATCTGATATGTGATATACATGGAGGACTGTTTTCAGCATTCTATAACCTGTATACCCATATTAAAAGTTTATATAGGTTAAATGTGGTGACACATTTCCTTTAAGTATTTTATTTATTTTTATCTTTTTATCACTGTATAGAAGCACCTGCAATTTAAATAAATGAATCTATATATGCTGAGTCCTATTCTGTATAATTGAAATAACCATAGAAAAATATGTATTGCATCTAAAGATATATATATAAACCGGAGAAAAATGAGTCATCGGTAGTGTTGAGCATTCCGATACCGCAAGTATCGGGTATCGGCCGATATTCGCGTTATCGGAATTCCGATACTTAGTTCCGATATTTTTCCTATATCGTATACCGGAATCGGAAGTTCCCATAATTCTTTGAGAGGCAATGTGATTATAGTCAGCCAATGAGGAATCTTATGAAGTGTGGGCACATCTTGTAATGCTGCGGTCATCTTAACTAATGGCATGGCTGTGATTGGCTGCTGAAATGATGTCAGAATGCACTATAAAAGGCGCCGCCTCCATTTTAGCGTCACTGTGCTGTGAACTCAGTTAGGGACAGAACGCTGCTCTGCTGACTCTGAGGGACAGTTAGATATTGCGATTTTGTGTACTGGGCTTTAGGCAGGCTAGTTTACCAACCGCTGTGTAAAGCTTCCTTTTGCCAGTGTTGTTTTAACAGCTCTGTGCAAGGTGTGTGTGAGTGCAGGTGACGCTGCAGTTTGCTTACTGCAAGCAACGCTGTCTGTAGGCATCTGCAGTGTCACTCACAGCTCTATTTTTTTTTCTTCATGGTATTCTTGCTGCTCCATGCAATTTAACTATTAGTGTGACGCGCTTCCATCCGTATACAATACATTGGTTGCAAACACTATAGAAGTAGACAAAGGAGTAGCCTTTCACAGATTGTGGACAGTTGTGTTTCAGTGTTCACTTCAGTCTGTGTTTTTTATTTTTTGAGTGCACATCACGCTCCAGTTACTTGTTCAAGCACTGCTGCTTGTACTCTGCTGAGCGTGTCTCAGTGGCTCATCCTTTTCATTTATCTCCAATTGGTTCTGCTCCATTCCATTTAAAATCTAATCTATTAGTGTGATGCGCTTCCATCCGTATACAATACATTGATTGCAAACACTATAGAAGTAGACAAAGGAGTAGCCTTTCACAGATTGTGGACAGTTGTGTTTCAGTGTTCACTTCAGTCTGTGTTTTTTATTTTTTGAGTGCACATCACGCTCCAGTTACTTGTTCAAGCACTGCTGCTTGTACTCTGCTGAGCGTGTCTCAGTGGCTCATCCTTTTCATTTATCTCCAATTGGTTCTGCTCCATTCTATTTAAAATCTAATCTATTAGTGTGACGCGCTTCCATCCGTATACAATACATTGGTTGCAAACACTATAGAAGTAGACAAAGGAGTAGCCTTTCCCAGATTGTGGACAGTTGTGTTTCAGTGTTCACTTGCAGTCTGTGTTTTTTATTTTTTGAGTGCAATCACGCTCCAGTTACTTGTTCAAGCACTGCTGCTTGTACTCTGCTGAGCGTGTCTCAGTGGCTCATCCTTTTCATTTATCTCCAATTGGTTCTGCTCCATTCCATTTAAAATCTAATCTATTAGTGTGACGCGCTTCCATCCGTATACAATACATTGGTTGCAAACACTATAGAAGTAGACAAAGGAGTAGCCTTTCCCAGATTGTGGACAGTTGTGTTTCAGTGTTCACTGCAGTCTGTGTTTTTTTTTTTTGAGTGCATATCACGCTCCAGTTACTTGTTCAAGCACTGCTGCTTGTACTCTGCTGAGCGTGTCTCAGTGGCTCATCCTTTTCATTTATCTCCAATTGGTTCTTCTCCATTCCATTTAAAATCTAATCTATTAGTGTGACGCGCTTCCATCCGTATACAATACATTGGTTGCAAACACTATAGAAGTAGACAAAGGAGTAGCCTTTCACAGATTGTGGACAGTTGTGTTTCAGTGTTCACTGCAGTCTGTGTTTTTTTTTTTTTGAGTGCATATCACGCTCCAGTTACTTGTTCAAGCACTGCTGCTTGTACTCTGCTGAGCGTGTCTCAGTGGCTCATCCTTTTCATTTATCTCCAATTGGTTCTGCTCCATTCCATTTAAAATCTAATCTATTAGTGTGACGCGCTTCCATCCGTATACAATACATTGGTTGCAAACACTATAGAAGTAGACAAAGGAGTAGCCTTTCCCAGATTGTGGACAGTTGTGTTTCAGTGTTCACTGCAGTCTCTGAGGAATAACCACACTTAGACCTTATAACTTTTCTGACTTTCTTTATCAATCTACCAAGATGAAGAAGGCAGGGAGTAAGGCACGTGGTCGTGGCCGTGGAGTTTCAGCAGGGAGAGGACGTGGGGATTCTGTGGCTGCTGCCGCACCCAGTGACACAGCATCCACCAGTTTTCCCAAGTGAGCGTTCCTTTATGCGCACTTTTGTAGGAGCTCAGCGTACCCCCCTGCTGCGGGAAGAACAAATTGAAGCCGTTGTTGGTTGGATGGCAGCCAATGCATCGACTTCAATTCCTTCCACCTCCTCTCAGGACCACAGCACTGTTGAACAACCATCTGTCTCTTCACCGCCTGCCAAATTGCCCAGGCAGTCAGAGAGTTCTGAACTGGAGCCAGCTGAGTCTCTGCTTCTGTTCTCAGAATCTGTTGGCTTGCAAACAGGGGCCCAGCCAAGCAGCATTCTGGAATGTGAAGAAGAGGCAGTATGCAGTGATGCGCAACAGCTGTGTCTCTCTGAATCTGAAGAGGCGGGTGAGCCAGGGCCGATGGTCAGCACACCGCAGAACGCATCTGATGATGATGAGACTCAGGTGCCATTTTCTGTTGAGCATGGTGCTGGCCAGACCACCCAACAGCAGCAGGTGTTGGAAGAGGGTAGTGGAGATGATGAGGTCCAAGACCCAACATGGCGTGAGGAACAGGAAGGTGGTGGGAGCAGCTCTGAGGAAGAGATTGCCCCAGCGGTCCAAACAGTAGGGAGAGTTAGGCTGCAGACTCGGTTGCCTGTAGCCTCCAGTTTGGCACCCGTTCGTAGCAGTTCTCTTCCAACAGCAAAAACGGGCGCTCCCAGGACTTGCACTGCGTGGTCCTTTTTTGACACACTTGCAGATGATATTTGCTATGTCAAATGCAAGCTGTGTAACCAAAAAGTAAAAAGAGGTAAAAATGTCAGTAACCTTAATACCACAAATATGTGGAAACATGT
Source organism: Oophaga sylvatica (assembly GCA_033576555.1). Taxonomy (NCBI): domain Eukaryota; kingdom Metazoa; phylum Chordata; class Amphibia; order Anura; family Dendrobatidae; genus Oophaga; species Oophaga sylvatica. The sequence continues at coordinate 163,555,052 of JARQOD010000005.1, read as the reverse complement.
GCGGTCAAAGCACGTGGTTGAGTTCCAAAGACACACTGGTGATGTAGGCCAACCTACAGCAGCACCTACATCTTCAGCTCGTGTTGGAGCCTCTTCCTCCAGCTCACACACAGCTGGTTCTGCTTCCTCACAGGATCGCCATGGAAGAACCTCTGTCACTGTTGTCCAGAGACCCAGTGTTATTCCACCCACAGCTGCAAGTTCCCTGTCATCCTCACACTCCCAGGCCACAAAACAGCCATCGGTAGCACAGGCATGGGATAAAAGACGGCCATACTCGGCAAACCATCCACGAGCACAGGCTCTGAATGCTGGCATTGCAAAACTCCTGTCCCTTGAAATGCTGTAATTCAGGCTAGTGGAGACTGACAGTTTCCGTAACTTAATGGCATTGGCAGTCCCACAATACAATGTGCCCAGCCGATTTTATTTCAGCAGGCAAGCCGTCCCTGCTCTGCAAAAGCATGTTGAGGGAAAAATTAAACATGCGCTGCTAAACGCCGTCAGTAGCAAGGTCCACCTGACCACCGATGCGTGGACCAGTACCCATGGCCAGGGACGATACCTTTCCCTCACTGCCCATTGGGTCAATGTTGTGGAGCCGGGTACAGATCTTGCGAGTGGCGCTGTACGTGTTCTGCCAACTCCAAGGTTTGCAGGAATCAAGTCTGTCCACATTGACTCCTCCTCCTACTCCAGTTCCTCAGAATCATCGCTGCAGGAGCCGTCACGGTCTACCTCCACATGGACCCGTGAACGCTTACCTGATGCGACCGATATGAGCACAGCCTGGCCAAACGTCAACAGGCTGTCCTGAAATTAATTTCCATGGGGAATCGAAGCCACACAGCGCAGGAGGTCTGGAATGCCATCAAGCAGGAGAGCGACGTGTGGTTTTTGCCAGCGAATCTCCAGCCAGGCTTGGTAGTGTGTGACAATGGCCGAAATCTGGTGGCAGCTCTGGGCCTTGGCAACCTCACTCACATACCATGTCTGGCACATGTGCTCAACTTGGTCGTGCAGAGTTTTTTGAGGGACTATCCGGATCTTGATGCACTGCTGCACAAGGTCCGCCTAGAGTGCGCTCACTTGCGACGTTCCAGCATGGCCAGATCGCGCATTGCAGCTCTGCAACGCAGATTTCGCCTTCCTGAACATCGCATCATATGTGACGTACCCACCAGGTGGAATTCCACGTTACATATGTTGGAGCGGTTGTGTGAGCAGCAGCCAGCAGTAATGGAGTATCAGCTGCATCAGGCGCAATCAACTCGCAATTTGCGCCGTTCACACTTCACCACTACTGAGTGGGCCTCTATGAAGGACATCTGCCACGTTTTGCGTCCGTTTGATGAGTCAACGCGGATGGCGAGTGCAGATGATGCACTAGTCAGCCTGACTGTCCCCCTTATCTGCCTGCTTCAAAAAAAAATTCAAACACTAAGGGATGAGGTTTTGGAAGAGGTGGAGGATGAGGAGTCACTAATTCCATCACCTTCTGGACAGTCAGCGCAACGTGGTTTCTCACAAAGGGCTGGGCAGGGCTCACTTTGTGAGGAGGATGAGGAGGAGGAGTCAATGGAGGAGGAAGACATCGCTCCAGAGGAAGGTACACAACGCTCTAGTCAGTATGTAGAGCGAGGGTGGGGTGATGCAGAGCAAGCAGAGATGACGCCTCTTGCAGGGGACAGCGTTTCTTGGCCAGTTGGGAGTCTGCAGCACATGGTTGATTTCATGCTGCAGTGCCTGAGAAACGACCGCCGCATCGCCCACATTCTCACCACGTCTGATTATTGGGTGTACACCCTCCTAGACCCTCGCTACCGGGATAACTTACAAAGCCTCATCACACCGTTGAACCGGGAGCGTAAAATGCGGGAGTACCAAGACACACTGGTGCAATCCATAATGTTCTCCATTCCAGCCGAGAGCACTGCTGCTGCTACTGCTTTACAAAGCAGCTCTGTGCGTCGAGGCAGTGGAGACAGCTCTGCAACAAGAGGGAGCACAAGCAGCGCCTCTGCACAGGGCAAGACCAGTATGTTCCAAATGTTGCGAAGTTTTGCGGCAGCGCCACAAATGTCTACACCATCCGAGACGGCTCCAGTCAGCAGGAGGCAACGTTTCCGTAAGATGTCACAGACTACATGTCTTTCCCTCTCAGTGTACTCCCAGATGGCTCTTCCCCATTCAAGTTTTGGGTCTCTAAGCTGGATACATGGCCAGAGCTTAGCCAGTATGCATTGGAGGTGCTGGCTTGCCCTGCTGCCAGTGTATTATCGGAGCGCGTCTTTAGTGCTGCAGGTGGTGTACTAACAGACCGTCGCATGCGACTATCCTCCGATAATGTAGACCGGCTTACTTTCTGAAAATGAACAAGGCATGGATCTCGCCAGAATTTGTCTGTCCGTTTTCAGATTAAATAACTGGTTCGCAACGTTATCCATGTCTCCTGTTATGTTCATCTTTCTACCACCTGAACTCTACTCCCTGGGCTACAACACTGGCAGTTGCTGCTCAGAAGTGTCGTGTCCACAGACCAATACACAAGCTATAGTGTTACTGGCGTTCAGTAATGTCAGCTGTTCCCCTGCTGTGTGAACGGCAAAAAAGTCATGCTGCCTCCACCCTGTTGTAAGGTTCTGTGTACATGTTCCTGAAACTTAGTTTGTTCGTCAGCCATTTTAATTTCTGTCTTGCTGCAGCTATCTTGCCCTCAGTCAAAATGGAGTTTCCAGCTTGCATGTTCCCGCCCTGATTCTCTCCTTTTGCTTCTTAAGCAGCCACAGCTGAGCAATCAGTGCTTCAGAATCTAGCCTGCAGTGAACCTGTGACCTGACTCCTAAAGCCTTGGACCTTGTACTCCAGCTATTCCTACTGAGGAACTCTGAAGCACTTGTGGACTCTGAACCCTGCTCTTTGAAAGACCCACGTTTGCATGGACTTATGGTAACAGAGAAGAGATCCTGAACCTGTTGTGGAGAGTGATTGCTGAGCTTAAGTTACTCTGGCCTGCTGTGTCTCCTGCTTCTGTGTCTGCAAACTGTGTGACTATTTTTGCCAACTTGTATGAAGTAATACAAGACTTTCTATATCAAACCTGTGTCTCATGTATTTTCATCGCACCCAAGCACAAGACGTTATATGAACTGTACTACATACATTACAAGATTCTGAAGCCAAAACGTTAGTGTCTGCTGGGTCTGGAAAGGCTGTGTCTGCTGTAAATGTGGATATCGGATGTCCGGTTGTACTTTCTGTGATGACAGTGATTGTGACTTCTCACAACCATTCCAGGTGAGCAATTCCCTTAAGTGTTTTTTTTTTCTGCAGTGTTACCACAGGTAAACACTATTGTTTTTTTTTTCTTTTCTCTTTTTTGTCTGCTGTAAGTGTGGATATCAGATGTCCGGGTGAACTTTCTGTGATGATAGTGGTTGTGACTTCTCACAACCATTCCAGGTGAGCAGTTCCCTTAATTTTTTTTTCTCTCTGCAGTGTTACCACAGGTAAACACTATTGTTTTTTTTTTCTCCTCTCCTCTTCTTCCAGTACTCCTGTCTTAAAAGATCTGGAAAATGGAGGCCCGCATAAAGGAACTTTGCAGAGTGACTGATAATATCCTTGCAGATTTGCAGAATATAAAGACCGTTTTTCAAGCCTACAGGACCTCACTAATCACAATTTGCAAGTGTTTGGACAGACTGCCCAGGATTTGCGAGCCAGGATTGAGGTTCTAGAAGAGCGAGTCCAGGCTCCTGCCGTAGCCACGAGTTCTGGGATTCCCAAGTTGCCCCCTTTTCGTTTTGGCGGTGAACGTGAGAAATTCAGGGGATTTATTAATCAATGCAATCTTTTTTTTTCTGCACATGCTTCACAATTTCCCACTGAACGATCTAAGGTGCTTACTATAATTATGTTGCTTACCAACAAGGCTTTGATGTGGGCAAACCCTCTGATTGAGACTGAGGATGATTGTTTGAATCACCTTGATGCTTTTATTTCAGCCATGGGGCAGGTGTTTGATGACCCCAATCGAGGTGCAACAGCTGAAGCAGCCATGTTAGCTTTGCGCCAAGGTAAGCACTCGGTAGCTGAATATGCCTTGGATTTCAGGAGATGGGCCCTTGATACCACCTGGGACAGTTCCGCCAAAAAATCTATTTTTCGAAAGGGGTTATCTCCACTGATTAAGGATGAACTTGCTCGTGCCGACCCTCCCACTGCGTTAGGTGACTTTATTAACTACTGCATCCGTATTGATACTCGTCTGACTGAACGCAGGCAAGAGAGATGGTTCGAAAGCAATCGCACTAACCTTTTCCTACCTTCCTCTGCAGCTAAGGAACCTTTGAGTAGGATTACACGGGAACCTGAACCTGAACCCATGCAGGTAGACTCTTTACAACGACGGGTTAGTGATGCACGCAAGGAACATCGTTTTAAGGAGAATCTATGTTTCTATTGTGGTAAGTCAGGGCACTTCATTATAAACTGCCCCAGCCGTTCTCGTAAGACTACTGCAGCACTCATTCATTGTGAGTGTTGCGAGAGGGGATCTGTCAGGTCCGAGCCTCAGGCTCCAGAGAGATCTGCAGCAACAGATCTTGATTTCTCGGACTTAAACTCCGTTACCTCTGAGGACGTTGACTGTGTAAACGCTGCCATTTTTCAAGTTTCCTCAGCGGTGTCCCAGCTGAGTTGTAAGAAAAACAATTCTCATTGCTTTCTTTCCATCAAACTCTGGGTTGACTCAGCTTGGGTGTCTAGCTCTGCTATGATCGACTCAGGGGCAAGTGGAAATTTTATGGATGTCTCCTTTGCTCTGAAACAGGGGATACGTTCAGTGAAGAAGGCTACTCCAGTACAGATGGAAACTGTGGATGGCTCCCTGCTGACCTCTGGACCAGTGGATCAGGAAACAGAGCCTTTGAGGGTTCTTATGGGTAAAGATCATCAAGAGAAACTGTCCTTTATGCTTATCTCTTCTCCCCACTTTCCCATTATTCTAGGGCTACCATGGCTGCAGGCTCAGAATCCTACCATTAACTGGGAGACCAAGGAATTACACTTTCCAGAGAAACAGATGAGTCCAAAAGTTTCAGCTTGCTCTGTTCCTAAAGGAACCATGTCAGTCCCTGAACTACCAGCTGTATACCAGGACTATGTGGATTTATGTGACAAGAAGAACGCTGACCAGCTTCCTCCTCACCGTCCATATGATTGTCCAATTGAATTATTGCCTGGAGCAGAGATACCTTTTGGTAAGATCTACCCCTGGCGGGGCCCGAGCTAAAGGCTTTAAAGGATTACATAGACGAAAATCTAGCCAAGGGCTTCATACGCCCCTCTTCATCTCCTGCAGGTGCACCCATCTTCTTTGTAAAGAAGAAAGATGGATCTCTGAGACCATGCGTAGACTATAGGGAACTCAATAAGGTTACTATTAGAAACGTTATCCATTGCCTTTAATCCCTGAGTTATTGGAGAGAGTGAGACATGCCAAAATTTTCTCTAAACTAGATCTTCGTGGGGCCTATAGCTTAGTCCGTATTAGACCTGGGGATGAATGGAAGACTGCATTCAGGTCACGCTATGGACACTTTGAATATCTAGTTATGCCTTTTGGTCTGAGTACCGCCCCAGCCACTTTCCAACACTTGGTGAATGACATCTTCAGGGATCTCCTAGATACATTCGTGGTAATTTATTTGGATGATATTCTAATTTTTTCTAACTCCACAGAGGAACATCATGGACATGTGAGAATGGTCTTCGAACGTCTAAGACAAAATCATCTTTACATCAAACTTGAAAAGTGTGAATTCCATAGGACCGAAATTCAATTTCTGGGGTATGTACTGTCTACACAAGGAATTAGTATGGATGGAAGCAAAACCCAAGCCATCAAGGATTGGCCAAGTCCTAGAAATGTGAAGGAGGTACAGCGCTTCATCGGGTTTGCCAACTTCTATAGACGTTTCATTAGAAATTTCTCTGAGGTAGTGTCACCTATCACCCAACTTACCCGGAAAGAGTCTAGGTTCTCCTGGACTCCCCAAGCCCAGGAAGCATTTTCCCGTCTAAAAGATAAATTTACCACTGCACCTATCCTAGTACATCCCAACCCCGAGCTTGCCTTCATAATAGAGGTGGATGCTTCAGACTGTGCCGTTGGAGCTATACTCTCTCAGAGAACAGGTGAGAAGAATGTCTTGCATCCCTGTGCCTTCTTTTCCCAGCAGTTGTCTTTGGCTGAGAGGAACTACGATGTGGGCAATAGAGAGTTGTTGGCCATTATTGCCGCCTTCAAAGAATGGAGACACCTTCTTCAGGGTGCTGCACAGCAAATAGTCGACCTGACAGACCATCGTAACCTTGAGTTTATCAGGTCGGCTAAGTGCCTGACTCCTCGCCAGGCTCGCTGGAATCTTTTCTTAAACCAATTTAATTTTATCATTTCTTATAGACCAGGATCGCGCAATGGAAAGGCTGATGCACTCTCTAGGATTTACTCAGCAGAGACACGTCCAATTACTCCTCCTAAGACTATTCTTCCTGACTCTAGATTCCTAGGAGTAATTCATAATCAAGACCTACTTAAGGACATCAAGGAAGCATACCATGCGGATTCCTTTTTGGCACAACCCCCAAGGGACGTAAGTCTTGTCTTTAAGAATGGTGTGTGGATTCAGGGACAACGCCTGTATATTCCTGAAACAGTCAGATTGAGAGTATTGCAACTCATTCACGATTCCAAGATAGCTGGGCATAGTAGGAATTCTAAAGACACAGGAATTTCTCTCTCTTTCTTTTGGTGGCCCACTTGCAGGAAGGATGTTTTAAACTATGTCACTTCATGTGAAGTCTGTGCAAGATGCAAAACACCTCGCTCCTCACCAACTGGTCTGTTACAGCCTCTTCCCACCCCGTCCCGCCCGTGGGGATCCATTTCTATGGACTTCATTGTGGAGTTACAAACCTCTCAAGGGAAGAACACCATTCTAGTGGTGGTTGACCGTCTAACAAAGGCAGCTCATTTTATCCCTTGTGTCGGCTTACCCACTGCAAAACAGACATCAGATTTGATGATTAAAGATGTGTTTCGCTTACATGGAGTACCGGATGAGGTTATTTCGGATCGAGGGGTGCAATTCACTTCTAGGTTTTGGCAAAATTTCTGTGCAGCATTGGACATTAAAGTAAACCTTTCTTCTGCTTTTCATCCCCAGACTAATGGACAGACCGAACGAACCAATCAAACCCTGGAGCAGTATCTCCGCTGCTTTATCTGCCACCTACAGGATGATTGGGTGGATCTACTTCCATTAGCTGAGTTCTCGTATAACAACTCTCAGAGTGCCTCCACTAAGCAGTCTCCTTTTTACTCTAATCTAGGTTATCATCCTAACATTCTACCACGATTTCCCATAGAAACGCCTTTACCAGCAGTGGCTGAAAGAATCACGTCTTTACAGAAGAATATGGATCTTCTAAAGGAGAATCTGGAATCGGCTCAGGAAAGGTACAAGAAAGCAGCAGATAAATTTCGTAAACCTGCACCAGCTTTCAAGGTAGGAGACTTGGTCTGGCTGTCAACCAGAAATCTTAAGTTAAGGATTCCATCGTCTAAGTTGGGATATAAGTACATTGGACCCTATAAAATCAGTAAAATTATAAGTGCCGTTGCTTGTCGTCTTCAACTGCCCAGAACTATGAGAATTCACCCTGTCTTTCATGTATCCCTACTAAAGGCTGCGACACCCAATACGTTTCCTGGACGTTCTTCTCCTTGCCCTGACCCAGTGCTAGTCGGTGGTCAGGAAGAATTTGTGGTGGAAAGGATTTTAGATTCCAGGTTGTATAGAAATCAGTTACAATATCTGATTAAATGGCAGGGCTACCCAGTGGAGGACAACTCATGGGAACCAGTCAATAACGTTAATGTCCTCGCTTGCTCCGTCAGTTTCATCAGAGGTACCCACACAAGCCTGGCCTGAGGTCATCCGGAGGTTGTCCCTAAGGGGGGAGTAATGTAAGGTCTGTGTACATGTTCCTGAAACTCAGTTTGTTCGTCAGCCATTTTACTTTCTGTCTTGCTGCAGCTATCTTGCCCTCAGTCAAAATGGAGTTTCCAGCTTGCATGTTCCCGCCCTGATTCTCTCCTTTTGCTTCTTAAGCAGCCACAGCTGAGCAATCAGTGCTTCAGAATCTAGCCTGCAGTGAACCTGTGACCTGACTCCTAAAGCCTTGGACCTTGTACTCCAGCTATTCCTACTGAGGAACTCTGAAGCACTTGTGGACTCTGAACCCTGCTCTTTGAAAGACCCACGTTTGCATGGACTTATGGTAACAGAGAAGAGATCCTGAACCTGTTGTGGAGAGTGATTGCTGAGCTTAAGTTACTCTGGCCTGCTGTGTCTCCTGCTTCTGTGTCTGCAAACTGTGTGACTATTTTTGCCAACTTGTATGAAGTAATACAAGACTTTCTATATCAAACCTGTGTCTCATGTATTTTCATCGCACCCAAGCACAAGACGCTATATGAACTGTACTACATACATTACACCTGTTGTCTTCTCATCCCTGGGCTTCAACACTGCCAGTTGTTGCTCGGAAGTGTCATTGGCACGGGTACTCACTCCTGCCCAGACTGGTTACAGCACGCCATCTGTTTCCTGTCAGTGTAAACGTCACTTAGCCTCCAATAAGTTGTCCTGTCGTGTTGCGGTCGGGTTAGCCGACTCTATGGTGCTTGGAGTTTAGGTGCTTCCTATGTGTGCTGCGGGATATGCAAATAAAGGCTGTTTCCGTTGTGACAATAGGACAATCACCCACTGTAGTACTGTGGGATTCGGTAACTGCGGCCGGCTCGCGGCCTGTCAACTTAAATTTCCATGGGTACCTCCTGCTACCCGTCCAGGTTCCAGTACCGTCAGCTGGTTCTCCGCAGTGCCTTTGCCCTAGGTGCCTCCATCTCGGTATCCGAGTTCCAGCAACGTCTGCTGGTCCTTGGTAGTGCTTTGGAGCACAGGTACCTCCTGCTTAGTAACCGTGTCCCAGTAACGTCAGCTGGTCCTCGGTTGTGCCATTGGCTCTTTTCCTTCTGCTGCCCCTCCGGGTTCCAGCACAGTCAGCTGGTCCTCGTTACTTGCATTGGCTCTTGTACCTTCTGCTACCCGTCCGGGTTCCAGTACCGTCAACTGGTTCTCCGCAGTGCCTTTGGTCTAGGTGCCTCCATCTCGGTATCCGAGTTCCTGCAACGTCTGCTGGTCCTTGGTAGTGCTTTGGAGCACAGGTACCTCCTGCTTAGTAACCGTGTCCCAGTAACATCAGCTGGTACAAGGTTGTGCTAGAAATACAAGATACAGAACAAGAGACACAAGAACAATAAGCAGAAGATCTAAAAATATATGCTCTAAATTATAAGCAGAAGAAGACTAAGCAGTGTATGGGGGTGAGTCCGTTCCTCCTCGTGGTGCCCCTGGAAAATGCCTGCTGCTGCTGCAGGCTAAACTGAACACGGACAAATACTGTTGTAATTTAAATCTTTTGTGACAGCAAGAACGGAAGAATGAAAAATTCATACTTTGACAGATTAAAAGTACAGGATTCTCTGTCACAAATAAGAATATGATGAAGAAGATGAAGTAGAATATGAATAAGAATAATAGTTTAATAAGAAGAATATGAGTAATGTTAAGAAAAAGATGAATAGCAAGAAGTTTAAGAAGAAGATAAAGAAGGTGAAGATGAAGAATAATTTGATGAAAAAGATGATGCTGCTGAAGATTATGAAGGAGAAAGTGTGTCAAAAGTTAAAAAGGTGAAGAGCATGGAAGTTGTGAAATATACATATTTGCCAAAATAGAAAGAACGTGAACAACATTGTCAATTTCTTCGTCAATCCGAACATCTTTAAAAAAAAAAAATATTTATGCTATTCCATTTGATTGGGTTAAACATCTATGCCTTTAATGTCTCCTCAACCTTCCCCAATACATTCTACATTACTCTTTGTTGTTTTCCTTCATGTACAATTAACCAACAAGGCAAGAATGGGTTTTTTTTAATTCCGATATTTTGTTCCCATAGACTTACATTGGACTTCCGGTATCGGTATCGGGTATCGCCGATATTTTTTGGGTATCGGCGATACCATTCCGATTCCGATACTTTTGGATATCGGAAAGTATCGCTCAACTCTAGTCATCGGTGATAAAATAACGAATTATCTTTAATTGCAGAAAATCACATAAAACATAGTAACGTGTTCAGTATTAAATATAAGATACAAAAGACACAACAGAAATGGTACAAATGATAGGAGTAGATCGCCCTCCAAAGCAGAAATAACTTCCTATGTAATGGCTAGCATGGGTTAAAGCACAAGCAGACAGCTCCTAATAGATAAGTGCAGTAAATCCACAGTGGGAAAAAAAAAAAAAAAGCTATGTGCAAAGTCCTTTAACTTAAAAGCCCTGGAGCACAACTACAGGATGTAAAATTGCAGGTGTGCCATAAAGGTAACTCTCACATCATGGACTGGAAATAGGAGTGCTCCCAGTAAATAGTTACACAGGAGGGAGATCGCCACCAAGAGATGCCCCCTATGTAATGGCTAGCATGGGTTAAAGCACAAGCAGACAGCTCCTAATAGATTAATGCAGTAAATCTATAGTGGGAAAAAAAAAAAAAAAAAGGGTGGCGTTTACCGCCACGAAACGTACGTCGGGGGCATCTCTTGGTGGCGATCTCCCTCCTGTGTAACTATTTACTGGTGAGCACTCCTATTTCCAGTCCATGATGTGAGCGTTCCCTTTATGGCACACCTGCAATTTTACATCCTGTAGTTGTGCTCCAGGGCTTTTGGGTTAAAGGACTTTGCATATAGCTTTTTTTTTTTTTCCCACTGTGGATTTACTGCACTAATCTATTAGGAGCTGTCTGCTTGTGCTTTAACCCATGCTAGCCATTACATAGGAAGTTATTTCTGCTTTGGAGGGCGATCTACTCCTATTATTTGTACCATTTCTGTCGTGTCTTTTGTATCTTATATTTAATACTGAACACGTTACTATGTTTTATGTGATTTTCTACAATTAAAGATAATTCGTTATTGTATCTCCGATGACTCATTTTTCTCCGGTTTATATACATATTTTTTTGAGTGGTGTGTATAGGACTCACGCGCATGGTGTGTGATCCTTTGTTGTTTCTGCTATACCCATGCAGCTGTCTATGTTTCTATATAAAGATTTATGTATAAACACACATATACACATTTCCAGCTACCGCAATTTTCTGTAAAAGAAGTCTACCAAAATATTTTAGACACTTCAATGGATCAAAGAATTGACCTTCAAACTGCTGCAAAAGCTATAGACCACCTTGCATTGATGCGGTTTCCAATGTACTCTTACTTTTACTCCAACTCTTACTTAAATACGTAAAGCTCATTTTCAGAGGGTTGTAAAAAAGAGTGCAATAAAAAAATTATTCAAGAAAACTTTTGTTTGTAAAATAACAAAACAAAATGTAATTTAATTTAAGACAGAAAGAAGAAAGCGTTCTTTCTCTCCTCATTCATTTATTTATTCAAATAGATTTTCAACCATTCTTTGTATATTTACCTTTTGGAAATTTAGACCTTATTCACACAAGCCATTTTTGTTACATCATTCTTGCAAATAGCCATATGTTTAGAAAAGAAACTCTTGCATTTTTACCTTTGAAAAGAATGCAGAAAAAAAAAGAGGAGAGCTGCAGTGGGGAACAATGATGAAGATTGTTGTGCAAGCAGCATTTGTTGCAGACTATGCTCAGGATCTACCCCAGGTATAGAGATATTACCTGCGGATATCTGTGCTAGATCCGGAGCACTGTATATTAATGATATTACAGCTTTCATCCTGTCCCAGAGATTGGAATAACAGTAGGCTCCAGGAGTGAGAAGATCGGTAAGGTTAGATACATAAGTCTAGCCAGATCACAGGGAAAAAGCCTATTCTGACCTTCCCTTATTTTTCCTCCATATTGTGCTTCCTTCATATAGTTTGGCACAATCATATAAGGGAAAAAGTAAATGCCTACACAGAAGAATCTCTGTTAATGCCCCCTGGTGGAAGGGGGAGTTAGCATACTATGCTCCCTAAATTTTAGAAAACAATATTTCTGCAACAAAGGAGAAATGCAAAAAAGAAAACTATAACTTATTAATCTTTCCAAACAAAAGAAAATGTCCTGAGTACCAGATAGCTTTTAAAAATTTGGCTTTAGTTATTTCTCCTTTAACCCTTCACTTTGAGGTCAAATTTTGGTTTTGCGTTTTGATTGTTCCCCCATATCTATTCTTTTTCTGTTCACACGTATGTATGAGGGCTTTACTTTGCAGTACAGGTTGTATTTTTGAATGATACCACGGATTTTATCACACTGTGCGCTGCAAAACAGGAAAACAAAGCCCCAAAATGCAGTGAAATTGAGGAAAAAAACAATTCTGACATTGTTTTTGTGTTTTGTTTATAGTGCATTAATAGTACTGTAAAAATAACCTGGCATCAAGATTTTTCTGGTTAATATGATTTTGAAGATGCCAAACATTTTTCAAGTGGTCAAAGAACATTTAGAAATTTATTAAAAAAAAGAGAGTTTGCTTGTTTGTGTCACCATTTTCTAAGGCTACTTTCACACTTGCGGTTTTTTGCGCTGCGTTTCGAGCGCACATGAAGCGCATTAAAAAAACGCATGCAAACACTTGTAAATGCTGCAATATTTAGTCGCATCAGCATGCGCATTTCGATAAAAAAACGCAGCGTTTGTCTGCGATTTCATGCGTTTTTGCATGCGTTTGCGTTTTTTTGGCGCATGCGTTTTCTATTTGTCACATTATCATCTCTGCCTCCATCATCTCTGCCTCCATCAGCTGTCTCCATCATCTCTGCCTCCATCATCTCTGGCTCTATCATCTCTGGCTCTATCATCTCTGCCTCCATCATCTCTGGCTCCATCATCTCTGGCTCCATCATCTGTCTCCATCATCTCTGGCTCCATCATCTCTGGCTCCATCATCTGTCTCCATCATCTGTCTCCATCATCTCTGGCTCCATCATCTCTGCCTCCATCAGCTGTCTCCATCATCTCTGCCTCCATCAGCTGTCTCCATCATCTCTGCCTCCATCATCTCTGTCTCCATCATCTGTCTCCATCATCTCTGGCTCCATCATCTCTGCCTCCATCAGCTGTCTCCATCATCTCTGCCTCCATCATCTCTGGCTCCATCATCTCTGGCTCCATCATCTCTGGCTCCATTATTTACAGAAAAATTGCGTGCGTGCAAAAGCGCTGACGAGCGCAAAGCCATGCGCACACCAGCGCCCCCATAGACTGCAATGTTATTTGTTTGCGCATAGCATGCACACACGTGCGCACGCATTTTTTAAAGCGGTTGGGCGGAAAAAAAATGCAACATGTAGCGTCTGGCGCGTATGGGCGCACACCGGGAAAATGCGCAGCGCACGACAAATGCACATGAACGCGTGCAAGCGCTAGACCCTGCGCCCGCCATGTTAAAGATAGGGGAACATTGCGCATGCTCCGATAGCGCAAGATGCGCTGCACAAAAAAGCGCAAGTGTGAAAGTAGCCTAAGACCCATAATGTTTTTTGGTTGGAGTTTTGAGGAGGTGTGTTTTTTGCAGGGTAAGCAAATATTTTTATTGATATAATGTTTGGATAGATATCACATTTTGATCGACACTTATTTCATTTTTTTGTTGCCTTGTGATGACTGAAGAAATTCAATTTTGCCATTTCTAATATTTTTGTGTTTATTAAGGTTGTTTGTTTATATTTTATATTTTCTTAGACTAGACTTTTTTGTACATAGTGATACAAAATATGTTTATTTTTTTAAACTTTTTATTTTTAAAAAGAGAAAGGGGAGTAAATTGAAATGTTATGTTTTATTTTTTTACTGTATTTGTTAGTCCTTCATCTGATCACCTATACTATATACAGTTTGAAATTTAAATTTTGACTTATTTTTTACTTAAATGCATGTATTTTGGGATTAAAATTATTTTTAAAGATGATATTAAAAATTATAGAAGCAATGGCTTGTACAGCATCTATTTATCACAATTAGGCAGAATCAAAAATTAGCTATCAGAGAATCGGACAGTGAGCTCATCTGACAGAGTTTATAACTTTTCTCTTTCATCGTTTGAACAATCTTCTAAGGCTGGCTTCATATCAAGTTTGAACCCAAGATCAAGAGTCCATCATATGTTTCCATCTGAAGTCAAGTAAATTGTGATTTGGATAGAAATCTCAAGATTTTTACTGTAATGAGGCAGACAGATTAAGTTTTTCTCCATCTGGCTTCTGCTTCGTCTTTTCAGTAAACCGAGTCTGTGAGGGCTGCAGATAGTAGGCAATGAAACATGGGTTCAAATTAAATGCGAACTCAGCTTTTAACTTTGAATATGGTTGTAAAAAAATTAGACTAAGGGTAACAAACCCTTCAGTTGGCCCAAGTACTGTTATACATAGAAACAGTTGAAGCCACAAAGTCCATATTTCTTGAAAGTAAAAAATATTTTTGCCTAAAATACATGCATTTAATTAAAGAGAAATTTCCCCCCAAAATGTCCATATTGTTCAAACATCAAACCGTGTTACAAATAGATACTACTATGCAAATAACTATTTATATATGTAATAGTCCAGTCCAGTTTTAATGCATCATGATTACAGATATTCTCATATGTACATATCCAGTCTGATGCAGAAACTAGCAGAAAGTCATAACTTTCATGATGCTTATTTGTTGGTGATTTCTCAATATGTCATTCATTGATCTCCATTAATACTTTGACAGAAAAAAAATATTATCCTGCAATATTTATTTGCATTATTCTTCTTGTGGCAAGTACCTGCTGGGCTTCGAACTCTGGCCTGGTGTTTCCCAGCATCTGCGCTCTGTGTAATGAGACACTGGGGACTGACACTTGCAGAAGGGAGCTCTAACAAGGTGAAGCCACATACAAGAATCAATTCTAATGTTCTAATTAGAAAGTTCACCTGTAGCCAGGAAAATAGTTTTTTTTTCTAAAAGCAACATTATTTTTTTACTGTACAATACCCTTATGCCAGCTCACCTGTCTTTAAACGTCCCAATATATGGATATCTATTCCTACTATTCATAACAATTATTGCATTTATTACATTTTTCATTTAAATTTCTTTAAAAGGTAAGTTTTAATATATACAAAAGACCACTCTGAACTATATATCGACCAGAGCCAAATATGTAGAAGGTGCACATTGCTGCAAACAAAAGAAATACACCATTAACTTCTACTCTGTAGGAAACGAAAAGAACCAATACCCAATAGTGATCTATGTAATTAGACACTAGGGATTAATGTTTACAAAAAGAAAATTTAACAAGGTCACTTGCAGCTATTAAAATAGTACTACTCAGTAGCATAGCTACCAGGGGGGCAGAGGGTACAGTCACCCCTGTCCCTGCAATCAGGGAACACCCGGAGCTATGCTGTACTTAAATGTATATGCATCCAGAGCATGCCAATACAGTTAAGCTCTGCGGAAAAGCATGGAGAGAAGATCTCTCTGTATTACCCCTCTCAGCTACAGCATGATGATACATTGACTAAGGTGCCGGCGCACGCACAGGAAGGTCAGGTCCTGGTGCAGTGACATCTTCATGCCTTAATTTTAAAACTTTGTGTGACTGTGGGTGCATGATACATTGAGGGGAACCCTCATACAAACAGTGCGGATGGGTACTTTCATACATTTTAGGGGCTACTGTGAAGGGACCTCAAAGTGTGGAGGCCATTTTAAAGCAAGGGAGCTATTGAAAGGGGCCCTCATAGTATGGGGCCATCATATAGTGTAGGAACTATTGTGGGGAACTTCCTACAGTATGGAGGCTAACATGGGGGGCCAATATACAACTTGAGGACTAATGTGAGAGGCCTTTTTACAGTATGGGGGCTTATTTGTGGGCCATCATATAGTGTGAGGACTATTGTTGGGGCGCTAAATGGTAGTCTCATCTGCACATACATGCTCAGACTGTTGTCACTCACCAAGATCTAGCCCCACCCCAAACAATTATGTACCTTTTTCTGTTCATCAATTACAGATTGGACGTAGCAGAGTCAGAATCTATACAGAAAAATATAGGACTCATTGAGAGATGAACTTATAGGAGAAGGGCAGGTAACAAAAGTATTTTAGAAAAGTGTTAGCTAGGAAGAGTTAGGAATAATGAAAAGGGGTTAACCTAGGTATTTTGGGTTTTGCATTTTTTTTTGCTACCCTTCTTCCTAGAGCCATAACTTTATTTTTCCGTCAATATCGCCATGCGAGAGCTTGTTTTTTTGTGGGACAAGTTGTACTTTTCAACAACACCATTGGTTTTATCATGATGTGTAGTAGAAAACAGGAAAATATTCCAAGTGCGGTGAAATTGCCAAAAAAGTGCAATCCCACACTTGTTTTGTGCTTTGCTTTTTTACTAGGTTCACTAAATGCTAAAACTGACCTACCATTATGATTCCCAGGTCATTACAAGTTCATAGATACCAAATATGTCTAAGTTCTTTTTTAGTCGTGAAAAAATATTCCAAACTTTGTTAACAGAAAAACAATTGCGCCATTTTCAAATACCTATAGAGTCTCCATTTTTCGCGATATCGAGTCGGGTTAGGACTTACGTTTTGCATGCCGAGCTAACGTTTTTAATGATACCATTTTGATCGCCTGTTATTGTATTTTAATGCAATGTCACGGCGACCAAAAAAATGTAAATCTAGCGTTTTGACTTTTTTTCTTACTATTCCGTTTAGCTATCAGGTTAATCCTTTTATTAATTGATAGATTGGGTGATTCTGAATGATGCGATACCCAATATGTGTGTGTTTGATTTTTTTTATTGTTTTATTTTGAATGGGGCAAAAGGGGGGGTGATTTGAACGTTTATATTTTTGTATTTTTTATATTTTTAAAAACATTTTTTTCACATTTGGTATGCTTCAATAGTTTCCATGGCAGACTAGAAGCTGCCATAACTCGATCGTCTCTACTACATACAGGCGATGATCAAATAGCCTGCATGTAGCAGAATTTCTGACTTGCTATGAGAACTGACCACTGGGTTACCTTCATAGCAATCCAGCAGTGACAACCATAGATTTTTCATGAGCCCTATGGTTATCATGTCAACCCTTCAGTGACCCGCAATCACGTGAAGGGGTCACTGATGGGAGGATTTCCGGTGAAATTGCCGGAAATGCATGTAAAATGCCGCTGTCAGCTTTTGACTGCGTCATTTAGCAGGTTAACAGCTGTGGGAGGATCACCATTCCTCCCACGGCTGTTAGCAGCACATGTCAGCTATTCAAAACAGCTGACATGTGCAGGCTCATTGCCGGAGCCCGCACAAATCAAGGGGAGGCATCCAATGACAGATAGATCCGTCATTGGTCATTAAGGGGTTAAATTAGTAGTAGAAAACCTCTTTAAATGTTATTAAACATTATTGTTATAGGGGCACTCAGTACTGTGACCATCAAAGGTGCACATGAGGCTTTATTAGGCTAAGTGCACACTAGGTGTATTTGCAGCGTTTTTATGCAAAGTTGCAAAAATGGCAGAAAAACATGCTTTTTTCTGCAGCCTATTTCCTGCCAAGAGATCAGGTTTTGCTGTAGAAAAACAATGCTGAAAAACACCTAGTGTGGACTTACCCTTACATTATAGGGGCAAAATATGAACACTGTTTTCTTGGACTCTTGCACAGGCCATTAATATTTCCTTGGGGGAATTTTACTACGTAAAGGTCAGAGCATGGAGCATTATTATATGGGGCGGTAAGAGGAGACGTTATTGTACCACACAGCAGGTGCAGTTATTGGGACACATACAGCAGCATTGGTTCAGTAATGGGCAGGGGCGTACATAGAAATCATGTGGCCCTGTAGCAAAAGTCTGAATGGGCCCCCCCTACCCATTAAAGTGCGAACTGTAGCCACTATTTAACACCGTCCTCCACCCTCCAAATTGTGAGCAGGGGCCTGATGGCAGAATATTCCCCTCCAGCTCCCCCCCCACACTGTAAGGTGCAAACTGCAGCAGTGCAGCCACTATTTACACCCTCCAAATTGTGTGCAGCAGCCAGACATATTATTTTTGAAGAAGTGCCAGCATAGTGGCAAAGGGACTCATAAAAAAATACAAAAATCACTACCAGGCCCAGCTCACCATCTTGCATCTCCACACAGCCTCAGCTCCTCATCCTCTGCCTCCAACAGCCAGTAGCGGCCCTCACATGTGCAACTACTTCCGGCCAGGACCAGTATACACTGCTCTCTCTGGCTGGAAAGCTACTTCTGCCAGGAGGCGTGGAGTCCTTATGCAAATCCAGTCAGAGAGTTCATCCGGGAGCAGTGCAGGACTAGAAAGGAGTTAGGAGGAGCCAGGTACAGAGTGACGGCAGCATGCACAATTAATTAAAGGCACATGGTACAGCACAGCCATTGCGGTCCGACTCTGTTGGGCCCCCTCATCCCTCGGGGACCCATAGCAGTCGTGTGGCCTACCGCCATTGGCGGTACACCACTGGTATTACGGTAGTCCAGATGAATTACACCCCAGGGTACTGAAGGAGATAGCAGAAGAAATTCTTGAACCACTGTCCATAATCTTTGAAAATTCTTGGAGAACAGGAGAAGTCCCAGAAGACTGGAGAAGAGCAAATGTTGTTCCTATCTTCAAAAAGGGGAAGAAGGTGGACCCAGGGAACTACAGGCCGGTGAGTCTGACTTCTATACCAGGAAAGATCTTTGAACAAATTATTAAAGAACATGTATGCAAGTACCTGGATAAGAATGAAGTGATTAAACAGAGTCAGCATGGGTTTGTAACTAATAAGTCATGTCAGACTAACTTAATTTCCTTCTATGACAGAATCACTGACTGGGTGGATCAGGGAAATGCTGTAGATATAGTATATCTTGACTTCAGCAAAGCATTTGACAAAGTATCTCACACAATCCTTATTGAAAAAATGACTAAGTATGGAATGGACAAGGCAACTGTTAGGTGGATTCATAACTGGCTTAGTGATCGGACCCAAAGAGTGGTTGTAAATGGCTGCACATCCAGTTGGAAGAATGTCTCAAGTGGGGTACCACAAGGCTCTGTTTTGGGCCCTGTATTGTTCAACATCTTTATCAATGATTTAGATGAAGGAATTGAGGGTAAACTGATCAAATTTGCTGATGACACAAAGCTAGGAGGGTAGCTAATACTAGAGAAGAGAGAGAGAGGATTCAAAAAGATATACATAAACTGGAGCAGTGGGCAGCAACTAACAGAATGGATTTTAACAGGGAAAAATGCAAAGTACTACATCTGGGCAATAAAAATGAAAAAAGCATATACAAAATGGGAGGAATAGGGCTAAGTAACAGCACATGTGAAAAATACTTGGGTATACTAATTGATCACAGACTTAACATGAGTCAACAGTGTGATGCAGCAGCAAAAAAGGCAAATGCAATTCTAGGATGTATCAACAGAAGCATACAGTCTAGATCACGTGAGGTCATTATTGCCCTCTACTCCTCTTTGGTCAGACCTCATCTGGAATACTGTGTCCAGTTTTGGGCACCACATTTTAAAAAAGACATCAACAAACTGGAGCAAGTTCAGAGAAGAGCCACCAGAATGGTGACCGGTCTGCAAACCATGTCCTATGAGGAACGGTTGCAGGATTTGGGAATGTTTAGCTTGCAAAAAAGAAGACTGAGAGGAGACTTAATAGCTGTCTACAAATATCTCAAGGGCTGTCACATTGTAGAAGGATCATCTTTATTCTCATTTGCACAAGGAAAGACTAGAAGCAATGGGATGAAACTGAATGGGAGGAGACACAGATTAGATATTAGAAAAAACTTTTTGACAGTTAGAGTGATCAATGAGTGGAACAGGCTGCCACGAGAGGTGGTGAGTTCTCCTTCAATGGAAGTCTTCAAACAGAGGCTGGATAGACATCTGTCTGGGATGATTTAGAGAATCCTGCTTTGAGCAGGGGGTTGGACCAGAAGGCCCAGGAGGTCCCTTCCAAATCTACCATTCTTGATTCTATGATTCTATGATTCTATCAGCAGGATGAGGAGCTTGTGCAAGTTTTGAATAGATGGGGAGAGTGCTAGAAATGTTTCTTTGTTGTAATTTCTGCAAATGAGTTGTGGCCGAAGAAGTTGCCATGTCAATCAGGGCCAGATGGAAAAGTGAACGATTCCATCAGAAAGAACGTCAGCTGCAAGTTACCATATATAACTGCACTGAAATCTCCTATATGTTTTACAGCACTGGTATCTACCACTATATTGTCACCATATGGCGGTAATATCAGTGTTGGTATTTGTAAAGTGATTTCTTTTTAGAAACAGTGCGGTCATCCGCTGAGATTCCGCTATACACACTGTTAGGCTGCGCCACTGTAGTTGTAATCAGGGTTACTGGTTTGGTGGCCCACTCATGTTTCCCCTTCCTCCCCAGAGCTGAACCCGTAACTATACCTCTGGTTCTACTCCTACAATTTCCATCTCTAGCATTCAAGTTTACCTTTTCTTTTATTGTATATTGCAAAAAAAAAAAAAATTTAGTTCAGTATGAATTCTAATTTTCAAATGTGTTCACTGTTTTATTTTTTTGCAAACTTCTTATTTTGGAAAAAAAAAAACAAGCAGGATCTAGCTTCATCTGCTTCAAATGCTTTTGCTTTCATACAAAAAGGCATACATAGTTTTTTTATCTGATAGATTATCTATGAATACGAAAGAAAAAAAGAATTGTTCCATGTCCCGTTGGACTCCTTTTGTTTGGAAAATATCATTCCTAGAAGTATTGTTACCTTATAAATTGAGCTTGGTGTGTCCTATAAAGCAGTACAAAGCGGTTGTTCGGTCTACATTAAGAGACAAAAGGCTTTTTGAATGGCCTTACATCATACACCAAAAGGATCTGACATTTATATAAGCTCTTAAACTCTTCCAGCATCAATATGATCGTGTGGTTTGTGGGAATTGTCCAATGCAAACATGTTTGTGTTGATGAACATGTAGGTTACAGAAGCTGTGCTCACATGATCACCACTGATTGTAGTTGTAGATAGAAATGAGCAATTGTTACAAAATCCCCATTTGGCAAAATACTTATTTTTTTTGTGATTTGTTTTGGCACCTGCCATTTGAAAAATAAAACAAATTCTTATACTCACCTTACCGCTCACCTCTCCAGCCTCTCCGCTAGTGTTGAGCGATACGATAATGCAAATATCGGCTATCGGCCGATATTAGCTCTATCGCCTTTCGATAATTCGTTTCGATATTTTCGTCTTATCGAATACCGGAATCGGATTTGTCACTGTGAGTGTCCGTCGGTCGGGTCTGTCAGGAGTCAGCGGCACTTACCTGGCAGAAGATCTCCGGCGGTCACGTCCTGGACTGCTTGATGGCCGCCATTATCTTCTCCTTGGCGGTCACATGCAGTTTTTTGCAATAACTGCAGTGACTGCTGGGTAATCCCGGCCGTAAAGCAGTCAGTCCGATGACGTCACCGCCGGGGAAGCAGGTAATCAGCTGTGCTGCGCCGGGATGACAGGCTCTGCCTGTCATTCTGATGTAGCAGAGCTGGATCGTCGTGGGACACTCGTTACTATGGACTGCGTCGGTCAGGTGGTATACTTTTTTTTTTTTTCTTTTTTTTACAGGAGATCGATGGCGTCGCAGGATGAGACTGTAATAAAAGTAATGAAAACTGTGGGTTTTTTTTTTATTAAATTAAAAAACTTTTTTATGAACATTCACCCGTCCGGGTACATAAACAATTTAATTATTTACATACAGGGACCCTGTCCGGGTTATTTATAATTCTTTGGCAGGGGTGTTCCAGGTACCACCTGGTACTCTTCTGATGCTTGCCAAACATCCGAGGCACCAAGGACCACTAGGACCTGATGACGTCATGTGGCCTGTACAGTGACGTCGTGACCCGCTTGTTGTGAATGGGTTTGAGATGAGTTCTGAGCAGAGGCTCCCTCTGGTGGTTACAAGCGGTGCTAGTGAGGATTGGGAATCAGGTGTTACTGATTGGTCTTATTTAAGGGAATCATTTTCCCATCAGGGTTGCCGGTGATCAATTGTTCTGGTCTGAATCCTTCTTTCCAGTTTCCCTTGTAGCCTGCTGTGTCGTGTCTGCATCTCCTGCTATCAGATAAGACAATTTCTTATTTTGTGTTTTTGCTATATTTTTGCATTTTGTCCTGCACTTCTGTGGGGGCCTTCTGGGTCCCCTCCGGGGGCTTTTTGCCCTCTCAGTTTAGTCCAGCCACTGTGTTTTGTACTTTTGCTTTTTGCAGTTTTTTCAGTGGCTGCTGTTTTTGTTACACCAGAGAACTAATTTAGGTGGTAGAGGTCGTGTGATCTCAGGTGATTTTGAAATTAGTATGTTGGTGTTTTTCAGGGTTTTCTGGGATTGCAGTAAGTACCCTTCCTGTCCTTTTCTATTTAGATAGTTTGGGCCCCAGCGTTTGCTCATACTATTTTCTTTCTGTGTCAGTATTTCCTCTTGTCTAACCGCCATTATATGTTTGGGGGCTTTCTATTATCTTTGGGGTTCTGCTCCGGGGCAGATAGCTTTCCTATTTCTATCTTTAGGTGTAGTTAGTTTCTCAGGCTGTGACGAGGCGTCTAGGACCATCGTAGGAACGCTCCACGGCTGCCTCTAGTTGTGGTGGTTAGTCAGGGTACTGCAATCTCATAGATTCCAACTGCTCTGGTGTATTGCCTTTTTTACCTGCACTCCTCAGCTACCGTAACATAACAGTATCACCGGCCTTAAAAATTGTATGGTACTCACAGAAGGGAAAAAAAAAAAAAATATTTTGAAGGAAGAAAAGTTGTCAGAGATATTTTTCTGTTTGTTGCATTTTTTTTTTTTTTTTTTTCCCTCTGTATCTCTGGGTGCTGGGAGGATCTTTTCTCCCAATGGAGTTTGCACAGTTGTCTGGCCGTGTGGATCAGTTTGCCACTGAGGTTCAGAGTATTGCTGCATATCTTGCTAGGTTGCCTGTTGTGGAACCTAGGATCCCCATGCCAGATTTGTTTTCAGGGGATCGAGCTAAGTTTCAGAATTTCAAAAATAATTGTAAATTGTTTCTTGCCTTAAAATCTAAGTCCTCAGGAAACGCAGCGCAGCAGGTTCAAATTGTCATCTCTCTCCTGCGCGGCGATCCTCAGGATTGGGCTTTTTCCCTGACACCCGGGGATCCTGTTTTGAGTGATGTTGATGTATTTTTTCAGGCTTTGGGGTTATTGTACGATGAGCCTAATATCACTGATCAAGCTGAAAAAGCCTTGTTGGCATTAAATCAGGGGCTTGATGACGCTGAGTTATACTGTCAGAGATTCCGTAGGTGGGCAGTCCTGACCAAATGGAATGACGACGCTTTGGCGGCCCTTTTCCGGAAGGGTCTGTCGGATAATGTAAAGGATGTTATGGTGGGATTCCCTGTCCCCTCTGGTCTCAATGATTCTATGTCATTAGCGATTCAAATTGACAGACGTTTGCGTGAGCGGAGAAGTATGCGTGGAGTGGTGTTGCCTTGTGAGCCAGCTGCTGAGCCCATGCAGTGTGATGGAGTGGTGTCTGGGGCACAGCGTCATGAGTTTCGAAAGCGCAATGGGTTATGTTTCTACTGTGGTGATGCCTCTCATGCTATTTCAGTCTGCCCTAAGCGGGGAAGACGTTTTGCACGCTCAGTTGTCTTGGGTAGTGTTCAGACTAAGTTTTTATTAACTGTCACTCTGATATGCTCTCTGTCCTCATTTTCTGCTCAGGCTTTCGTTGATTCTGGAGCAGCTATTAACCTGATGGATTATGATTTTGCTAAACGTTGTGGATTTCCCTTGATACCCCTACAGAAGTCTATTCCCCTACTGGGGATCGATTCTACCCCTTTGGCTGAGAATAAACCCCAGTTTTCTACTCAGGTGATAATGAGGGTTGAACCTGATCACCAGGAGTGCTGCAAATTTTTGGTTCTATATAATCTGCATGACATTATCGTGCTGGGTTTCCCTTGGTTACAGTCTCATAATCCTGTTTTGGATTGGAAATCTGTGTCTGTAACCAGTTGGGGCTGCCAATGTGTTAATACCAACACTCCTGTTTTTTCTGCCTCCCCCAGGCTGAGGATGTTCCTGACTTTTTGTTTGATTTTTCTGATGTGTTTAGCGAAAGTAAATCTGCATCCTTACCTCCCCATAGGAGCTATGACTGCGCTATTGAATTAGTGCCAGGTAGTAAATTCCCTAAGGGTCGCCTCTTTAACTTGTCTATACCTGAACATGACGCTATGCGGTCTTATATCAAGGAATCATTGGAGAAGGGTCATATCAGACCATCCTCTTCACCCTTAGGTGCCGGTTTTTTCTTTGTGGCCAAAAAGATGGTTCATTAAGGCCGTGTATTGATTATCGTCTCTTGAACAATATTACTGTGAAATATCAATACCCGTTACCCTTGATTTCTGACCTGTTTTCCAGGGTGAAAAACGCTACTTGGTTTACCAAGCTTGACCTCAGGGGGGCGTATAACCTTATTCGCATTAAGCACGGGGATGAATGGAAGACGGCATTTAACACCCCTGAAGGGCATTTTGAGTACCTTGTGATGCCCTTTGGGCTCACTAATGCTCCTTCCGTCTTCCAGTCCTTCATGAATGACATTTTCAGGGATTTTGTGGACAAGTTTCTGATTGTTTATTTGGATGATATCTTGATTTTTTCTAATGACTGGGACTCTCATGTGAAACATGTTCGAACTGTATTCCAGATTTTGAGACAGAATGCTCTGTATGTGAAGGGATCAAAGTGTCTTTTTGGCGTACAGAAGATCTCATTTCTGGGATTCATTTTGTCCCCATCTGTTATTGAAATGGACCCGGTCAAGGTTCAGGCCATCTGTGATTGGGTCCAACCTACTTCATTAAAGGCTCTTCAGAGATTTTTGGGTTTTGCCAATTTTTATCGTAAATTTATTGGTAATTTCTCTGTTATTGTTAAACCATTAACTGATTTGACCAGAAAGGGTTCTGATGTGGTGAATTGGCCTCCTGAGGCAGTCTCTGCGTTTCAGGAACTTAAGCAGAGATTCACTTCTGCTCCTGTTCTACGGCAGCCTGATGTTTCTCTGCCATTTCAGGTGGAGGTTGATGCCTCTGAAATTGGGGCAGGTGCCGTTTTGTCCCAAAAAGATCCAGAGACCTCTAAAAGTAACCCTTGTGCCTTTTTCTCTCGAAAATTTTCTCCTACTGAACGTAATTATGACGTGGGTAATCGGGAGTTATTGGCCATGAAGTGGGCTTTTGAAGAGTGGAGACATTGGCTGGAGGGAGCCAAACATCAGGTGGTGGTCCTTACGGACCATAAGAATCTGGTCTATCTGGAATCTGCCAAGCGACTCAATCCTAGACAGGCCAGGTGGGCCTTGTTTTTCACACGTTTTAATTTTGTGGTTTCCTTTCTTCCTGGCACTAAGAATGTTAAGGCGGATGCCCTCTCGAGGAGTTTCCTTGCGGACTCTCCTGAGCTATCTGATCCCTCTGTTATTTTGAAGGAGGGTGTAGTTCTTTCCGCCATCTCGCCTAATTTGAGACTTGCTCTGGAGGGGTGTCAGGAGGATAGGCCCGAGCGCTGCCCTGTTGGAAAATTGTTTGTCCCGGACCAATGGAAAAAGAGTGTGATGTCTGAGATTCATTGTTCCGCATTGGCTGGGCATCCCGGAATTTTTGGTACCAGAGACTTGGTTAGTCGGTCCTTTTGGTGGCCTACCTTGTCTCGCGATGTCAGGGAATTTGTGCAGTCCTGCGGGACTTGCTCTCGCTCCAAGCCTTGCTCTCGCTCTAGTGGTTTGTTGATGCCATTGCCTGTGCCCAAGAGACCATGGACCCATATCTCTATGGATTTCATTTCCGATCTTCCTGTTTCTCAGAGAATGACCACCATCTGGGTAATTTGTGATAGGTTTTCCAAAATGATAATCTTGTGCCATTACCTAAGTTGCCTTCCTCCTCTGAATTGGTGCCGTTGTTCCTTCAGCACGTGGTTCGTTTACACGGCATTCCTGAGAACATTGTGTCTGACAGAGGAGTCCAGTTTGTTTCCAGATTTTGGAGGACTTTTTGTTCTAAACTGGGTGTTCAATTGTCTTTCTCCTCGGCATTTCATCCTCAGACCAATGGTCAAACTGAGAGAACAAACCAGACATTGGAGACTTATCTAAGATGCTTTGTGTCTGCTGATCAGGATGACTGGGTCTCTTTTTTGCCTTTGGCTGAGTTTGCTCTTAATAATAGGGCTAGCTCTGCCACTTTGATGTCTCCGTTTTTCTGTAATTCTGGGTTTCACCCTCGATTTTCTTCAGGACAGACGGAGGCTTCTGTCTGTCCAGGTGTTGACTCTGTTGTTGAGCGTATGCAGCAGATTTGGGACCAGGTAGTGGAGAGGTTGTCCCTCTCTCAGGAGATGGCCCAGCGGTTTGCTAACCGGCATAGGACTGATGGTCCTCGGTTTAAAGTGGGGGACTTGGTCTGGTTGTCCTCAAAGAATATTCCTATGAGAGTAGCATCTCCTAAATTTAAGCCTAGGTTCATTGGACCTTACAAGATCATGGAGATTATTAATCCTGTTTCTTTTCGTTTGCTTCTTCCAGGGACATTTAAGATCCATAACGTGTTCCACAAGTCCTTGTTGAAGAGGTTTGTTGAGCCAGTGGTTCCTGCTGCTGTGCCTCCTGACCCTGTTTTGGTTGAGGGCAATCTGGAGTATGTGGTTGAGAAAATATTGGATTCTCGTTTTTCTAGACGAAGACTCCAGTATTTGGTTAAATGGAGAGGTTATGGTCAGGAAGATAATTCTTGGGTGTTTGCTTCGGACATCCATGCTAGGAGACTTATCCGTGCGTATCATAGAACTCATCCTGACCGACCTGGTTGCTCAAATGAGGGTTCGGTGACCCCTCCTCAAGGGGGGGGTACTGTTGTGAATGGGTTTGAGATGAGTTCTGAGCAGAGGCTCCCTCTGGTGGTTACAAGCGGTGCTAGTGAGGATTGGGAATCAGGTGTTACTGATTGGTCTTATTTAAGGGAATCATTTTCCCATCAGGGTTGCCGGTGATCAATTGTTCTGGTCTGAATCCTTCTTTCCAGTTTCCCTTGTAGCCTGCTGTGTCGTGTCTGCATCTCCTGCTATCAGATAAGACAATTTCTTATTTTGTGTTTTTGCTATATTTTTGCATTTTGTCCTGCACTTCTGTGGGGGCCTTCTGGGTCCCCTCCGGGGGCTTTTTGCCCTCTCAGTTTAGTCCAGCCACTGTGTTTTGTACTTTTGCTTTTTGCAGTTTTTTCAGTGGCTGCTGTTTTTGTTACACCAGAGAACTAATTTAGGTGGTAGAGGTCGTGTGATCTCAGGTGATTTTGAAATTAGTATGTTGGTGTTTTTCAGGGTTTTCTGGGATTGCAGTAAGTACCCTTCCTGTCCTTTTCTATTTAGATAGTTTGGGCCCCAGCGTTTGCTCATACTATTTTCTTTCTGTGTCAGTATTTCCTCTTGTCTAACCGCCATTATATGTTTGGGGGCTTTCTATTATCTTTGGGGTTCTGCTCCGGGGCAGATAGCTTTCCTATTTCTATCTTTAGGTGTAGTTAGTTTCTCAGGCTGTGACGAGGCGTCTAGGACCATCGTAGGAACGCTCCACGGCTGCCTCTAGTTGTGGTGGTTAGTCAGGGTACTGCAATCTCATAGATTCCAACTGCTCTGGTGTATTGCCTTTTTTACCTGCACTCCTCAGCTACCGTAACATAACACCGCTATCTGGGTCTGTGTGGCCACCTCTTTCATCTCCCTCCGGGTCTGGAGCCCTATGTCATGGACTGAACGAACCCCAGGGGGCCTAACAGGCGCCGGGTACGGGCCAGCTATACTTATCATGTCCATAGCTGGGGCTGCTGAGGAGACCACTGAGGGAGGCTGGGGAGATTTACGGCGTGGGGTGGGCACTTTTGCAGAGGCCTGGATGTGGGAGGCTGAAGGCTCCGAGGGTCTCACAGGTTCCTGACACTCTGGGGAGTAGGGGTCGCACCTGGTAACATTTAGGGCGTACCATCCATTGTAACCCCAGTGTCGGGTGTAAGTCACCAAGTCTCCTGGCAGCAGGTCCCTCCCCGGGTGTCCTTCTGGGAGGTGAGCCTCCACGTCCCGCCGGGTCACAAAAACTTCTAAATAAAGTCCAGGCTCCTGGATGAAGCCCCAACCACCTTTCAATTTAAAGCTCCGTACTGCACCCTTACGCCGCGGCTCACACAGGGTTCCTTTATCCTTTCTCATCCGGTCCTTATCTGCCCGGTCCTTCTCCAGGTGACGTTGGCGAAGTTTTTGGGATTCTCGCTGCTCCCTTTGTCGCTCTGCTTCCCGTCCCAACGTCTCCACTCTTCCTCCTGACGCCGGTTGTAATTCTCCTCCACCAGCTGCTCCATGTCTCCACCATCAAATGCCAGCTTACAGTGTCCGGTTTGCGGCAGCTCTCCTGGCGCCCCCCAGTCCTGGCGGCGCTCACCTGCGGAGGAAGCAGCCGGCTCTGGAACAGATGACAGTCGAGGCTCCGGTACAGGCAGGTAGTGCTCTGGTGCCTGCGCGGCCTCCTCCATGAGGACGGGTGTCGCTTCTTCTGTCTCAGCGACGGGGGCAGACAGCGGGATCTGGGGTGCTGCCGGTGCAGCGTTTTTTGCACGAACGGGTGCCTCCACTGCGACAACGTCAACCGGATCACATTGCAAGGGCTCCTCTACTAGAACGGGTGCCTCACCTTCCGGTACAGACACTTCAGGTAAGAGGGATTGGCGCCGCTCCAAGTTTATTTTTAGGGCACGCCAGCTGGCTTCCATCCTGGCGACCTCCTCCCGGTGCCGGGCCAGGCCTCTTAGGGTATCCTCCGCTTCTTGCAGCGTAGGAGGGTTTCCAGGCCGGGTGCCCAACGGTGGTTCCGTGGCGATCGGGTCGCTTCCATGGGGGGAGAGCTCTGATTGCTCCATCCCTTCACACTTCTGCTCGTGTCCATTAGCCATCTCTGCCAAGTCACATGTGTCATTAGCATCTGGAGAGGGCCCCTCTTTTGTAGGGAGGCGGGACCTTCGTGTTAGTTTCCGCCCACTGAGGAGGATGAGGAGGCGGAACTGAAGAGCTGTGGGGCACGATCTTACATTGCAGTACCATTTAGAGCCATCGTTTTCGCGTCACTGAGTGAGTGTGTACACCCATGAAGAGCACGCCCTTCTTCTTCACCAGTGCCTCGTCGTGACGCAGATATGGCAGAAAAATGGCAAATACATTCTCTGATGATTTTAGCAATTCTCAAGCACAAAACCAGTTCAATTCAGGCACACAGGACTCGCTTATAGCGAGCTACAGAATCCTGTTCGTGACGCCCAAGTTGAGTCGCACAGAGCCAGAGGTTTTTGGGGTACTCGGCACCGAGCCCGTCGACTTCTATGGGGTATGTCACGGCTTTACCCGGCAATTGAATCAGAGTCTATTTTACTATGTAGAAGTGTATAAACTATAAATATATGTATATATATATGTCACAATGACATGTATATATATATATATATATATACAGTACAGACCAAAAGTTTGGACACACCTTCTCATTCAAAGATTTTTCTGTATTTTCATGACTATGAAAATTGTAGAATCACACTGAAGGCATCAAAACTATGAATTAACACATGTGGAATTATACATTACACTTTACAAAAAAGTGTGAAACAACTGAAAATATGTCTTATATTCTAGGTTCTTCAAAGTAACCACCTTTTGCTTTGATTACTGCTTTGCACGCAGAAAAGGTGAACGGATGGACTCTACATGCCTAGTCCCCACCGTGAAGCATGGAGGAGGTGGTGTGATGGTGTGGGGGTGCTTTGCTGGTGACACTGTTGGGGATTTATTCAAAATTGAAGCGGTGAGCGGTCCAGCTCACCCCAAACCATCTCTATTGCGTTCAGGTCTGGTGACTGCGGAGGCCAGGTCATCTGGTGTAGCACCCCAACACTCTCCTTCTTGGTCAAATAGCCCTTACACAGTCTAGAGGTGTGTTTGGGGTCATTGCCCTGTTGAAAAATAAATGATGGTCCAACTAAACGCAAACCGGATGGAATAGCATGCTGCTGCAAGATGCTGTGGTAGCCATGCTGGTTCACTATGCCTTCAATTTTGAATAAATCCCCAACAGTGTCACCAGCAAAGCACCCCCACACTATCACACCTCCTCCTCCATGCTTCACGGTGGGAACCAGGCATGTAGAGTCCATCCGTTCACCTTTTCTGCGTGCAAAGCAGTAATCAAAGCAAAAGGTGGCTACTTTGAAGAACCTAGAATATAAGACATATTTTCACTTGTTTCACACTTTTTTGTAAAGTGTAATGTATAATTCCACATGTGTTAATTCATAGTTTTGATGCCTTCAGTGTGATTCTACAATTTTCATAGCCATGAAAATACAGAAAAATCTTTGAATGAGAAGGTGTGTCCAAACTTTTGGTCTGTACTGTATGTATTCTATGTGTGTATATTTTGTGTTTACAACGAAAGAAAGGGGTTTTTTTGTTGCGATATTTTGTTCCCATAGACTTACATGGGACTTCCGGTATCGAAATCGGATATCGACGATATTTAGTGCTATCGGCGATACAATTTCGATACGATATTTTTAGATATCGAGCACTATCGCTCAACACTACTCTCGCTCTTCACCGTCACCTGTCTGGTCATCGCCACATCTTCTGATCACCACCATAAGCTCTGAAGTCATAATACTGGGCATGTACGCACAAGGTTGACATTGTGAATTTTTGTGCGCTTGCATAGAACCCTCCCAGGCCTCCCATACTAGGCTGCTTTGACAAAGAAATTTCAGAATTTGCAACAGCGATCAGAAGATGTAAAGCGGTGCCAATGGTTGATGGTGAGGAGCAGAGGGGCAGGGGAGGTGATTGGTATGGAAAGTATAAGAATTTTTATTAGTTTTTATATATTATGCTTTTCATGCTCTGCACTCTAAAGAAACCACAGAGCATGATTTAGGGACATTAAATTCACTGCAATTAACTTGCAGACAGTCATATTCAAATTTTACCTAATCTGTTAATCTCTAGTTATAGTACATTTCAAAGCTGACTTCAAGAGTTCTTTTAATCTGAATACTTATAGCAGTCCTACTCCTAACATAACTGTCTATTAACTTTTCAGCCCTGGGAGAGCACCAGATGACAAGCGAGAACCCAAGGCTCTCTATGTTGCAATATGGTGACAGAAATTCATACATCTGAATCCTGCAAAAATTATCAACATCAAAATACACATTTTGCAGATTTGTTATGCCTGTATGCTAATTTCTTTGAGGATTTTAGTATGGATTTTTAGCAATTTTCCAAGCCCTTTAATACAATGAAATGAATATATTTATTGACTCAAATAATGCATTTTTAATTTAACAATCATGCCCTTTTTTTCATCCCACTTTTTTTTAACACTCTGACCCTCAACTACATATTAGAATATTACATTCAAACAATTTGTAAACCCGTTATTGAATCCATTGCGAAATTTGCGTATAATTTGTAATTGAGTGTATAGCATTTAGAAATATTTTATTAGGAGTTAATACTATGCTACATTTTTCTTATGGTTTCAGATACAGTCATAAATAACACAGAAGTCAGGTAGCTGTAGTGACAGTGAAATATATGGGGAAAGAAAAATGAAAAATATAATGGTGCTCTCATTTATGGTTTGGATAGTGTAAAGATTTCATCTGATGCATGATAAATGAGAGTATATTAATTAATTACATTCATAGAATATCCTGAACCTTGTGTAGTTCTATGTTCTTGGTAGGAGTTAGTGACCCTAAACTGCGGATTGCTGTCATTTGTTCAGCAGGAAGCAAAAGTTTTAACATTTCTTCCAGGGGAACTAGCACAGTACACGCCGTCCATTATTTTAATACACTCATCAATCTATTTGATTATATCAAAAGTCGGAACTAAAACTGCAGGCATATGTTAACTCTGTTAGACACCATGTAGCAAAGCATGTAAATGCATTAAATATTGCCCTAAACTTGTTTTCCCTCTTTGGAATAATAAAATCCAAAATTACAGCTGCTGCGTTGACTTCAGTTAAAGTTGTCTGCCTAAACTAACAGAAAACATAAAATCTGTAATATCTACAAAAGCAAGACTATATGTAATCTAGAAATAAATGAATAAGGGTAAATTAATAGAATGTATATATACTGTACATATTTATTTATACACAAACTATATATAATTATCTATATTTCTAGTTTAAACAAGTTCAGAAAGGACGTAACTGGGCAACTAAACAACAAATAAAATAAAAAATAAAGTTTGAAGCCAAAGTGAAAAAATAGGGGGAAAGTTGATATGAAAAATGGAAATTAAATTATAATCAGTCTACACTGCCCTAGCTAAAAGCACACAAAATCAACTGGAATTAATTTATCACTCTATGGCCTGGGTAATTTCTTCTAAGAAGACACAAAAGCTGCTATAAAAAAATGATACCTTGTGAAGAAACTTATCTTACCAGAAATCAGATGTTAATTTTAGGTGCAAACCATGGCCTGTAAAAACAGTAAAAATCTTTAAATTATTAAATGCTTGTGGTCAGTAGTAAGCTACGATATGGTGGAAATAATGAAGTTTGAAAGCTACATTTATTCCATTATATTTGGCCCACACATCCCCTGTTGGGGGCCTATCTCAGTATGCAGATCAACAACAGCCTAAACCATGTTGATTCTCCTCTAGTTGGACATCTCTCAGAGCTCCAGGTCTTACATGTATTAAGCCCATCTAACAATGAGAGTTCACAAAGTTATAATTTGGCTACAAAACTATCTCAACCCAATTCTCTAAAAAGGCAGTGCTTATCTTTTTTAGCTAGCGATCTCGCTTAGTGTGACGGGGCTAAAGATCAAGTTATGTAACTGATACTACACAGTATAATGCATGTGAGGTCATATTTATTCTTGCAAGTCTCATATTTATTCTTGCAAGTCGCAATCAAGATGATCTTAGTTTTTTGTGAAATTTACAGAGATGACCAAATTGTAAAAATTTGCTCTTAGGCGTAGACATGAACAGCACAGTAACCAAAGTAAATTATTGTGCTACCACTTAGCTTTTCCACCCTTCCTCAAAGTGGACAAGCAGCTAAAGAGATAATTTTCAACTTCACTGGGCTAAGAAAGAGTACATTCTTATGAATATAGCCTAACTTTTGGATTAAAGTGAATCTGACAGCTGGTGCATGCTGCCCAAACTATAGGCAGGCAGCATGTATCAGACACTGGCTGAATGAACTCAGCCAGGAATGATTGACTATGAAACTCTGTGGTATTTAAGATAAAAACATGCTTTAGTAGATGCCAAGGACAGGCTGATCCCAGCGGCTTCTCCCCACCCACTTCTCTCAATTAACAGGTCTCTGCCTACATGCATGTGTATGCTGAGATCTGTCAATCTAGGGCAGAGGGTGGGAAGCTCTTGCCGGAGACCCACATGTCTGACTATTCTGCAGTGTAGCTGGGTCCCTGCCAGCTATTAAATTATGTTGCTTTCTCTGAAACATATAGCTGAATTCATACAGCCAGTGCCTGATATATGCTGCCCATGGATTTGGCACCATGTATGAGCAGTCCGGTCCTCGTTTAACTAAATTTAACTACTGTCTGTAGCTGCATATAGAATTCCTGCTGGCGTAAAGAGGTTGCCCACTACTAGGACCATCCCTTCTCATTCCTCATGTTTGCCCCACCATTAAAATTAAAACATTTATACTTACCTCCAGTGACAGTGCTGTTCCACCATTGTTTCATTCTCGCTACCGAGGTTCATTTGAGGTAGTTATCTCATAGTAACCCTATGCCCCATCAGTGCCGGTATCACTATCCTTGCCTTTGAACATATTGAACATCAACAGGAAGCCATGGTTGTGGCTGCTCTCTTTCTCTTGATGTACAATTTGTCAGAAGGTGGGGATAGAGACACCAGCATTGATTGGGCGCTTAGAAATCTCATGTGAGCCCCAGGAATGCCAATGTTGACATGGCCGGAATGGCACTTGCATGGGAGGTGAGTATAGGTGTTTCTATTTTAACGGGGCTAAGCGTGAGGAATGAGAAGGGGGTTGTCCAAGTAGTGGAAAACCACTTTAATAAAACTTATTTGTGCACCATTTAGCTTACCTAATTTAATCCTTAAGACTGCATTTACTGTATAAAAGTTAGTAAATGAAAGATTTGCAATATCGTAACGGTAGTAAATGTATCCCTAATAAGAGCACCTTTTTACCTTTTCTCCTGGCTCAACAAAAGCACAATATCACCAGTTCTTTGTTTTTTTTTAGCAAAAAACATTATTTTTTGATCCTTTGTCTGAGATATCTATGTTATATATTAGAAATGAGCGGATCTGACAAAATGTACCTGTTCTTGCAGATTTTATTTGAGAAGTTATTATTCAAGAACTGAACATTTCATATTATGCTCTTGGGTTTCCCCAGACCATAGAGCATAATAAATGTAAATGTAAAAGATGAAAATAAAATACTTATACTGAGCTGCCCACTCACCTCCTGGGCACCCCCGCTGCTCCCTGCCCATGGTCCCGTCCTTCGTGCCTCCATTGCACCAAATTTCCAGCCCACTGGTCACTTTAGTCCATTGCATTGAACTCACAGATTAGTAAACTCCAAAGTGATCTCACAGCTGGAAGCCCCAGCCTTGAGTAATAGGAGGGCTGAATATGCAGTGCCATGGAAGACCAGACAGTGGACAGGTAGCAGTGGAGTAGAGGTGAGTAGTGAGATGTTTTTTTTTTTTTACTTTTTAACATTTTGATGGCCTCTGCTATTCAACAAGATGTGGCTGCAGCTGCCTATTATTTTGCTGAATTTGCACAATTAAAAAAATCTGTATTCTTTATAGAATGCATTTTTTGTGTAATATTTGAGGATAATTCAATTCCACTCTATTAAATTTACCATCTCTACTATGTACGGCTATGTGTGGCCAATAAGTTAGCATATCATAATTTGTATTTATTTTACTCTCTTTTATATTTTTTTTCATGAAAAGTTAGGCATAAAAAAATAATCATTGTATTACTCTGCCCATCTTAAAAACAGGAAGTGAGCTAGACTGACATGCTTGAAAAAGGCTTCAAATGAGGAGCTGAAACGTTGCATGTATTTGTGTGAATAAAGTCCACCTTTTTCACTGATTTTCATTGCTGCTTTTAATCTATTTTTTTTATTCTAGACAGATCAATAACAGAAAAAAATTAACTGAGGGGGTTTTCCTTTTTTTATAGCTACTGAGCCTCATAATTGGCTGCAGCAGTGACGAAGGCTTTTAGCATAATGTCACCACTGCAACCAGTAAACAATCACCAAAGCAGCAGCAGAGACGCATGGACCTGGGATAGATAAATAAAAGCTGATTTTATTAGGTTTAACTAGACACACCAATCAAGAAATGTAAGTTAAAACCTCTATTCTTATTTTATGCAATTATTGTGTTTTTGAGCTAGCTAGTTGAGATTTAACTATTAATTAATCTTAATACTTAATTAATCATTAATCTATGAATCATTATACACATTGTATATTTTTGCTATGAGTAATAGATACATTTCAACCTTACTACTGTCAACAATAAAGCAGGTATAGAACATTCATACTTCTTTCTGCTTAATGACATAGTAAATTAGATTCCGGATTCCTTCCCCAGGAGCTCAATAAACCAGATGTTTAGATTTTATTCCAACAACTTTCAAGAACTTTTTGCAAATAAACCACAAGGCAATTTGTTTAAAGCACCACAAACTGCAGTGCATACTAAGCAAAGCTTTTATTGTTTCTTTTTGTTTGTTTTTTTGAGTGCTTTGTAGACTTTCCAACATTATGAATTTATAGACACAATTTCTATCATGCTATGTTAACAACATATAGAATATAAATTATATGCCTATATATTCTGTGTTTGAGAGGTCCTCCCATACAATTAGGACGCAAATAAACATTATAAGCATGTGAATATGAGTGTTATCCTTATGTATGTTCAAGATATTCATTATTATTCAAACTAAAAATGAAAACAATTAAACGGGAACAAATCTGAATGCATTAAAAGTGTTTATGCTTGTTTGTGTTTCCTGATACTTGCAACCTGTTCATTGTATTTTCACTCTATGCCTTCAGCATTTCTGAATGTCTAATTATAAGAAAAAATACTAAATTGCTTTAAAATAAATTATGGAACACCTTAGACATTGATGAATCACAAACCTAAAAAGTAGTTTACAGCTATAAACATGTCAGCTCAACCATATTTTTTCCTTAAAATTTGATTTGCAACAAATTAATTGGATGCAGATCACAATAAATACTGCAAAGCCTCTAATTACCTGGTAAAGATGGGTTTAACACTCAGAGAAGACATACGACTGCATTGAACCTTTTTTGAGCTCTTCAACACAAACACAACCTAAGTAATGTTCAAGGGACCTCAATATATCTGAGTAAACTATTGGTAATCAACTGCCTGTTTAATAACACACAGCACTGAAAAAGTCTCTTGTGATAAGGCACAACATTCTGGTGTTCCTTGTAAGTCCATGAGAACGACTGAAATTTTCCGTGAGGAGGTCAACTCAGAATTAATCTGCAATGTTCTGATTGACTTGATTGACCATTATAAATGATGCACATAGGGAGCTGGACTTGATGATGGCCATATATTCTTGAGTCTTATTAAGTTTGAATAATACTTTCCATGGGTAACATGGTATCCTGATCATGGAAAACATGAGAAGTAGGATTCTATTCCTCTAGTGATCCATGTGTGTAGAGTGCATACTGAAGAACTGCAATGTTGTAGCTGAAGATTCAACAATGAATATTCCATGAATGAAAAATTTGAAAAAAACAAAGTATATTAAAATGTATTGAGCCTGAAACCATGAAGAAGTGATGACTTAATGTCTAATATCGCTATCTCTTGAAGATGTATCCAACAGTACTGAGCAGGTTCCATTAGTCTGCTAAGCTACCTGATATTTGTTTTAAAGTGAATACAGGGAGAAAAAATTTAAAAAAAAATTACACCCAGAGTCTTTTATGATACCTGGCCCATGTAAGGGACCAGCACTGCACAGGCTTTTACCGGGGAACTGCTCTTGACCCAATAAATCATTATTTCTAAAAAAAAATAGATCATTTTTTTAAAAAGAAATTTGCATTAATGAAATACCAAGAATTCTTGTTGGCTAGGTTAAAAATTTTCCCTTTGCTTCTTGCCCCGTGCAGGGTCCTAATCCTGTGCATGGTTCTATCAGGAACACTGATGCCAGCTCTGTAGGTGGAGATATGGGGGGACACTCTACAACCCGCTCTATGAATGTCCCCCTAAAATCCAGCCCATACCATGTTAACTTAACTCTAGCAACACTTACTGTGCTGGAGGAAATAAAACTCTGGATTTTATGTCACTTATGCCATTAAGCATAGAGAAACATAGCTGCCCTCTATTACATTACCAGTGAGGCTGTTAATGCAGTGAGATTACATTTTATTTGGATGCACAGAAATTGCATTTCTTTAATGTTCTGACCACCACATGCCAAAGAACTGTAAATAGAGCCTTTTAATAAGAGAAAGGGAGGGAAATAGTTGAAGTAGGTCATTACATAAAAACTCATGTATAAGCAATATGAAACACTATGGGACACAAAAATACCAAGGGTGGTGTGAAAGATTCAGAAGCTGCTTTGTCATTATGCTAGATTTCATCCTTGTCTGCCTCATCCATGGACTATGAACAGCAGATTTCAAAGTAAAACAAGATCCAGTTTCTATGATACATAATATTATCCGTTACCTCCATGTCTGATGTTGTTTGTGCAGATACTGCAGCATATAAAGTGGTGAATAACATAATGATGCAAATCAACTGATAGGTGAGTTTTACTCTTCTGTCCCTGCAAATCCAGACAGTAATTTTGTGCTGCATAAGAATTATAGCCCCCAGCTTCCTGAAATGCAGATGAAAGGGGGGTCTCATGATAACGCAGACCATTTAAAAGTTATTTACAGTGGGTATGGAAAGCATTCAGACCCGTTTAAAATTTTCACTCTTTGTTTCATTGCAGCCATTTGGTAAATTCAAAAAGTTCATTTTTTTCTCATTAATGTACACTCTGAACCCCATCTTGACTGAAAAAAACAAATGTAGAAATTTTTGCAAATTTATTAAAAAAGAAAAACTGAAAAACCATATGGTCATAAGTATTCAGACCCTTTGCTCAATATTGAGTAGAAGCACCCTTTTGACCTAGTACAGCCATGAGTCTTCTTGGAAATGATGCACCTGGATTTGGGGAACCTCTGCCATTCTTCCTTGCAGATTCTCTTCAGTTCCATCAGGTTAGATGGTGAACGTTGGTGGACAGCCACTTTCAGGTTTCTCCAGAGATGCTCAATTGGGTTTAGGTCAGGGATCTGGCTGGGTCAGTCAAGAATGGTCACAGAGTTGTTCCTAAGCCACTCGTTTGTTATTTTAGCTGTGTGCTTAGGGTCATTGTCTTGTTGGAAGGTGAACCTTTGGCCAAGTCTGAGGTCCAGAGCACTCTGGAAGAGGTTTACATCCAGGATATCTCTGTACTTGGCCACATTCATGTTTTCTTCAATTGCAACCAATCGTCCTGTCCCTGCAGCTGAAAAACATCCCCATAGCATGTTGGTGCCACCATCATGTTTCACTGATTATATTTGGCAAGTGATGAGCAGTCCTGGAATTATCACCAAAAAGTTCTATCTTCATCTCATCAGACCAGAGAATCTTATTTCTCATAGTCTTGGAGTCCTTCATGTGCTTTTTTAGCAAACTCTATGTGGGCTTTCATATGTCAGGCACTAAGGAGAGGCTTCTATTGGGCCACTCTGCCATTAAGGCCAAACTGGTGGAGGGCAGCATTGATAGTTGACGTTGTGGAACTTTCTCCCATCTCCCTACTGCATCTGTGGAGCTCAGCCACAGTGATCTTGGGTTTCTTATTTACCTCTCTCACCAAGGCTCTTCTCCCATGATTGCTCAGTTTGGTTGGAAGGCCATGTCTAGGAAGAATTCTGGTGGTCCCAAACTTCTTCCATTTAAGGATTATAGAGGCCACTATGCTCTTAGGAGCCTTGAGTACTGCAGAAATTCTTTTGTAACCTTGACCAGATCTGTGCCCTGTCACATTTCTGTCTCTGAGCTCCATGGCCAGTTCCTTTGACCTCATGATTCTCATTTGTTCTGACATGCCTTTACAAATCAAGTCCTATCAGTTTAATTAAACATAGCTGGACTCCAATGAAGGACCATCTCAAGGAGGATCACAAGGAATTGGACAGCACGTGACTTAAATATGAGTGTCTGAGCAAAGGGTCTGAATACTTATGACCATGTGATATTTCAGTTTTTCTTTTTTAATAAATTTGCTAAAATTTCAACATTTTTTTTCAGTTAAGATGGGGTGCAGAGTATACATTAATGAGAAAAAAAAATTAACTTTTTTGGAATTTACCAAATGGTTGCAATGTGTTTAAAATAGGCTGTTATCCAGACACTGTGCATGACATTTATGTCCTAAGCAACTTACATTTGTGTGCTTTTTTCCCACTAAGCAGTTAACACCTTCATTATCACTATTTTTGTGATAGGGTGGCTGCTCTTATCAGTGGTAAGCACCTGTGCTTTTCCAGCCATTATCTATGGGAGCCTGCTGCATCCTGCTAGTGCATTTGATCAGACTTGGTAAGACTGTTTTTCATGATTTGTTTTTGCTAAAAAGTTTTTTTATTGTGTTTTTTTGAGAGTTTGCATCAGTTCATGTAAATAACATGCCTACAGCTGTAAACATTTGGTTTTCTTTTTATTGTGAAGCAAACAACACATAAGACAAAATAACCAAAAACTTCAGTGTGCATAAATATTCACCCCCTAAAGTGAGTACTTTGTAGAGCATATTTTTGTCGCAATTAAAGTTGCTTTCAATAAGTCTCTATGAACTGTCCACATCTTGCCACAGGGATTTTTGCCCAATCCTCAAGACAAAGGTGCTCCAGCTCCTTCAAGTTAGATAGTTTCCTCTGGTGAACAGCAATCTTCAAGTCTGACCACAGATTTCCAATTGCACTTGTGTTTTCTTCTCGGTGCCTTATTAAATCTATTTATTATGCTTTGTGAGCATCGGTTATTTTAGCTGCTTTGTCTTCAACCTCACCTTATTACCTTCTTTTTTGTCCTTTTGTGATTTTGTGCAATAAAATGTATATTATTTGCTATTATCCCCTTATTTCATTGGATCTTGGGCTAAATATTTTATTTAAATTCCAGTCTTTACATTATCATTATAGATTCGTACCCTTTCCTGTTTTTTTGTTGTTCTGGCTTAGGGGCTGTCCCATTTGGCCATGTGGACAATTTTATAGGCTTATATTGCAATTGAATTAAGATCTGGGCTTGGACTAAGCCACTCCAAAATATTTATATGTTTCCTCTTAAACCACTCTAGTATTGCTTTAGCAGTATGCTTTGGTTCTCTGTCTTGATAGAAGGTGAATCTCTGTCCCAGTCTCAAATCACTGAACGACTGAAACAGGTTTCGCTCAAGACTATCCCTGTATTTCACACCATCCATCTTCCCCTAGATTCGGACCTCTTTTCCTGCCTCTGCTGCTGAAAAACATCCTCACAGTATGATGCTGCTACCACCATGCTTTGCTGTGGGGATGGTGTTCCTGAAGTTATGAGCTGTGTTGGTTTGGCGCCAGACATAGAATTTACCTTGGTGGCTAAAAACTTCAATTTTGCTCTCAACTGACCACAGCACCTTCTTCCATATATTTAGGCACTCCCCAACATGTATTTTGGCAAACTTAAAATGATCCTTACTACTTGTGTGTGTAAGTAAAGGCTTTTTCTGCCCACTCTTCCATAAAGGCCATCTCAATGGAGTATACAGCTTATTGTGGTCATATGTACAGATACTCCAGTCTCTGCTTGGGAATTCTGCAGCCACTTCAGGATACCTTTGTTTTCTGTGCCACTTCTCTGAATAATGCCCCCTTGCCCAGGCTGAGAATTTTATGGCCCTCTCTTGGCAGGTTTGTTATGGTACCATGTTCTTTCCATTTGAGAATAATGGATTGGCTTATGGTCTGGAGGATCATCAGAGATTGGATATTTTTATATGACCTAACCCTGACTTGTACTTCTCAACAACTTTGTCCCTGACTCATTTGGAGATCTCCTTAGTCTTCATGGTGTTTTTTGATTAGTGGTGCCTCATCCTTGATGGTGTTGCAGCCTCTGTGGCCTTTCAGAAAAGGTGTGTATATTCTGACAGAATATGTGACACTTAGATTGCACACACATGGACTTCCTTTCTCTAAGCATGTGACTTATGAAGGTAATTGCTTACCTCAAATTTTTAGGGGCTTCATAACAAAAATTTGATTCCATAAATTTAAGGTTTGCCTATATTTTTCTCACTTCACTTGACCAACTTAGACTATTTAGTGCTGATGCATCATACACAATTCAGATTACAAAAATATTTAAACACAGGTTGTATTGTAACAAAATAGGTAAAAAGTAATGGAGGTGAATACTTTGCAAGCCACTGTACAGGATGTACATGTATCAGATTGGCAAACCTAATGCAGACGTGCCGAAACAGATCTAGACAGGTAAATGTCTTACTTTATTTTAATTTCTTTTTAGATTTTTACTAAGAAAATTAAAGGGAACC
This sequence comes from Oophaga sylvatica, assembly GCA_033576555.1. Taxonomy (NCBI): domain Eukaryota; kingdom Metazoa; phylum Chordata; class Amphibia; order Anura; family Dendrobatidae; genus Oophaga; species Oophaga sylvatica. The sequence goes on along the minus strand of JARQOD010000005.1, from coordinate 163,513,008 downwards.
TGTCACCAGTTTTGTGACATAGCAGCTAATAATATCACCTTATTCAGGGTCTGCGTTTCCTAAATCCTTATATAACCCCCTGACTCCCCTTGTATACCCCAAAAAACCTTTTTAATTTCTCCCACACTGTAAAGTAATCTCAGTCTGGTCCAATGGGCGTGACTTCAGGCCTTTTATATCACTCCCATCAGCTGTTTCTTGCCATCCTACTTCATGGATGAAGCCTCTTACGCCGTGTGACATCTCGTGCCTTCTCAGAAATATTGTGTTTTGCACCTGCACACTATGCTCGTCATGTGCCGACACACATTCTTTCGGCTCATGTACTGGAACTACGTTTGCCAGCACATCCACACTTCTATTTTTTTGCTTTGCCCGCAGTTGGGCAAAGCATACTGAGCAGGCGCAAAATGCAATATTGTTGAGAAACCGCGATATGTCGCATGGCGATGTGGATCGTTATCCATTTCAGGAGGATGGCGTGCAGAAGGCGGGGAGGGATGCAGAGGCCCAAAACCACGCCCATCAGACTGGACTGGGAATATTACCATACAGCATGGGAGAAATTAAAAAAGGTTTTTGGGAGTATGCAAAGGAAGTCAGGGGGTTCTATAAGAATTTAGGGAATGCATAGCAGACGCTGAATGAGGTGATATTTTTAACTGCTATGTCACAAAAACTGGTGATTAGTTCCCTTTAAATCACTCTGGCTACAAAGAACAATGTAGCAACAGATACCAGTTAGGCATAAAAGTTCTAAATGTATAAACAACCCTCAGTTTAGTTGTCGGATGTATGATTGCAGGTATTCAAAAATTAAAATAGTACAAATTTTTAAATGTTTTAACTAAAAATTCTAAGCACTATTGTCTCCTCTTTCTTTAGAAAGAGTTGGAACCAATAATTAATTGTGTATTGGTAGATACACACACAAAACGCAAGATGTATTACCAACCCACCCTATTGTTGTGGGTGTATGGTTGCTAAAATATACTAATGAAAAATATATGCAAAACACAAAATAGGTCTAATTTTTATATTTTTTACATTTTAAACACGATTTCCTACCTCTACCCAGCAAAAAGCGCTACCAAAGAGTGCTATGTTAGTCGTACTACAAAGTTAAATGTCTCAAATGCAATAAATTTTTAGAAATTTTGGTACTGAAATTAAATCCTACTGGCCAGGTAAAGAACAATGTAACAACATATACCAGAAAGGAACATAGCGTCCAAAGGTGGAAACAGCTCACATCATAGATTTAAAAATGTTTCTTGCTCTCGCCTTGTCAAAAAGCTGTAATCAAGAATGCTATGTTTGCTGGTAGGTAAAAGCATGGAAAGGAAAATATGGCACCAGCCTACAGTATTGTTATGAAGTGTGTTTTTTTTAAATTAGCTGCCTGCTTTTTAAAAAAAAAGGACATTACGAGAAAAGATAGGTACAGATCTCAAAAGCCTGCAACAGGCCACTGTATTATAATAGTACGCCCACGTCGGTCTCCTCCTGTTTGGTGTGGACTCCGGCACTAAGCCCGCACCTTTATAGGCACATGACAGCTGATATACAGAGTAGACTTGTGTCCGCAACAGCCATGGGTGGAATTGCAATCCATCCGCAGCTGTTAAATAGCTAAATGCCGCTGTCTATCTCTGAAAGCGGCATTCAACTTGCTCATATGGGAGGTGCGTCGGTGAACCCGTCACATGATCGCGGGTCACCGATGGGTTGGCATGACAACCAGAGGTCTCCAGCAGACTTCTGTGGTTGCCAGAATTCTATGAGGGACGTCACGTTGTCGGCGCTCTTAGCAAGTGAGCATTTCTACTAAGCACACGCAGTCTGATCATCGCCTGTGTGTAGCAGAGGTGATAGAAGTACTGCAGCTTCTAGTCTCCCATGGAGACTATTGAAGCATGCAAAAAGTAAAAACGTTTTAAAAAAATATAAACATTTCCTCATTCAAAATAAAACATAAAAAAATTAAATATACATATATTTTGAATCGCCGCATTCAGAATTGCCTGATCTAACAGCATAAAAAAAAGAATTAAACCGATTGCTAAACAACGTAATTGTTTTCTTTGTTGCTGCTACATTGCAATAAAATGCAATAACTGGCGATCAAAGATCATATCTACACCAAAATGATATCAATAGAAACCTCAGCTTGGCTCGCCAAAAATAAGCCCTCACCCAGCCCCATATCATGAAAAAATGGAGACGCTACAGAACTCAGAATTTTTTTTTTTAATTTTGGATTTTTTTTTACCACCTAAATAAAAAAGAACCTATACATCTTTGGTGTCTGTGAACTCGTAATGACCTGGAGAGTTACAATGGCAGGTTAGTTTTAGCATTTAGAGAACATGGTAAAAAAATAACAAACAGCTAGGGAATTGTACTTTTTTAGCAATTTCACCACACTTGGAATTTTTTTCCTATTTTCCAGTACACGAAATGTTAAAACCAATGGTGTTGTTCAAAAGAAGAACTTGTCCCACAAAACCAAGCCCACACATGGCCATATTGACAGAAAATTAAAAAACGTATGTCTCTGGGAAGAAGGGGAGCAAAAAACAGAAATTCAAAAACTGAAATACCCCTAGCCACTAAGGCAGGGGTCCCCAACTCCAGTCCTCAAGGCCCACCAACAGGTCATGTTTTCAGGATAATTGCATCACCTGGGCAATACAAAGGAAATCCTGAAAACATGACCTGTTGGTGGGTCTTGAGGACTGGAGTTGGGGAACCCTGCACTAAGGTGTTAAATAATTGTACCCAAGTCCTCTGAAGTTCAATCCTTGCGTTAACTGCAAAGTTATTTTCTGTGATTTAAGTCCCTTCAGACTGTTTTGGACATCAATAATAAATTAATAATATTTTTTATTTCTTTAGTGCCAGCATATTCCGCAGCACTTTACATTGTAGAAGGGACTTGTACAGATAGTAAAGAAATTGCAGAATAACACAGAAATCGACATATGCCAAAAGGAATGAGGGCCCTACTCGCAAGATTAAAATCTATGAAAAATTATTTTCCGCAGGAAAAAAGATAATTGCTAACATGGGTCCTGTATCATGCCAACAGTAAAGCATCCTAAGACCATTCATATGTGGAGTTGCTTTTTATCTTAGACAGTAGGATCACTCATACTTTTGTCCTATGCTGCCATGAATAAAGAGTGCTATCAAAACATCATCCATGAATCAATTCTTTGAATGAGCAATTTGGTGATAAACAATGCTGTTTCCGGCATGATGGATCCCCATGTCCCAATGCAAAAGTAATAACTAATTGGCTCATTAAAAAAAAAAAAAACTTTGATAGTTTGGGTCTATGACCAGGAAACTCGTCACAGGTCTCAATCCCATTGAAAACTTGTGGTCAAGCCTCAGAAAAGCAGGTTGGCAAATAAAAAACGATATTTGGATAAACTCCAAATGCTGATTAGGCAAGAATGGATTGCTATCAGGTTTGTCCTAGACTATGATACCCAGCATGCCATGATGGACTAAAGAAGTCTTGAAAAATAATGGTCAAATCTAGTGATCAGAGAATTATGCAATATTCAAATATACCTATTCAGGCATTTTTTCCAGAATAATTAAATTCACGAAGAAGTTATTCTACTGTGCACAACTTTAATGTCCATTATCATTCTCTGGGGCCTATCCAGCCCCCCCGAACCTAATAGCATAATATACGTAATATGTAAAATATTTAAAAAATCATTATACTCAACCTACGCTCATCTCTTCAACCACTCTAATACTCACCACCAGCAGTCCAGTGTTCACTGCATCTTCTGATTCCCCACCGCTCGCGTTGAAATCTTCAGACCACTTGCACTGTGCCAAACTTTCAAATATCATAGCATCTGAGAGGGTTCTGTTCAGATATGCAGGAGGTCAGTAGCATCATGTGGTATGCCAATACCTCTGACATGCTTGTGCAGAACCCTCCCAAGAACCATTACACTTGGAAGTCAGGTACAGTGGAAGAGGTCAAAAGATTCCATCAAGTGAGTGACGGAGGATCACAAGATGCAGCGAGGATCAGATGGGTGACAGTGAGTGATAGAGGAGCCAGGGATGTGAGAGGTGAGGTAAGGTTGGTATAATATTTTTTACATGGCTCTTTGATGAATGAGCTTTCACTTCCCACAATGGGACTGATGCCCACCCATTGTATATGTTTACAATATAATTGCTTTTTTTCATCTGTATAGAACAAAAAACCTGACCAGCACCACCATATAATATGAACAAGTGTCTACTGTAATGAATACTTAAGTTGCAAAATGGAGGAACGCAGCAGAACTCTGTAGAGCCCAAAGGTGTTTATAATCAGCTATTGTTCCTACCAGCTTTCTTTAATGCGCAAGTTTGTAACCCAGGAGAGGCATTTTTGCCCATTCACACTGTAGACTTTTATGTCACAAGAGAGGCATTTATTAGATGATAGGACCCATCAGAGAAGTGTCACCTTGTTTCGGTTGATGGGCTCAAATGAATTAGCTAATTTATGTGCTAAGAAACTTCACTTTTTATTTTATAAATTTTTTTTTTACTTTTTATTACAGTTTACTCAGCAATTATGATAGATTTTTTGCTCACATATATATTGGTCTCTAAAGAGTGCTGCTGCATTCCTCCTTTTTGCAAGTTATTTTCATCTGTGTATTCTCTGCTTGATGTTTGTGAAGAGAGCCCAGTCAAACTAACATTATAGCTGCCCATTCAGACAACAGTTAGAGTAAGCTTGCTGTCTGAGTAAAAAATGGAAGAGACAGAGCTTATTTAAGGCTGGCTTGCCATTATTTTAGGTCTGTAGCTTAGAGCATGTGGGATGGATAGGAGCCATTATGCATGTTTTCTCATCTTTAATATGAGAAAAGTTAAGCTTAATGCTCATGAGTTCTTTTTTAAACCAAACTAACAATGTGAGGCCAAAGTCACACTTAACGTATAAAAAATCAGTCCGATTTTGACAGCCGAGAATCGCACAAATGTTTCCCTGAACAGTGATCCGTATGTAATCCATTTGCAATGCGAGGATGCAATTTCCTCTCATCGAAGTTTCCACGTGACATCCGTATGGCATTTGCATGGCATGCGTACGCCATTATGTTCCCGTAGACTTGCAAAATGGACATTTAACTGATCCATAGACTGAAATATTCTTCAAAACATATATATATATATATATATATAATTATATATATTGTCAGTGAGACACACACACTTATATAGATATATATATATATATATATCTTTATATTTCATAGAGAGATGGATAGCAGAATAGCCGGTAATTCATTTGTCGGCTTCTGTAAAATCACTGCAGAAGCCGACTTTATAGGAGACATGGTTACATACAGTAAACTGATGCAGAACAGTTAGATTTATAGATGTCAGTGACTAATACTGTTAGTAGTATCTGTGTGTAAAATTTGGGACCTGTAAAAACATCTGCCGGGGGGGGGCAATAACCATGGCGCCTTTCTAGGCTATTAATATCTGCCCTTAGTCACTGGCTTTCCCTCCCTGGTGCAGGTAATTTCACGTGAGCCCACACCAGTTTTTTCAGTGAAAACATTCTTTTATTTAATACATACAGGTCCCAAATTTTACACACACATACTTCTAACTGTATTAGTCACTGACATCTATAAATCTGACTGTTCTGCATCGGTTTACTGTATGTAAACCATGTCTCCTATCCTGTCGGCTGCTGCAATGATTTTACAGAAGCTGACAAATGAATTAACGGCTTTTCTTCTATCTCTGTATGAAAATATAATATAAATATATATATATATATATACAGTACTGACAAAAAGTTTGGACACACCTTCTCATTCAAACATTTTTCTGTATTTCATGACTATGAAAATTGTACATTCACACTGAAGGCATCAAAACTATGAATTAACACGTGGAATTATATTATTAACAAAAAAGTGTGAAACAACTGAAAATATGTCTTATATTCAAGGTTCTTCAAAGTAGCCACCATTTGCTTTGATTACTGCTTTGCACGCTCTTGGCATTCTCTTGATGAACTTCAAGAGGAAGTCACCGGAAATGGTCTTCCAACAGACTTTAAGGAGTTCCCAGAGATGCTTAGCACTTGTTGGCCCTTTTACCTTCACTCTGCGGTCCAGCTCCCAAAACCATCTCGATTGGGTTCATGTCTGGTGACTGTGGAGGCAAGGTCATCTGGCGTAGCACCCCATCACTCTCCTTCTTGGTCAAATAGCCCTTACACAGCCTGGAGGTGTGTTTGGGGTCATTGTCCTGTTGAAAAATAAATGATGGTCCAACTAAACGCAAACCGGATGGAATAGCATGCTGCTGCAAGATTCTGTGGTAGCCATGCTGGTTCAGTATGCCTTCAATTTTGAATAAATCCCCAACAGTGTCACCAGCAAAGAACCCCCACACCATCACACCTCCTACTCCATGCTTGACGGTGGGAACCAGGCATGTAGAGTTCATCCGTTCACCTTTTCTGCGTTGCACAAAGACACGGTGGTTGGAACCAAAGATCTCAAATTTGGACTCATCAGACCAAAGCACTGATTTCCACTGGTCTAATGTCCATTCCTTGTGTTCTTTAGCCCAAAAAGTCTCTTCTGCTTGTTGCCTGTCCTTAGCAGTGGTTTCCTAGCAGCTATTTTACCATGAAGGCCTGATGCACAAAGTCCCCTCTTAAAAGTTGTTGTAGAGATGTGTCTGCTGCTAGAACTCTGTGTGGCATTGACCTGGTCTCTAATGTGAGCTGCTGTTAACCTGCAATTTCTGAGGCTGATGACTCGGATAAACTTATCCTCAGAAGCAGAGGTGACTCTTGGTCTTCCTTTCCTGGGGCGGTCCTCATGTGAGCCAGTTTCTTTGTAGCACTTGATGGTTTTTACAACTGCACTTGGGGACACTTTAAAAGTTTTCACAATTTTTGGGACTGACTGACATTCATTTCTTAAAGTAATGATGGCCACTCGTTTTTCTTTACTTAGCTGCTTTTTTCTTGCCATAATACACATTCTAACAGTCTATTCAGTAGGACTATCATCTGTGTATCCACCAGACTTCTGCACAACACAACTGATGGTCCCAACCCAATTTATAAGGCAAGAAGTCATACTTATTAAACCTGACAAGGCACACCTGTGAAGTGAAAACCATTTCTGGTGACTACCTCTTGAAGCTCATCAAGAGAATGCCAAGAGTGTACAAAGCAGTAATCAAAGCAAAAGGTGGCTACTTTGAAGAACCTAGAATATAAGACATATTTTCAGTTGTTTCACACTTTTTTGTTAAGTATATAATTCCACATGTGTTAATTCATAGTTTTGATGCCTTCAGTGTGATTCTACAATTTTCATAGTCATGAAAATACAGAAAAATGTTTGAATGAGGTGTGTCCAAACTTTTGGTCTGTACTATATATATATATATATATATATATTATATATATATACAGTGTGGTCCAAAAGTAGGTGGACAGAAAATAATAACATTTATTTTGATTTATATATAAAATTATATTCACTAACACAAGCATAACATAGACAATTAAATTTTATTCTGAACAATAATACAAAAGCCCTTAAATGTTATCAACGCAGGTGCTCAAACTGTTTTCCATCACAATCAACATCAACAAACATTTTTGCACAAGTCTCTTAGGGTATTGATTTCTTGAAATGCATCTCTTATGTGATTTTTCAAATTACTGACACTTTTTGGTTTTCAACTATAAAGTTTGTCCTTGAGTACTCCCCAAAAGAAAAAATCCATTGGGGTCACCATGTTTGATAAATCTCCCCCTTCATAACCCTATTACACATACTGTCCACCTACTTTTGGACCACCCTGTATATGTCTGTCACTGACATATATATATATATATATATATATATATATATACCTATTCTATTTGTATATATCTATTCTTTTTTAACTTGTCAGTGTGATTTTACAGTACAGCGCACTGAATTGCCGGCTTTTCAAAGGACACCGGTGCGTATTTCTCACAAGTCACGCTAATGGTCCGTGTGGTGTGTGAGTTTTTCTCGCACCATAGACTTGCATTGGCGATTCTCGGCTGACATACGCTGCACATCACAGCATGCTGCGATTTCACTCGCACGTATAATAGAGCCGAGAAAAAACGGTGATGAGAGCTGCCCCATAGATTAACATTGGTCCGAGTGTTATGCGATTTTTTTCTTGCATAGCACTCGTCCGTATTTCTCTCTAGTGTGACTCCGGCCTAACCAGGACAGTCACTTAAGTTGTCTTGTTTTTTTGCACATCTTTTACTCTCATAAATACGTGTATAATACAACACCTTTTGGAATTCGGCTTCACTGGAATTTCTTTATCAAAACTGTGCAAGCTACACTTTTGAGAACTTTGCAGTTAGGTATCCCTTTTATATAATTATGTATCATATAGAAAAAAAATATAAAGACATACATATATAAGTGCATGCTTCTACCTTATCCAGTTCAACCTTGCCAGACATGACAAAGCAAAGTGAATCATAGTCATCTCTTTCTATGAGTAAATGGAACATTTTGTAAGTATAGTTTCAGTACTATCAAGTCCTTTTATTACTTCCTGGAATTTGCAGAAGTAATTATAGTAAATGGACCCCTAAAAGAAATTCCTAAATGTGCCTACAGGCTGATAATCTGATGTAATGTTTGCTGCAAAACTCCAGCTGTTGTCCTTGAGTATGTTCAAATCGAGATTATTTGAATAATAACAAAAATCTGTTTGACATTCTATATATAAAATGCAAGTTAGAATAAGTTCACAGGAGAATATAAAAAAATCGTTCAGAGTTTTATCCCGAAAAGTAGAATGATTATTTTATGGCAGCAGCTATTAATTGTTTACAAAATCATTTACAGTTTCCTATATTACAGAATTAAAATCCATTTGCGAAAAGCAGATGCTACACAGTGGCTCCATATGGCATCCGCTTTTTTTGTGCACTATAAAGCACTAGTGCATTGTGGGGCTTCGTGGCAGTGACATAGGTAGACACAGTCTATATAAGAAAAACGAGGGGATTTATTTTCAGCCAAATAGTAAAGAAACCACAAACCTCTGACTCTCATTACCAGAGATATGTGTGGGGCTTGGCAATCTAGCAACTCAGCATTTAGCACATTTTACTGCAGAGAATATCCTTCTGACAACCACTCCATGTCAGTCTAGAGGCTGTGACACTCTGAAGCTTTTTCTTCAGCCTTTTCTCTGTCTGTAATGAGACCTGTCTCAGCTGAGTTGGCTAAGCCTCCAGCAAAACCCGTACTGGAGCGCAAGTGGGAGTGATGACTCTCACCACTAAATGCTCCTCCTCACTCCAAGAAATCCCAGCCCAGAACTATCATAAATAAACCGGCTCAGCAACTAAGCTTCTGCCACAACCACAGTACCAACCAGTTATGATATCTCACCCAACTTAACTTTCTGGTAGACATATAGACTCCATACAGTAACTCATCTGTCGGCCGCCTACAGCGCATATAAACTTGAAATGACGAGTCTCAGCTGATTTACTGAAAAAACTAGTGAATATTGTGATATTTTCACATGCAGATTTGGTCAATGAGAAAATACCCTCATCTGCACTGCCTCATTGGATAACATCAGTCCAAGTGCTGTGTTTGTTTCTTTCAAAGTCACTACTTAAATTGAAAATGTGGTGGTGTGATTGAGCCCTTAAAGTAATTTGATTCAACCTGATTTTTGTAGTTATAATCCCTGAACAAAAGACATAATTTCATTTTTTCTATAGAATTAACTTTCATTTCATATGTTGATTACTTGTTTATGTAACTCCATATTGGCACCACATGTGTTTGCATTATCCCAGTAAATGATGCACGATGATTGATGGAATATTAGAATGTAGATTGAATTTGCCAGTATTCTAACACTACATGTATCGCAAATTTATTAGGGAAATTGAATTTGCATTGAAGTTATTAGATATAAGTTAAATATTCATTATTGTGCTCTGAGGTTTCCTCCAAACCCCAGAGCATATTAAATGTAAAAAATAAATAAAAAATATTCTTCTTACTTATTCTCACAGCTGATCAGCTGTTTGGCTCCGCAGCTGCATGTGTTGCGGCTGTTTTACTGTTGTAGGGGGTGAGCTGGGGGCTAGTTTTTGCCCTACATCCCCTTGCGTACCGTCTTAATAAAATCGGGTATGTTTTGCATATAAAGTGTCATGTAATGTGATATTGTTTTACTGTATATTAATGTGTCAAGCAGTGTACTTATGTTCATGCACTGTGTAAGTTATACAGTATAAACCTTTATGAGGTTAGGGACAGAGATAGGGAGATATAGCAATAGAGTAAAGGCTGGGTCTCACATAACGATACACCAGCGATCCCGACAACGATATGCACTTGTCAGGATCGCTGGTGTATCGCTACATGATCGCTGCTGAGCTGCCAAACAGGCAGCTCAGGCAGCGATCTGGGACAGCGACACTGCGGGTAACATCGCTTAGTTACCCGCAGTGTACGTTGGATACCAGCGCCCTGATGCAGGGAGCTGGTATCCAAGGTACACAGCGGGTTTCCAAGCGCTGCTCGGTGCCTGGAAACCCTCTGTTTACCTTGGATACCAGCTCCCTGCACCAGGGCGCTGGTATCCAAGGTACACAGCGGGTTTCCAGGCACAGCCCCGCGCCTGGCAACCCGCTGTGTACCTTGGTTACCAGCGGATCGCTGGTCTCCCGCCTGTCACACGCAGCGATGCGTGCCTGTCAGCGGGAGACCAGCGATCAAAAAAATGTCCTGACATTTCAGCAACGATCAGCGATACCGGCAGGGGGGCTGATCGTCGCTGAATGTCACACACAGCGATATCGCTGGTGAGCTCGGTGCTGCGTCACAAAACTAGTGACTCAGCACCGATCTCGGTAGCGATATTGCTTTGTGAGACGGACCCTTAAGATTCAGTGTTAGTAGGGGTAATATAGGACTTAGAACAGTGGGGGGCACTGCAGATTAGGAGATTTGATTGAGTTAAGATAAGAAGTAGTTAAACCAATAGGGGATAGCTAGTGGGAGGAGCTAGAGAAGGGTGAGAAGAGTGTGTTTCTGAGTGAGTCAGTTGGATATAGGAAGAGGAACAGTGAGGTTATTGACCGAAGCTGTGTTATGACAGAAGCTCATCAATCCAGGCCCTACGGGTGGAAAGACGCACAAGCACGAGTGAATCAGAGCAGCATGAGGGAAAGAGTGACTAGACTTTATGGAAATTCCTGTGATGTCCAAGGCTTACAGTGTGGGAAGGATTGGCAGTGGCATCCTTTGGTAATGGACAGGGAACACCAGGAAAATTTTAGCTCGGCTACTCAGGAAGCTGCGGTATCGGAGGATACGGTGCGGGAACACATGGTGTCAGGAAAGACCAGAGACAGCTCAGGGAAAGGAGTGTCTGTAACGTGTGAAGATTGCTGTGCGGCGTCTGTAACTAAACTGGACGAGCTAAGTAAAGTTGTTATGTTGAAAATGAACTTGGACTTTGAAAATCTTTGTGTGTTGCTGACGAAAGCTGGAACTCTGCGGCCCCTCTAACCTACTGGTGGGTGTAATGCACTGCACACACATCACACACCATAATTGACCTTGTGCTAATGCAGCGGGGTGCCAGAGTGTGCCAGAACAGCAGCCCTTTGCCATGACTATCCCCTTGGCCCCATTACACTGTCACAACACATGCATGGATAGCCTGTTTGTTGGACTCTCCATGCATGTGTCGTGACTGTCACACAGCCGCGACACATGCAGCTGTGAAGCCAAACAGCTGATCAGCCGGCACGATCCAAGAATCCAGGTTCCCTCTGCAGCTTATTTGGTAAGAGCTATAGCTTGCCGAATAAGCAGAGACCTGAGCACCTTACCATTAATATTACTTCAGTCCCTGATTTGTGGCCACAGCTTGTCATGAATTTGATGAGTGGGGGTTGCCATGCCCCCATCCTGCCCCAGCTCCGTTCACTTTCATGGATCTGGGGCAAAAATGCCATAAGACTGAAAAAAGTCGCAACATTTCAGTGCAACCTCGTGTTATGCCAAAATTTTGCGACTTTTTGAAGTTTTTTACACCAGGATTCTTGTGTAAAAGCTTTGATGATTTGGGCCCTTTGTTTTTCAAAGTAGCTTCAGGTGTGAGTGGGTTAATTTAGAAAGATACCTCGTCTTCTAAACCAATCAAATGGAAATATAAAAAAATGGTGAGAAGCTAATTTTAATGCTGTTAGAAAAACATGCTTGCTTTCCTCACCAAAAAGTGTGACACCTTAGCTGGGTAGCCCTATCTGCTTCAATGGAGCTAAATTGAATCACCAGGCAGTATCCATAAAAAAGTGTTGCACTATTTCATTATTTTTTATCTCTGCTGTATAACCACTTTAAATATATTCTGTATTCTAAAGGGATGAATACTTCATTTTGAGGGTTGTTTGCTTATGGAACAATGCTGATTAGTGTCTGATTATGCACTGTTTGTATTCTATATACGTTTAATATGATTGGGCATATTTTGACAGCAGATCCATGTAAGCCTGAATCTGCCACAATCTACCAGAATTAATAGGCATCTAAATTGTATGTGAAACAGAATACTGCATTAGCATGAAGGACAAATCGATAAATGACCAATCCATTTAGAATTGAAGGGACCTTGCAGAATTAAAGGTCATGTTTGATAGGGTTGCAATAGCATTAATGTTTTCTAGTGATTCATTTGACATGACATTAGTGTACTACTTAAATGACACATTTAAACTTATAGCACGTTCTGTTGAAGTTGAAAGAGGTTAGATATCTGTTGCTTTGAACAAAGCTATAAAACCAGCGCATAATCTTCTAGCATGGCGTAGAAAAGATTTTAATAATCTACAAACCATTTGCCGTTGTTAGCAACTTGCAGTCAATTAAATGGAATAGGACAAAGGTCTGCAAGCATTCATATAAATTGTACTGGCGCCATAATAGCAATTTTGTTAATAGACTTTTTATATGTGTACTTAATAGAAGACATCTATGATAATGGCTCCCCAGGTAAATGCATGAAAGATGTGTTGTGGTCCTGAGCAGACTTTCAACCTTTATTTTACCCACATTGCTTTCATGTGGAACAGATTATATGACAGTAAATCTCTTTGCAGTGAAAATCATGAAGCAAATGAATTCCAAATTTATATAATCTCATCTGATATAATATTCTGCAATAATCATTGCTTTACTGACAGGTGATATATTAGGCCCTGCTGGTCCCAGTGCATATTAGGCACATTCATATGACAGTGGCAGGGACTTTTCTTCCATGGTGACCCATCAGCACCCAGAGATTACAGTGTGCAGGCACTGTTAGGCTCTGTAAACTCCTTAGATCGCTACTGCAGCAGGTCTGGCATCATCACCCAGCATACCCGGGCAAGTAGCGGGGCCCTGAGCAAGTGGGGGAGCCCACTCGCCATCGGGAACACCGGCATGCTAAGTGGCCCATGAGTGGGAGGGCGATTCCAGTGCTGGCAACATTCCCCTCGCCATTTAAACTGTTTGAAATACCTAGCTCTCCTTGTTTACCCCTGGCTGCACTTCCTGTCTCTTCACATCTTCCGACTGACGTCTCAGGGCAAAGGGCATGATGATGTCTCTACAGCGTGCCCACTGCGCTGAGCAGTGTAGGGAGCCCATTCTCTATGGAGCATTATAGGGGGCTCATTCTCTATATAACATTATATGGGGTCCATTCTATATGGAGCATTATATGGGACCAATTCTGTATGGAGCATTATATGGGGCCCATTCTCTTTGGAGCATTATGTAGGGCTCATTTTCTATGGAGCATTATATGGGGGCCATTCTGTATGGATCATTACATGAGGCCTATTATACTGTCTGGAGCATTATATGGTGCCCGATATTGTGTATGGAGCATTATATTGGGCCCTATTCTGTATGGAGTATTATATGGGGCCCATTATTTTGCATGGAGAATTATATTGGGCCTATTATTCTGTATGCAGCATTATATGGGGCCCATTATTCTGTATGCAGCATTATATGGGGCCCATTATTCTGTATCCACCATTATATTGGGTCCATTCTTTATGGAGCATTATAAGGGGCCCATTAATCTGTTATTCTGTATAGAGCATTATACTGGGCCCATTATTCTGTATGGAGAATTATATGGGCGCATTATTCATTATTTTGTTTGGAGAATTATCTGGAGCCTATTATTCTGTTTGCAGCATTATGTGGGGCCCATTATTCTGTATCAAGCATTATATTGGGTCCATTCTTTATGGAGCATTACATGGGGTCCTTTAATCTGTTATTCCGTATAGAGCATTATACTGGGCCCATAATTCTGTATGCAGCATTATATGGGGAACATTATTCTGTATGCAGAATTATATGGGGCCCATTATTCTGTATGCAGCGTTATATTTGGTACATTCTTTATGGAACATTATATGGGGCCCACTATTCTGTATGTAATATTATTTGGGGTCCATTATTCAGTATGGAGCATTATTTGAGGCCCATTATTCTCCATGGAACATTATATGGGGACCATTGTGTATGAGCATTACAAAGGGCACATTGTACTGTAGGGAGCATTATATGTGGTCCTTTATTTTGTATAAATATCACTGTGGTGATGTCCACAGTAGATTAATACACCACCAGAAGGTATATAAGATGCAAAAAATACTTTATTAAATTACAATTTTAATGCACAAATAGCATGATAAGGTGCAGGATACATTAAAAGAGGGACAAGCAAGCCATAGGAGACCCACCAAAAAGATGAAATTAGCCGAGAAACCCATGCAATGTATAACAGTGCAGAGTTACCTATACAAGCGCAGACGAATATAATGCCCCCCAAAAAAACTATATAATATCAACTATTGCGCTAGTGCGCATGGAAATATGCAGCTAGAGCTTATAATGACAGACATTATAACATTCGTCTAACAAAGTCCCCAAAGTGCATAGTGCGAGAAAATGTAGTTTGTAAGGAGGCAAAATACCTGCTAAATGCTGGTGAGTGTGAATCCCCGGATGTCTCTCTGCTGCGACGCGCGTTTCGCTCAGCTTCTTCGGGAGGCATGACGCGCGAGTGAAAACTTCATTTTCTTGCACTATGCACTTTGTTTGGGGACTTTGTTAGACTAATGTTATAATGTCTGTCATGATAAGCTCTAGCTGCATATTTCCATGCGCACTAGTTTTTTGGGGGCATTATATTCGTCTGCACTTGTATAGGTAACTCTGCACTGTTATACATTGCATGGGTTTCTCGGCTGGTTTCATCTTTTTGGTTGGTCTCCTATGGCTTGATTGTCACTCTTTTAATGTATCCTGCACCTTATCATGTTATTTGTGCATTACAATTGTAATTTAATAAAGCATTTTTGCATGGAGCATGCATGAGGCCCATTATTATCTATTCAGCACTATATGGGGCCCATTATTTTATATGGAGCATGATATGGGGCCCATTATTCTGTATGAAGCATTATATGAGAAACATTATTCTGTATGGAGCAATGTATGGGGTCCATTATTCTGTGTGGAGCATTATATGGGGTCCATTATTCTGTATGGAGCATTTTATGGGGTCCATTATTCTGTATGGAGAATTATATGAGGCCCGCTGTTCTGTATCGAGCAATATATAATGTTCATTTTTGTATGGAGCATTATATAGTGTTCATTGCTCTGTATGAAGCATTATATGGGGTCCATTATTCTGTATGGAGCACTATATGGGGCCCATTACACTATGTGGATCAATTTACAGGGACCATTACACTGAATGGAGCAATATATGGGGCCATTATACTGAATGAAGTGAATGAAGCAATATATGTGGCGCATTATACAGTATGGAGGACTATACTGTACAGTCTGAAATGAAAACTTTTGATTCCCCCCACGGCACACAGTGTGAGCTGCGAGGATTCGCCACTTTCTGAGCTATTATAGAATTTACAAAAACTATCACTCTTGTAATGTAAGAAGTAAGTGAAATCTTTGGCATTGTACTATACCTTTTTTTTTCTGCTGTATCTGTGCATCGTGTATCGTGGTAAGTGTTAAAGGGGCCCACTGAGACTCTTTTGCCCAGGGCCCATGAAAACCTTGAGGAGGCCCTGACTGGCAGCTAGTAGGTCCTAATTCTATAAATGTGGTAAACAACCCTCCCTAAATGCCAATGTCAATTATTTCAGAATATACAAGATAAACTAAGCATAAAAAAATTACTGACTTCATGGCCTATTGCTGCTATCTCTTTTCTTACTTTTGCTTCTCAAAATGTCTTCATACTCTCATATGTATCTCCTTAATCTAGTATCATTCTCTCATCTCCACTTATTTTAACTATACCTGTCTTCAGACTGTGGTTGTTTTTTTCATATAATCTCACAAAGATCAAGTGCTGTAAATTTACCGCAGTTGGTCCTGGGCTTTAACATGTTGTAATGTTATGATACCGGGGTTAAGACTCCTGCAATCTAGCAGGACTAAGTCAAGTACCTAGGTATAAGACACAGCCGGGGAGTCTGGGAAGAAGACAGAAGCAGCTAATTACCACTTCTGAATTCTATATCGACCTCATTGATGCATCTGTAGGACCTAGTGATTACGCTTGGTCTCAAAGGCATAGCAGAGCTGCTTGATCCCAGCAGACCTAGAAAAGCTTTGCCAATGACTTATGTAACTGTTGAGTAACAAATGATTTAAAAAAATATATGTATATAAACATATATACACAAAAAAGTGAAAAGTCCCCACCACTTAAAAATTAAAAATTAAACCTTTTCATTTTTTTATTTTTTTTTGGCAGTGGGGAGGGCAGGGGTGGCAATTAGGACTTCCATGTACATCCCTGGCCTTAGCTATGTTAAGCGTTGCATTATTGTTTTCTACAACTCGGTATGATTAACTTGCCATGTATTACGTTAAAAAGTGCCACATTTTTATTTGGTAATACTGATCTGATTAATGGCTTAGTTTATTTTTATAGCTGTTGAAGCTCCAACACCTCATGTAGCCACAGAGTTTAAATGGGTTATCTTCCATGAAGAAACATTAAGCTGAGACCCCAGTGATTAGTTTGAATCTGTGTGAAACCTAGCAGAAAGTATCTCCTTGCAGAGCAACACCATGGGAAATTATGCAGTAAGCACTGTCCATTCGAATTACTAGATTTTTGGGAAAATGCAAGATGTGACAGGTCCTCGGGAAAGAAACAAAACAACAATTCTGCCATTTTGTGGCAAAAATTACATTTTCATTTTCACATGGCATTTTGTTGCATTTTATCTCTAAAATAAATACTTTTTTTGCAAGAAACACTTGTGTTAGAAAGGAAGTCAAGCATTTATATCAGCAGATTATCCTGGCACCTGTGTGAAGTATGCACACTGAATGTCAAGTGGAGAATGTGTAATGTTACTTTTTTTTCTTATAAACACCTACTGAGAAACATAATACGCTCGATCATCTGAAGGTGATGTGCGACATGCCAGAAATCTTACTCCAGTTGCTGACAAGAGCAAGATTTCTGGCATAGAGAATGCCACAACCTGTCATCATGATTTAGACCAACTGTGGCATCACACCCCACCATGCCCTCTCTGACTCCATCTGTGCCCATTTTGCTTGAGTTGGGATAAACTGACGTGAACACAACATAAGTCGCCATTTTTTTTTTTTATCATCATCAGCAGCAGTTAGACAAGAGATTACCCAGTACATCTCGGCCAGCTGTACTCTCGCGACAGCTGACCGTGAGAAATACAGATGACGTCACCGCCAGGGAATCTCCACCGGTAAGCAGCTCTGCTGTGTCTGGATGTCAGGCTCAGCCTGGCATCCAGATGTAGCAGAGCTGGACTCGTTGTGGGACACTCGTTATCTTGGACTACGTCGGACAGGGAGTATTTGTGTTGGTTTGTTATTTTTGTTTTTTTTACAGGAGATCAATGGCATCGCAGGATGAGCGTGCAATAAAAAAAAATAAAAACTGTGTGTTAGGGTCTGCGGAACGCACCAAATATAAGATGTGGAGAGGTGCGTTCGCAGCCCGGGGTCCACCGTGCAGGCGGAGCCTGCTGCTAGTAAAATGGCGTAAGAAGCAAACTGTTATCCCGAAGAGTCGCCAACATAAACGTCGTAACGCGCTGTGGCAATAAGTGCGAACTCTGTTACTCCACAGTGCCGCTAGAAGGAGAGCCGCAGCGCTATATGGCGATGTGTGCAAACTCACTAAACACAACTGAGTCGCAAAGAAAACACGCTAGGGCGCTGTTTAGCGTTGAAAGCGAACCCTGTTGGGTCACAGGGCCGCTGAGAAAAAGTGCTGTGTCCTGTCAGGCTCTCAGGTACACAGTTAAGTGCTCAGCGTACATAAAGCGTGATCATGTGCTAATGTCCTCGCGGGAGTCACCCGCAATCTATGGCGTCTGAACGCCAGACCCTGAATACGGCAATCAAAACTACTCACCGGTTATGCCGGTAATCTAGGGCATCTAGGACGCCGACCCTGACCAGCTAGCACACCAAACTCCTCACCGATTAAGTCGGTATTCTAGTGGCTTATTTCAGCCAGGTCCCTAACCACACACACACATGACCACACTGGCGCATAGCATACAATGGTTGATATTAGCGCATGGCGGCCCAGCCATGCTACCCTTTATAGCACAGCTACAGGACCTGCCAGAAACCAGGACCAATGAAACTTGTTCCAGAACATCAGTAATCGCAGAGCCTTCCTGGCGGACCAATAGGAGCCGCTGCAGTACCTGAGCATGTGACCCCTGATCTCCAATGAGAGATCTCACTCTGGGCATGCTCAGAAGGGAAAACGCAGGACTTTGTCCCAAAGACGTCTGCTCCAACACTGGCTATAATAGCAGATCCAGGAAAGGCAGCAGCAAGTCACTGCACAGTAGTGGAGTGGGCAAGATGCTTGGACCGACGTCTTGCTGAGCAGGCTCCACTGTGGCCGGAGATGAATGGGAGACCGCAGCGGGGCTGGTTCGAGACTCCCCTTGTGCAGCAGCAGGAACTCGAACCCTCCCAGGGCCCCCCCTTCTTTGGGCCTCGCTGCGCTCAAAGGCAGCGATGAGCTGCGGAGCGTGAACATGCTCGGCAGACTCCCAGGACCTATCCTCAGGCCCATAACCCCTCCAATCCACCAAATAAAATTTTTTGCCTTGTACCCAACAATGGCGTTCACCTCATGATCGTCGGTAGATGAACCCGACGTCCCGGCAGATGACTCGGAAAACCTGGAAATGGCCACGGGTTTCAGGAGGGACACGTGAAAGGTGTCAGTGATACCAAGGCGAGGCGGAAGGGCTAGGCGGTAAACCGCCGGGTTCACCTGCTCAAGAACTTTAAAGGGGCCCAAAAAGCGAGGTGCCAACTTGGTGGACTCTACACGTAGCCTGATGTTTCGGGCAGAAAGCCACACTAGGTCACCCGGAGCAAATGTAGGAGCGGGGCGCTGATGGGCATCGGCCGAAGACCTCATCCTCTCTTTGGAGGCCTGAATGGCATCCTGTGTGCGGTCCCAAATGTCCCGTGCCTCCACAGCCCAGTCTGCCACCCTGGAATCGGCGGAAGACACGGGCATTGGCACTGGTACCCGCGGATGCTGACCGTAGTTCAGGAGGAATGGGGTCTGTCCGGTGGAGTCAGCCACAGCATTATTTAGAGCGAACTCAGCCCACGGTAGCAAGGATGCCCAGTCATCCTGCCTGGCAGAGACAAAATGTCGCAAGTATGTGACCAAGGTCTGGTTGTCCCTCTCTACCAACCCATTCGTCTCGGGATGGTATGCAGAGGAGAGATTCAACTCAATGCTGAGTAAACGACACAGCTCTCTCCAGAACCGAGATGCAAACTGGGGACCTCTATCACTGACAATTTTGTCTGGCATACCGTGAAGGCGGAAAATATGCCTAATGAATAATGCTGCCAAGGCCCGTGCAGACAGTAACCGTGGTAACGGCACTAAGTGCACCATTTTGGAGAAGTGGTCGGTTATCACCCAGATGATGGTGCAGCCCCGAGACTTGGGTAAGCCCACCACAAAATCCATCCCGACCATCTCCCAAGGCCTGTCTGCCACCGGTAAAGGGAAAAGTAACCCAGCTGGCCGTTGTCGAGGGGACTTATTCTTGGCGCAGGATACGCACGCCTGAACGTATTCCCTGATGTCACGGGCCATCTGCGTCCACCAGTATGTTCTCGCCAGCAACTCAGAAGTCCTTTTTGTCCCAAAATGTCCACCCACCCTGGACGAATGTGCCCAAGAGAGTACTTCCGGTCGCAAATTGATGGGCACAAAAGTCTTGCCCGGAGGCACAGACTCAAGCGAAACCGGAGCCACCGTTCTTAGGCTTTCTGTGGGGACAATAAGCCGAGGCTCCTCCTCCACCTCCTCAGAGGACCCCACGGAGCGGGATAGAGCGTCTGCGCGAATGTTCTTCTCACCGGAGAGGAAATGGAGGGTGAAATGGAACCGGGAGAAAAACAAGGACCATCTGGCCTGACGAGAATTTAGCCGCTGGGCTGTCTGCAAATACACCAAGTTCTTGTGGTCCGTGAATACTTGGAAGGGGAAGCGAGCCCCCTCCAGAAGATGTCTCCACTCGGAGAAGGCCAACTTCATAGCCAGTAACTCCCTGTCCCCGATGGAATAATTCCTCTCTGCTGGTGTAAAGGTCTTGGAAAAGAAGAAGCAGGGATGCTTCCGACCCTGGGCATCCTTTTGAAAGAGGACTGCTCCAGCACCAACAGAAGAGGCATCCACCTCTAAGATAAACGGTTTATCAACATCGGGGCGATGTAAGATGGGAGCACTGGCGAAATGCGACTTGATGGAGGAGAACGCCTTTGTGACCTCCTCTGACCACAACTTGGGATTAGCTCCCTTCTTGGTGAGGGCTACCAAGGGAGCTACCAAAGTAGAGAAGTGGGGAATGAATTGGCGATAGTAGTTAATGAACCCCATAAAGCGCTGCACCCCTTAAGGGAGTGGGGTTCTTGCCAATCCATCACAGCCTGTAGTTTGGTAGGATCCATAGCCAATCCCTGGGTGGAGATGATATAGCCCAGGAAAGGTAGAGACTCCTGCTCAAACATGCACTTCTCCAACTTCGCATATAAGGAATTTGCTCGCAAGAGGTCGAAGACCTTGCAGACATCTCTCCGGTGGGAGGCCATATCTGGAGAAAAGATGAGAATGTCATCCAGATAGACTACCACCGAGGTGGTCAACATATCCCGGAAGATGTCATTCACAAAGTCTTGGAAGACAGCTGGGGCGTTACAGAGCCCAAAGGGCATTACCAGATATTCATAATGCCCATCCCTGGTGTTAAATGCCATCTTCCATTCGTCCCCCTCACGGATGCGAATCAGGTTATACACACCCCGCAGGTCTAACTTAGTAAATACCCTTGCTCCCCGAAGCCTGTCAAAGAGCTCAGAGATTAACGGCAAAGGATATTTATTCTTCACGGTGATAGCGTTGAGACCCCTATAATCAATGCACGGACGTAATTCTCCGTTCTTCTTCTGCACAAAGAAGAACCCCGCTCCCGCTGGTGACACCGACTTCCTAATGAATCCCCTTGCCAAGTTCTCCTGAATATATTGGGACATGGCCTCTGTCTCAGGAAGAGAGAGGGGATAAACCCTTCCTCTAGGAGGCTCAGCTCCAGGCAAGAGGTCGATAGGACAGTCATAGGGGCGATGAGGCGGAAGAGTCTCCGCAGCCTTCTTCGAGAAAACGTCGGCATAAGACCAATAGACCTTGGGAAGAGGAGAGAGGTCTATGGGTATCTCAGTGGTGTTGACCTGCACGCTGTCCCTAATGCATCTGCCTTTACATAAATTACCCCAACCCAGAATTCTCCCTGAGGACCACTCAATATGGGGAGAGTGGTGGCGGAGCCAGGGTAATCCCAACAAAACCTCATCTATACCCTCAGGGAGGATAAAAAATTATATATTCTCCTGATGGGAAGGAGACATAGACAAGGTGAGTGGGACAGACTGATGGGTGATTTGTGAGGACAGAATTGCTCCGTTCAACACCCGTACCGATACTGGTTCAGCCAGCAACACCAAAGGCATGGTGTGGCGAGAAGCAAAGGAGGATGACATAAAATTCCCCTCTGCCCCAGAATCTACACACAGCTTGACGGATAGGGTGGTAGAACCTTGGGTAATTATCCCCTTGAGGAGCACTTTAGGGGCAAAACTCATGGCGTCCAGTGACCCTGTTCCTACGGTTACTGGGCGTGACCGTTTATTCAGCTGCTGTGGACATCGGTTGGCAAAATGTCCCTGCTGCTGGCAAATATAACAAATCGGGGATGGACAAGTGACCCGAGATTTAGATCCTGCAGGAGCAACCTCCTGAAGGTCGGGCGCCTGAACGGGCGACTCCAGAGGAGTGGTGAAGGTTGGAGCCAACCGAACCCTCTGCCTACACTGGGCACGTTCCAGCCTCCGCTCGTGGAAACGGAGGTCGACGCGGGTGGAAATAGCGATAAGCTTCTCCAGTGTGGCAGGAATCTCTATGGTAGCCAAGGCGTCTTTCACATGACCCGCCAGTCCTCTCCAGAACACGGGAATGAGGACTTTATCTGGCCACTCTAATTCCGAGGCCAGAGTCCGAAATTGGACAGCAAACTGGCTGACCAAAGCCGAACCCTGGGTACTTGCCAGCAGTTTGAGCGCCGTATCGTGGGTGATCTGAGGTCCTAGAAAAACCTTTTTCAGAGCCTCCAGAAAACGAGAAGCACTCCGCACCACACGGTCGTCGCGCTCCCACAGCGGCGTTGCCCATTCCAACGCTCTGCCCGACAGAAGAGCTATCACAAAGCCCACTTGTGCCCGATCCGTGGGGAAACGTGCAGCCAGAAGCTCGAGGTGTATGGAGCACTGACTCACGAATCCCCGACATTGCTTGCTGTCACCAGCAAACTTGTCTGGAAGCGGGAGGTGGGACAATGTAGGGACAGAGGTGGCAGAGGACAAACTGGCTGCAGCTACGCTAGCAGCCTGAACAGCGACTGCGGTAACATCCACAGCTGAGGTTGTGCGCTCAAGAGCCGCCAACCTACCCTCCAGCTTCTGGATGTACCACTGTAAACGCTGTTCATCCGCCATTTTACTAGCCAGACCCTGGCGCTAATATTATGTTAGGGTCTGCGGAACGCACCAAATATAAGATGTGGAGAGGTGCGTTCGCAGCCCGGGGTCCACCGTGCAGGCGGAGCCTGCTGCTAGTAAAATGGCGTAAGAAGCAAACTCTGTTATCCCGCAGAGTCGCCAACATAAACGCCGTAACGCGCTGTGGCAATAAGTGCGAACTCTGTTACTCCACAGAGCCGCTAGAAGGAGAGCCGCAGCGCTATATGGCGATGTGTGCAAACTCACTAAACACAACTGAGTCGCAAAGAAAACACGCTAGGGCGCTGTCTAGCGTTGAAAGCGAACCCTGTTGGGTCACAGGGCCGCTGAGAAAAAGTGCTGTGTCCTGTCAGGCTCTCAGGTACACAGTTAAGTGCTAAGCGTACATAAAGCGTGATCATGTGCTAATGTCCTCGCGGGAGTCATCCGCAATCTATGGCGTCTGAACGCCAGACCATGAATACGGCAATCAAAACTCCTCACCGGTTATGTCGGTAATCTAGGGCATCTAGGATGCCGACCCTGACCAGCTAGCACACCAAACTCCTCACCGATTAAGTCGGTATTCTAGTGGCTTATTTCAGCCGGGTCCCTAACCACACACAACACGACCACACTGGCGCATAGCATACAATGGTTGATATTAGCGCATGGCGGCCCAGCCATGCTACCCTTTTATAGCAACAGCTACAGGACCTGCCAGAAACCAGGACCAATGAAACTTGTTCCAGAACATCAGTAATCGCAGGGCCTTCCTGGCGGACCAATAGGAGCCGCTGCAGTACCTGAGCATGTGCATCTCTGCTGAGCAGGCTCCACTGCGGCCGGAGATGAATGGGAGACCGCAGCGGGGCTGGTTCGAGACTCCCCTTGTGCAGCAGTGGGAACTCGAACCCTAACACTGTGTTGTGTTTTATTTCATTAAAAGACTTTATTCTGGCTGTGTATTTTTTTAAACATGTACAAACTTTATGATTAATAATGGATCGGTGTCTTACTGACGCCTCTCCATTATTAACCGGGCTTATTGTCACCGTTCACTCAAAGGTGACATTAACCCCTTATTATTCCACTTGCCACCGCTACAGGGCAAGTGGGAAGATCCGGGTAAAGTGCCACAATTGGCGCATCTTTGGATGCGCCAATTGTGGGGCTGCTGCAGCCTGGAATTTTTAGGCTGTTGAGGGCCAAAATCCTTGAGCCTTGACAGTCTTTTAATACCAGGCCTAAGCAGTCTGCTTTTTACTTGGCTGGTTAACAAAAATAGAGGGACCTCCACGCCATTTTATTTTCGAGGGGATCCCCTATTTTAGTTAACCAACCAAGATAAGCAGACTGCTGTGGCCTAGTATTATCAGGCTTGCAAGGTTCATGGATATTGGATCCTTAACAGCCTTAAATACCAGGCCTCAGTAGTCTGCTTCATCTGGCTGGTTAACAAAAATAGGGGGACCCCACGCCATTTTTTTTTCGAGGGTATCCCCTATTTTTGCTAATCAGTTCACTTCGGGTCGGCCGGGATTCCCTCTGACGCCACTGATGCTGTGCGGTGCCCCCGGCTGACCTGAAGTGAAAGTGGGAAGCAATCAATTAAGCTTCCCACACTAATCACTTCCTCTCCTGTCAGCCAGGAAAGGAGATGATTCATTCGGGGGTTTACTGCGAGGCTGGCAGCATTAGCTGCGGTCCCTGCAGTAACCATTAACCCTTTCAGAAGGATTACATCGGGGGACCTGACTGAACACCGGATAGGTAAGAATAATTTTACTTTTTTATTTTATTTTTATTACAGGTGAACAAGGGCTTCTAATGGATTTACCTGGAAAATAAAATATGGTCAAAAACTGTTTCATTATTTCATTAAAATGATTTTTAATTAAAGTGTGTGTGTTTTATTTTTATTTCATACAATAGGATTAATAATTGATAGTTGTCTAATTGACAGCTCTCAATTATTAACCTGGCTTAAAGTCACCTTTCAATAGCAAGGTGGCTTTAACCCATTATTAACCCTTTCGCCACCGCTTCAGGGCAATGGGAATAGACCGGCAAAGTGCCAGAAAGGGTGAATCTAATTATAGATTTGCCTTTTCTGGGGTGTCTGGGGGCAGATGTTAGTAGCCAGGGAGGGGCAAAAATAATGGTCCCTCTCTGGGCTATTATTATCTGACCCACTCGCTTGCTTTGTCTGTCTGGTTGAGAAAATAGTGCGGGAGCCCACGCATTTTTTTTCAACGAATTTACACCTTTAATTAACCCCTACATGTGTGAAATTTTGCACACATACACTCATGTAACTGTTAGTGAAAACCATATATCAAACAACATGAAATTACATGGTTAACTGTATGTAAACCATGTGTCATTTCATTTCGGGTGGTTCTGTAATTTCACAAAAGCGGGCAATTGAATTAGCGGCTATTTTACCATGTAGAAGTGTATGAAACTATAATATTATATATATATATATATATGTCACAATGACATGTATATATATATATATATATATATATGTATTCTGTGTGTATCTATCTAGTCAGCAGTTCTTCAGCTCCTGATTGGCTCCACGGAGCACTCAGAGGCTGAAGGATTATAATGGGATTTCAGATTTCCGATGTGAAAAAAATATCGGAATCTGAAATCGGAATTCCGATATAGTTAATATCGGGCCCTGTCTCACCCACATACACCAAAAACCAAAAAGGATGAATTCTCATCGCCACACAATAAGAGAAAAAAGAATGGATCTACCTGTGGCAAAACACTTTTGTTCCCCTGGTCATAGCATGTTGGACATGAAATTACTTGTACTGAAAGGTAGTTTCACATCTCAGAGACACAGAAGAGTTTGCGAATACAAATTGATGGTGACCTTTGACACTCTTAATGCTGGAATGAACCTGTCACATGGATTTATGACGTTTTACATCAATTAAGGAATTTACTCCAAAGACCCTCTGAGAACATCACAAAACATTACCAGACCCCAATCAGAGGGCAATAAAACTTTCACACTCCTTATCTATGAACTGTTCCAATATTTATGTTCATCCCTCTGCCATAATGACTATTCTGCTTCACGTCACTTGTCTTATCTATTGCATTATTTCTGTGCTGTGTTGTGTATAAATATGTGATTCTTCAGATTTTGTATTAGTCTAGCCTGATGAAGAGACCTGAGTAGTCTCGAAAGCTTGCAATTTGTTACCATCTTTTCAGTTAGCCATTAAAAGGTATCAACCACTGAGGACTCTCAATTCTAAATATGTACCAACTAACCATACAAAAATGTTTCCTACCAATAACATGGATAAATCTCGAAGTTGGGGCGCTACCCCATCGCTTGTTCCAAAATAGAAAAGGCAAATGATTTTATATCCTCAGACGGCAACAAAATACATCATTACACACTCCATTTCATGCTCCATACATACCATTGTATACAGTTATATGAAAAAGTTTGGGCACCCCTATTAATCTTAAGCTTAATGTTTGATAAAAATTGGTGTTTTCGCAACAGCTATTTCAGTTCGATATATCTAATAACTATTGGACACAGTAATGTTTCTGCCTTGAAATGAGGTTTATTGTACTAGCAGAACATGTGCAATCTGCATTCAAGCAAAATTTGACAGGTGCATAAGTATGGCCACCCTTATCATTTTCTTGTTTAAATACTCCTACCTACTTTTTACTGACTTACTAAAGCACTTTTTTTTTGTTTTGCAATGAGCTTTGAACTTCATAGCCAGGTGTATGCAATCATGAGAAAAGCTACTTAAAGTGGCCACTTGCAAGTTGTTCTCCTGTTTGAATCTCCTCTGAAGAGTGGCATCATGGGCTCCTCAAAACAACTGTCAAATGAACTGAAAACAAAGATTATTCAACATAGTTGTTCAGGGAAGGATATAAAAAGCTGTCTCAGAGATTTAACCTGTCAGTTTCCACTGTGAGGAACATAGTAAGGAAATGGAAGAACACAGGGACAGTTCTTGTTAAGGCCAGAAGTGGCAGGCCAAGAAAAACATCAGAAAGGCAGAGAAGAAGAATGGTGAGATCAGTCAAGGACAATCCTCAGACCACCTCCAGAGAGCTGCAGCATCAACTTGCTGCAGATGGTGTCACTGTGCATCGGTCAACTATACAACGCACTTTGCACAAGGAGAAGCTGTATGGGAGAGTGATGTGAAAGAAGCCATTTCTGCAAGCACGCCACAGAGTCGGCTGAGGTATGCAAAAGCACATTTGGAGAAGCCAATTTCTTTTTGGAAGAAGGTCCTGTGGACTGATGAAACAAAGATTGGGTTGCTTGGTCATACAAAAAGACGTTATGCATGGCGTCAGAAAAACACAGCATTCCAAGAAAAACACTTGCTACCCACAGTAAAATTTGGTGGAGGTTCCATAATGGGAATCTTGTTAAAGTTGAGGGACGCATGTATTCCACTCAGTTTCAGCAGATTCTTGACAATAATGTTCAAGAATCAGTGACAAAGTTGAAGCTATGCAGGGGATGGATCTTTCAGCAAGACAATGATCCAAAACACTGCTCTAAATCTACTCAGGCATTCATGCAGAGGAACAATTACAATGTTCTGGAATGGCCATCCCAGTCCCCAGACCTGAATATCATTGAACATCTGTGGGATCATTTGAAGAGGGCTGTCCATGCTAAGTGACCATCAAACTTAACTGAACTGGAATTGTTTTGTAAAGAGGAATGGTCAAAAATACCTTCATCCAGGATCCAGGAACTCATTAAAAGCTACAGGAAGCGACTAGAGGCTGTTATTTTTGCAAAAGGAGGATCTACTAAATATTAATGTCACTTTTCTGGTGAGGTGCCCATACTTATGCACCTGTCAAATTTTGTTTGGATGCAGATTGCACATTTTCTGTTAGTACTATAAACCTCATTTCAAGGCAGAAACATTACTGTGTCCAATAGTTATTAGATATATCAAACTGAAATAGCTGTTGCAAAAACACCAATTTTTATAAAACATTAAGCGTAAGATTAATAGGGGTGCCCAAACTTTTTCATATAACTTTATCATGCAACATGTCCATGCTCTAAAATTTACATAAGACTCACAACATGATCTCTTAAGGTTAGGGCACAAGAGCATGTGAGGGACATTATAGCTGCCACAACTTAGGACAATCTCGACCACTTAAAAAGCATCACAAAACATTTCAAAATGTATCATTATTGTGATCCATCAAGCCTTCATATAAAAGGAATCAACCATATCCATTCAGATCTTGGGGTGTGGGAACCTTAGCTGTCTCTTAGCCCAAAAGGAATATAATTGGGTTTAGACACTATGTACCCTTCAACTGTTTGGTCTTAATGAGTCATAAGTTTTGCCCCCTATGTTCTTCCTATTTTTTGGCATCAATTGTTTTTATTTTTCTAATATTTATATTGTATGATTTTAACATTATATATTTTCTTCTCAGCCTTGCTTCATTAAGACCCACACCTGTCTGAAATTGGTATGTTCTTCATTGTAACTTTTGATCAAGGATGCACTATTATTTTTTTTTCCTCTTTCCTTTTGAATGTTTAATTTAGGTTCTGTATGGTATACCTGGAACTGCTGTTCAGTAAACACAATTTTTGTTGCTTCTTCTTTCTTCTTCCATGTCTGTATGTATTTAGCCATTGGGAAAACTCAGGGAGTTACGAGATTGTGGGGGATATATGGATTTTGGATAGTGACGAATGAACGTGAGCAGATAACATTTTATCTGAGCATGCTTGTGTGTTATCTAATCATCTGGGAGTGCTTGTATATTATGTTAGAGTCCCTGTGGCTGCATGATTTGCAGCTGTTAGATAGCCTCAACACATGGGGGACTGCCTGTTTGCTAGTGAATCCCCACATGTGTTGAGGTTGTCTAACAGCCACAAATCATGCTGCCGCAGGGACTCGAAAATACTTTATGAGCACACCCAGATGCTCGGATAACATCCAAGCATGCTTCGATAAGATATTATCCAAGTACGTTTGCTCATCACTAGTTTTGGGGACTATTTTTTTCTAACATCTGTTGCCCCTTTGAACTTTGCACCTATTCATTCTATTCACTCCCTGCCTTATTTGCAACCCATGTTTCTCAAGCGCTTTTTCATGTAGATTTTTCATTTTCCACTTTTCTTGGTATATTTCACACTTGGGCTTCTTCAGGACTTCTGCCTTACATTTACTGACATCACATGCACTTATTTCATGTTATTATTAGAGATGAGCAAGCACTGAAATGCTCAGATTTTCATTACTAGAACCAAGCAATTCCTAATGCTCAAATGCTCATTTTGAGTAACGAGTATAATGGGAGTCAATAGAAAATCTGAGCACTTTTTCAGCAGACCATACAAAGAGGTTTGGTGGGGCTGTGAAAATGTTGAAATGGCTGGAAAAAGTGCTGAATGGAAGGCGAACGGGATCAGGAAGACCCCTGGAGGCATCTCTGACTCCCAGATCACAGCTGAGAACAATGATGGGTTCTTTGTTGTTAAGGCTTTGCATTGTTCAGAACTTTTATGAATGTAGGAGTAACCCAACATGGAGTAAGAGTGTGATGGCTTGATCCAGATTGTTCAAGATGGATGTCATCATCAAAGGGTGTAGCCATATTACAATAGTCTCTCTCCTCTATATAGATGGACTCCTCCATCCCAGATACAAAATAAACACGTAGACGGAATGAGGATATATGTAATAGCTTGATCCAGACAGTTCAAAATAGATGTCATCATAAAAGGGTGTAGCCATACCACAATGATCCATCCTCTATGCACATACAGTTGTGCTCAAAAGTTTACATACCCCGGTAGAATATTTGCTTTCTTGGCCTTTTTTAAGAGAATATGAATGATAATACCAAAACTTATGGTTAGTGGTTGAGTGAAGCCATTTATTGTGAAACTACTGTGTTTTCTCTTTTTAAATCATAATGACAACTAAAAACATTCAAATAGCCATGATCAAAAGTTCACATACCCTGGTTATTTTGGCTTGACATGCACAGAAGTTGACACAAATGGGTTTGAATGGCTACTAAAGGTAACATCCTCACCTGTGATCTGTTTGCTTGTAATCAGTGTGTATGCATAAAAGCTAAGTGAATTTCTGGGATCCAGACAGACTCTTGCATCTTTCATCTAGCCACTGATGATTCTGCATTTTGAGTCATGAGGAAAGCAAAAGAATTGTCAACAGATCTACAGGAAAAGGTAGTTGAACTGTGTAAAACAAGAAAGGGATACAAAAAGATATCCAAGGAATTGATAATGCCAGTCAGCAGCGTTCAAACTGTGATTAGCAAATGGAAAATCAGGTGCTCTGTAAGACAAAACCACGGTCAGGTAGACCAACAAAAATTTTGTTCACAACTGCCAGGAAAATTGTTTGTGATGCCAAGAAAAACCCACAAATAACCTCAGCTAAAATACTAGACTCTCTGAAAACTAGCGGTGTGGCTGTTTCAAGATGCACAATAAGGAGGCACTTGAAGAAAAATGGGCTGCATGGTCGAGTCGCCAGAAGAAAGCCATTACTGTGCAAATGTCACAAAGTATCTCACCTACAATATGCAAAACATCACAGAGACAAGCCTCAGAACTTATGGAACAAGTTATTTTGGAGTGATGGGAGCAAAATTGAATTTTTAGTCCAGAAGCATAAATGTTACATTTGGAGAGAGGTCAACAAGGGCAATGATAAAAGGAACATCATTCCTACTGTAAAGCACGGAGGTGTAATACTGATGATTTGGGGTGTGTGAGTTACAAAGGCACAGGAAACTTGGTCAAAGTTAAAAGATAGATGAATGCAGCAGTATCAGCAAATACTGGAAGAAAATTTGCAACCATCAACCTGGAAGCTACGCATGTGACTTACTTGGACGTTTCAACATGACAATGATCCAAAACTCAAGGCCAAGTTGACCTGTCATTTGCTACAGCTGAAAAAAAATGAAGATTATGGAGTGGCCATCTCAGTCTCCTGACTTCAATATCATTGAGCCACTTTTGGAAGATCTCAAGCGCACAGTTCATGCTAGACAGTCCAGGAATTTACAGGAACTGGAGGCTTTTTGCCAAGAAAAGTGGTCAGCTTTACCATCTGACTATCTGAGAAAATAAAGAACCTCATCCACAACTACCACAAAAGACTTCAAGCTGTCATTGATGTTAGAGTGGGCAATGGATGATATTAAGAAATGGGGTATGTGAACTTTTGATCAGGGTCATTTGGATGTTTTGCTTTGTCATTATGATTTAAAAAGAGAAAACACCGTAGATTGACAATAAATTTCTTCACCCAACCACTAACCACGAGGGAGAAAGTTTTGGTGTTATCATTCATATTGAAAGAAGGCCAAGAAAGCAAAAATTCTACAGGGGTATGTAAACGTTTGAGCACAACTCTAAACTCCTCCATCTCAAATAGGTAGTGAACTAAACAGAAACAAAAAGCAAATTAGAACACAGAAAAAATGAAAAAAACTCAAAGTCTGCCAAAACTTACGAGCAAGGTCATCCATACAACCTTAAAGGCATGACCTGTAGTACCTCATTCAAAAATTGTAAACAAAGTATAGTTGTGATACTCCAACATTCATAAAAGTTTTGGACAGTGCAATGCTTGCCAAAAATTAAAAGCATAGTCATCCGTACAATCTTGAAGGCACCAACTGTAGTACATCATTCGATTATTGTGACCAAAGTATAGTTGTAGTATTCCTACACTCCTAAAAGTTATGCAGCGTGCAAAGTCTTCCATAAATTACAAGCAGAGTCATCTATACAACCTTGAAGGCAACAACTAGACCTCATTAAAATATTAAAAAG
>JARQOD010000005.1:163341921-163480751 GCA_033576555.1 Oophaga sylvatica | reverse complement strand
GTTTCTCTGCCACAGCAGTTTCTACCCATGGCTCTGGACTTTCTCTGCATATGTAAGTTGCACAGACTGTGTTGTCACTAAACTGTTGACTTGGGAAATTAACCTTTGTTTCACTCCATCTGATAAGAACTGCGTTTCTGAACTGTTGCTGTTTTAACCCTTTGTGCATTACCTCTGGTGAGAGCTGTCGGAACTATTACTGGAACCTTACTGACTTATGAACTTGTTGTTGGACTTCATTGAATTTAGCCACAACTGAGATTAACTTGTTCCTGGACCTCCCTGTGTTTTCTGCATACCTGGATCTGACTCTTCACACACCAGCAGTGTGTAAATCCAGCCACGTAACTTGTGCATCAGACTTACCTTGTGGTCACATTTGTGTGAGGACTTCGTCGTAAGAACTTTACCACCCTCGCTATAGAGGTTCAAGGACTTATATATCCGGATTCATATAACTGGACTTGTGTATATATATATATGGACTCATTGCATGTCACTACGGGTTGTTTGAATATTGTTTTTGGGGGTTTTGCTGTTTCACAAATACATTATTTGCATTCAAAGAAACCCGTCTCTGATTGTTCATTGCCCCACGCTATCAGAATCCTCGAGTTCCTACAATAGTATTACAGGATATTCCAGCCTAAAAAAGAGGATTCTGCTGGGGCAATGACGGAGACACGGGCAGACAAACTGTTCACCATAGTTAAACTCCTTGCAGCAGGAGGTGTCAGCTGCACTCAATCAAATTAGAGACTTGGAGTCTCGGTTAACCACAATGCACAGGGGTTTGGTCAGGCTCTCCAAGATCTACGTTCTAGGTTAGGAGTCCTGGAGGCCTTACCTACTGAGCCTACCTCATCCACCAGTATGCCCAAATTGCCTCCATTCCGTTTTAATGGTGACCGAAGTCAATTCCGTGGGTTTGTTAATCAATGTATATTATTTTTTGATGTACATGCCTCTTACTACCGGTCTGATAGATCTAAGGTTCTATGTATTATTATGTTGTTGACATCACGTGCACTGGCTTGGGCAAATCCTATGGTTGAAAGTCATGATACCCGTCTAAATAATTTGGATAATTTTCTGGCAGCCATGGCGCAAATGTTCGACGATCCCAACCGCCGTGCTACCGCTGAATCTGCCTTGCTTTCCTTACGCCAGGGGAAACGGTCAGTCATAGAATATGTTACTGAATTTAAAAGGTTAGTGGTGGACACCCAGTGGGAAAACAATGCTTTGTTACCAATCTTTAGAAAAGGTTTGTCAAATGTAATCAAGGATGAGCTAGCTCGTTCAGAGTCTCCACAGGAGTTTGAATTGTTTATACAGCACTGTGTACGTATTGATACCCGTTTAACTGAACGCAGACAAGAAAAATGGGCCGCTGTAAATCGCATTACTAATTACTCTCTTCCGTCCAGGGAAACCACAGGCAAAAACCCGCGAGAGGCTGAGGAGGTGCCTATGCAGGTGGACTCACTGCAGAGACGTGAGAATAATGAACGCCGCGAACACCGTTTCCGTGAGCGCTTATGTTTCTATTGTGGTCAATCGGACCATTTCCTTATCAATTGTCCTAAATGTCCTAGGCGACCCAACAAGGTGTTGGCGGTAGTAGGAGATTATGATAACACAGACGCTGAGTCTGAAGTTTCAGAAACCAGTCTACATCTAGATGCGGTTTTTCCCCCAATACTGATGCCGACTTTCCCCTAAAGATCACGGGGAGAAATATTCACATTGTTCTCTTCCTATACAGATTCAGTGGGAGGAACAGTGGATATCAAGTTCTGCCATGATAGACTCTGGAGCAGGTGGGAATTTCATGGATTCTTCTTTTGCAGAGAAACATGGTATAAAGACACAACTAAGAGCTTCACCAATCACTATGGAAACGGTGGATGGTTCCCCATTAGTTTCTGGACCAGTAGATCGGGAGACAGTGCCTCTGGAGTGTAAGATGGAACCAGACCATCAAGAAACACTTTCATTCATGTTAATATCTTCTCCTCATTTTCCTGTAATTTTAGGAATTCCCTGGTTACGGTCACAAAATCCAATCATCAATTGGGAAACCAAGGAGATAACCTTTCTCCCGAAGTGCAGTTCTACCATCAGTCCAACTGTAGCGGCTCCAGTTACCCAGAACTTGGAAGAGGTGATACAGGTACCTACTCTCCCTCTGATTTATCAGGAATTCTCAGACATTTGTGATAAAAGGAAGGCAGATCAACTTCCCCCACATAGGCCGTATGACTGCCCCATAGAATTGCTTCCTGGAGCAGCGATTCCTTTCGGCCATGTTTACCCGTTGGCGGCTCCGGAATTAAAATCTTTACGAGAATATATAGATGAGAATTTAGCCAAGGGGTTTATCCGACCATCTTCTTCACCAGCGGGAGCTCCAATATTCTTTGTAAAGAAGAAGGATGGTACTCTAAGACCTTGCATTGACTACCGGGAGTTAAATAAGGTAACCATTCGTAACAGGTACCCGTTGCCCTAATTCCAGAATTGTTGGAAAGAGTTCGCCAGGCCAAAGTATTTACCAAATTAGATCTTCGTGGGGCATATAATTTACTCCGTATACGGCCCGGAGACGAATGGAAGACAGCTTTTAGATGCCGGTATGGACATTTTGAATATTTGGTGATGCCATTCGGACTCTGTAACGCTCCTGCTGCTTTCAACATCTAGCCAACGACATTTTCAGGGATTTATTGGACCAATATGTGGTAATTTACCTTGATGACATCTTAATCTTTTCTGACTCCTTACAGGAACATCAGGAACATGTCAAGACCGTACTTAGACGTTTGAGAGATAATCATTTGTACATCAAACTCGAGAAGTGTGAGTTCCATTGTTCTGAAATTCAATTTTTGGGCTATGTTATCTCGCCTCAGGGATTGAATATGGAGTCCAGCAAGATCCAGGCAATCTTGGACTGGCCGGTACCAGGAAACATTAAGGAGGTACAACGATTCATTGGCTTTGCTAACTTTTATAGACGGTTTATCCGAAATTTTTCAGAAATTGTCCGTCCCATCACTCTCCTCACCAAGAAGGGGAAGAAGTTTGAATGGTCTTCGCAAGCTCAGGAAGCCTTTGATCGCCTGAAGGGTTGTTTTACCACAGCTCCAATATTGATGCATCCGGATCCTGCACAGCCTTTTATCGTGGAGGTGGACGCGTCTGACTGTGCATTGGGAGCTATCCTCTCACAACGTACCGGAGACAAAGGTTTGCTGCACCCGTGTGCCTTCTTCTCTCGTAGGTTATCTTCTGCAGAACTGAACTATGATGTGGCAGATAAGGAACTTTTGGCAATTATTTCTGCCTTTAAGGAATGGAGACACCATTTGCAGGGGGCAACTCAGCAGGTAGTAGTACTCACGGATCATCGCAATTTGGAATTCCTTAAGTCTGCCAGGTGTCTTTCTCCTCGACAAGCTAGGTGGAGTTTGTTCTTGAACCAGTTTAATTTTATTATTTCGTACCGCCCAGGTTCACGTAATGGGAAAGCTGACGCATTATCCCGAATCCATACCGTGGATTCCGTGCCTGGGACCCCGTCGAAGACCATCTTGTCGGAGGCCAATTTCGTTGGAGTGCTCCGGAACCGGGACTTGTGGCAGGAGATCAAGCTGGCCTATGACGGTGACGTATTTCTTGCAGCTCCACCTGACAATGTGAATCTTGTCCTTCGGAATGGTGTGTGGCTTAGAGATCGATGTATTTATGTCCCAGAGGCTGTAAGACTTCGAGTTCTCAGATTGGTCCACGACTCTAAATTGGCTGGTCATAGGGGGTACAGAAGACGCAGGAATTGTTAACTCGTTTTTTTTGGTGGCCTACCTGCTTGAAGGATGTGAATGACTATGTCCGCTCTTGTGAAGTTTGTGCCGGTACAAGGTTCCTCGTGTTTCACCTACTGGTCTTCTTAAACCGCTACCTGTACCGTCTCGCCCTTGGGGGTCTATTTCGATGGACTTTATTGTGGAGTTACCCACCTCTGGTGGTAAAAATACTATTTTGGTGGTAGTAGATCGTTTAACGAAAGCTGCTCATTTCATTCCGTGCGCTGGTCTTCCCTCAGCTACAGAGACAGTAGATCTAGTTATCCAGAACATTTTCCGGCTGCATGGGTACCAGATGACATCATTTCTGACCGGGGAATACAATTTACCTCTAGATTTTGGAAAGGATTTTGTTCTGCGCTCCACATTAATGTTTGCTTGTCTTCTGCATACCATCCTCAGACCAACGGGCAGACCGAACGGACAAATCAAACCTTGGAGCAATATCTACGCTGTTACGTCAGTCATTTGCAGGACGATTGGCTGAAGCTACTTCCTCTAGCGGAATTTTCGTACAACAACTCCCAAAGCAGTTCCACGAAGGTAACGCCTTTTTTTGCCAACCTGGGTTATCATCCAAATATTTTGCCTAGGTCTCCGGTTACGATTTCGGTACCAGCGGTTGAAGACAGAGTGACGGCGTTGCAACGTAATCTTGAAGTTTTGAAGGACTCCCTGACCACAGCAC
The DNA here is from genome assembly GCA_033576555.1 of Oophaga sylvatica. Lineage (NCBI taxonomy): Eukaryota > Metazoa > Chordata > Amphibia > Anura > Dendrobatidae > Oophaga > Oophaga sylvatica. The sequence continues at coordinate 163,476,194 of JARQOD010000005.1, read as the reverse complement.
AGGAGCGTTACAAAAAGTCGGCCGATAGATTCCGGAAACCAGCACCTATGTATAAGGTAGGAGACTCAGTTTGGTTGTCCACCAAGAATCTAAAATTGGGTGTTCCTTCGCAGAAACTGGGACAGAAATTCATCGGTCCATTCAAGATCACGGGGATTGTGAGCTCTGTTGCCTGTCGGTTGAAGCTACCACGGACTTTAAAGGTACACCCAGTATTTCATGTTTCCTTATTAAAACCAGTCTCTCCTAACACATTTCAGGGACGTATCGTACCTCCCCCTCCACCAGTGTTGGTTGATGGCGAAGAACAATTCGTGGTACAGGAGATTGTTAATTCGAGACTTCATAGAAACCGGCTTCAGTATCTAGTTAGATGGCAAGGTTACTCTCCTGAAGATGATTCTTGGGAACCAGTAAGTAACATCAATGCGCCTCTGAAGATTGCTCAGTTTCATCGGAGATACCCGGACAGGCCTGGTCCAGGACCGTCCGGAGGCCGTCTTTAGGGGGGGGAGTAATGTCAGTATTCCGGGTTTTCTAGGTAACTTTGTCAATGATTTTGCCCTTTGTTAAGATGGAGTTTGCTGTTTTCTGTGCCCTACTTCCTGTTCGTTTGTTTAAAACCCGGCTCAGGTGCTGGCTTCACTGCTGGAATATTCTGCTTCTGTTTCCCTGCAACCCAGCTGCTTGTTCCTCACAGATCGTTGTGTGTTTACCAGGGAAGTGCATAATCAGGTTATCTTCAGGTGTTTCTCTGCCACAGCAGTTTCTACCCATGGCTCTGGACTTTCTCTGCATATGTAAGTTGCACAGACTGTGTTGTCACTAAACTGTTGACTTGGGAAATTAACCTTTGTTTCACTCCATCTGATAAGAACTGCGTTTCTGAACTGTTGCTGTTTAACCCTTTGTGCATTACCTCTTGGTGAGAGCTGTCGGAACTATTACTGGAACCTTACTGACTTATGAACTTGTTGTTGGACTTCATTGAATTTAGCCACAACTGAGATTAACTTGTTCCTGGACCTCCCTGTGTTTTCTGCATACCTGGATCTGACTCTTCACACACCAGCAGTGTGTAAATCCAGCCACGTAACTTGTGCATCAGACTTACCTTGTGGTCACATTTGTGTGAGGACTTCGTCGTAAGAACTTTACCACCCTCGCTATAGAGGTTCAAGGACTTATATATCCGGATTCATATAACTGGACTTGTGTATATATATATATGGACTCATTGCATGTCACTACGGGTTGTTTGAATATTGTTTTTGGGGTTTTGCTGTTTCACAAATACATTATTTGCATTCAAAGAAACCCGTCTCTGATTGTTCATTGCCCCACGCTATCAGAATCCTCGAGTTCCTACAATAGTATTACATATAATTGGGTTTAGACACTATGTACCCTTCAACTGTTTGGTCTTAATGAGTCATTAAGTTTTGCCCCCTATGTTCTTCCTATTTTTTGGCATCAATTGTTTTTATTTTTCTAATATTTATATTGTATGATTTTAACATTATATATTTTCTTCTCAGCCTTGCTTCATTAAGACCCACACCTGTCTGAAATTGGTATGTTCTTCATTGTAACTTTTGATCAAGGATGCACTATTATTTTTTTTTCCTCTTTCCTTTTGAATGTTTAATTTAGGTTCTGTATGGTATACCTGGAACTGCTGTTCAGTAAACACAATTTTTGTTGCTTCTTCTTTCTTCTTCCATGTCTGTATGTATTTAGCCATTGGGAAAACTCAGGGAGTTACGAGATTGTGGGGGATATATGGATTTTGGATAGTGACGAATGAACGTGAGCAGATAACATTTTATCTGAGCATGCTTGTGTGTTATCTAATCATCTGGGAGTGCTTGTATATTATGTTAGAGTCCCTGTGACTGCATGATTTGCAGCTGTTAGATAGCCTCAACACATGGGGGACTGCCTGTTTGCTAGTGAATCCCCACATGTGTTGAGGTTGTCTAACAGCCACAAATCATGCTGCCGCAGGGACTCGAAAATACTTTATGAGCACACCCAGATGCTCGGATAACATCCAAGCATGCTTCGATAAGATATTATCCAAGTACGTTTGCTCATCACTAGTTTGGGGACTATTTTTTTCTAACATCTGTTGCCCCTTTGAACTTTGCACCTATTCATTCTATTCACTCCCTGCCTTATTTGCAACCCATGTTTCTCAAGCGCTTTTTCATGTAGATTTTTCATTTTCCACTTTTCTTGGTATATTTCACACTTGGGCTTCTTCAGGACTTCTGCCTTACATTTACTGACATCACATGCACTTATTTCATGTTATTATTAGAGATGAGCAAGCACTGAAATGCTCAGATTTTCATTACTAGAACCAAGCAATTCCTAATGCTCAAATGCTCATTTTGAGTAACGAGTATAATGGGAGTCAATAGAAAATCTGAGCACTTTTTCAGCAGACCATACAAAGAGGTTTGGTGGGGCTGTGAAAATGTTGAAATGGCTGGAAAAAGTGCTGAATGGAAGGCGAACGGGATCAGGAAGACCCCTGGAGGCATCTCTGACTCCCAGATCACAGCTGAGAACAATGATGGGTTCTTTGTTGTTAAGGCTTTGCATTGTTCAGAACTTTTATGAATGTAGGAGTAACCCAACATGGAGTAAGAGTGTGATGGCTTGATCCAGATTGTTCAAGATGGATGTCATCATCAAAGGGTGTAGCCATATTACAATAGTCTCTCTCCTCTATATAGATGGACTCCTCCATCCCAGATACAAAATAAACACGTAGACGGAATGAGGATATATGTAATAGCTTGATCCAGACAGTTCAAAATAGATGTCATCATAAAAGGGTGTAGCCATACCACAATGATCCATCCTCTATGCACATACAGTTGTGCTCAAAAGTTTACATACCCCGGTAGAATATTTGCTTTCTTGGCCTTTTTTAAGAGAATATGAATGATAATACCAAAACTTATGGTTAGTGGTTGAGTGAAGCCATTTATTGTGAAACTACTGTGTTTTCTCTTTTTAAATCATAATGACAACTAAAAACATTCAAATAGCCATGATCAAAAGTTCACATACCCTGGTTATTTTGGCTTGACATGCACAGAAGTTGACACAAATGGGTTTGAATGGCTACTAAAGGTAACATCCTCACCTGTGATCTGTTTGCTTGTAATCAGTGTGTATGCATAAAAGCTAAGTGAATTTCTGGGATCCAGACAGACTCTTGCATCTTTCATCTAGCCACTGATGATTCTGCATTTTGAGTCATGAGGAAAGCAAAAGAATTGTCAACAGATCTACAGGAAAAGGTAGTTGAACTGTGTAAAACAAGAAAGGGATACAAAAAGATATCCAAGGAATTGATAATGCCAGTCAGCAGCGTTCAAACTGTGATTAGCAAATGGAAAATCAGGTGCTCTGTAAGACAAAACCACGGTCAGGTAGACCAACAAAAATTTTGTTCACAACTGCCAGGAAAATTGTTTGTGATGCCAAGAAAAACCCACAAATAACCTCAGCTAAAATACTAGACTCTCTGAAAACTAGCGGTGTGGCTGTTTCAAGATGCACAATAAGGAGGCACTTGAAGAAAAATGGGCTGCATGGTCGAGTCGCCAGAAGAAAGCCATTACTGTGCAAATGTCACAAAGTATCTCACCTACAATATGCAAAACATCACAGAGACAAGCCTCAGAACTTATGGAACAAGTTATTTTGGAGTGATGGGAGCAAAATTGAATTTTTAGTCCAGAAGCATAAATGTTACATTTGGAGAGAGGTCAACAAGGGCAATGATAAAAGGAACATCATTCCTACTGTAAAGCACGGAGGTGTAATACTGATGATTTGGGGGTGTGTGAGTTACAAAGGCACAGGAAACTTGGTCAAAGTTAAAAGATAGATGAATGCAGCAGTATCAGCAAATACTGGAAGAAAATTTGCAACCATCAACCTGGAAGCTACGCATGTGACTTACTTGGACGTTTCAACATGACAATGATCCAAAACTCAAGGCCAAGTTGACCTGTCATTTGCTACACTGAAAAAAAATGAAGATTATGGAGTGGCCATCTCAGTCTCCTGACTTCAATATCATTGAGCCACTTTTGGAAGATCTCAAGCGCACAGTTCATGCTAGACAGTCCAGGAATTTACAGGAACTGGAGGCTTTTTGCCAAGAAAAGTGGTCAGCTTTACCATCTGACTATCTGAGAAAATAAAGAACCTCATCCACAACTACCACAAAAGACTTCAAGCTGTCATTGATGTTAGAGTGGGCAATGGATGATATTAAGAAATGGGGTATGTGAACTTTTGATCAGGGTCATTTGGATGTTTTGCTTTGTCATTATGATTTAAAAAGAGAAAACACCGTAGATTGACAATAAATTTCTTCACCCAACCACTAACCACGAGTGGAGAAAGTTTTGGTGTTATCATTCATATTGAAAGAAGGCCAAGAAAGCAAAAATTCTACAGGGGTATGTAAACGTTTGAGCACAACTCTAAACTCCTCCATCTCAAATAGGTAGTGAACTAAACAGAAACAAAAAGCAAATTAGAACACAGAAAAAATGAAAAAAACTCAAAGTCTGCCAAAACTTACGAGCAAGGTCATCCATACAACCTTAAAGGCATGACCTGTAGTACCTCATTCAAAAATTGTAAACAAAGTATAGTTGTGATACTCCAACATTCATAAAAGTTTTGGACAGTGCAATGCTTGCCAAAAATTAAAAGCATAGTCATCCGTACAATCTTGAAGGCACCAACTGTAGTACATCATTCGATTATTGTGACCAAAGTATAGTTGTAGTATTCCTACACTCCTAAAAGTTATGCAGCGTGCAAAGTCTTCCATAAATTACAAGCAGAGTCATCTATACAACCTTGAAGGCAACAACTAGACCTCATTAAAATATTAAGAAAGTGTATACCTGTAGCAGGAAAATTTTGTTTTTTATTTCAAACCAAAAAATTTCATAAAAAGCAGGTTCTACAGTATATATGACAAACGTCATTTTTTTTTACCAAAAACATTTTGTGAACTGTTCCAGGCCAAGCAGTTTTTAAAATTTTTAAACCACTGTAGTTTTACACCAGCACTTTAAACTGTATGCATGGATCATTGAATCCATAAAAATTTTTGGAAGATTTTTTAGTGTTTAATAAAACAGCGAAATGTAACAAGAACCGCCTCACAGTGTATGGATGACTAATTGAATGCCTAAAATGTTTTGGAAGGGTTTTGTGAGTTTAATATAACAGCAAAATGTAACAAGAACCACATTACATTGTATGGCTGAACCTGCTCCGTACATGTACTGCACATGTTGGAAAAAAAAGTAAAAAGGTCAGAATTCCTTTTTTTTGGTCACCACAACATTGCATTAAAACGCAATAACGGGTGATAACAAATCATACCTACAACAAAAATGGTATAAATAAAAATGTCAGCTTGGCACCCAAAAAATAAGCACTCACCCAGCCCCAGATCATGAAAAATGGAGACGCTATGGGTCTCGGAAAATAATGCATTTTTTTTTCTTTTTTTTAACAAACTTGGAATTTTTTTTTCACTACTTAAATAAAAAAGAACCTATACATGTTTGGTATCTGTGAGCTCATAATGACCTGGAGAACCATAGTGGCAGGTCACTTTTAGTATTTGGTGAACATGGTAAAAAAAAGAAACAGTTGTGAAATTGCACTTCTTCAGCAATTTCACCGCACTTTGAATTTTTTCCTGTTTTCCAGTACAAGATATGGTGTTGTTCAAAAGTACAACTCGTCGTGCAAAAGACAAGCCCTCACACGGCCATATTGACAGAAAAATAAAAAAGTATGGCTCTGGGAAGCAGGAAGCAAAAAACAGAAACACAAACTTGAAAATGGGCTGCGGTGTGTAGGGGTTAATGCCTTCACCCTCCAAGCCTATTTGCACCTTCATGAGGAGGCCAAATTTTACAAAGCTTACCAGGGTCACTTTATGGCCAGCGTCACACTTGCAAGTGTGATACGAGAAAGTCGCGCGAGTCTCTTGCATCATTACCCGGCACTGCCGCCGGCACTCGGGACCGGAGTGTGCAGCTGCATGTATTTCTATGCAACCGCACACTGCGGTCCAAGTGCAGGCAACAGTGCCGGGTAATGATACGAGTTTCTTGCATCACACTCTCAAGAGTGACCCCGGCCTGTGAGGTAATAACTCTGGAATGCTTCAACAGATCCACACTGATTCTGAGACTGTTTTTTCATGACATATCATACTTCATGGAAAATCTTTTCAATACAACATGCGTTTATTTGTAAAAAAATGGAAATTTGATGAAAATTTTGAAAACTTTGCAATTTTCAAACTTTTAATTTGTATGCCCTTAAATCGGAGAGTTACATCGCACTAGATAATTAATAAATAACATTTTCCACATGTCTACTTTACATCAGCACAATTTTTGAAACACATTTTTTCTGTTAGGAAGTTATAAGGGTTAAAATTTGACCAGCTATTTCTTATTTTCTCAACAAAATTTACAAAACTATTTTTTTAAGGACTGCATTACATTTGAAGTCACTTTAAGAGGTCTGTATGACAGAAAATACCCACAACTGACACCATTCTAAAAACTGCACTTCAAGAAGTTTATTAACCCTTCAAGTGCTTCACAGGAATTTTTGGAGTGGAAGGAAAAAAAAATGATATTTAACTTTTTTCACAAAAATTTCAAATTAAACTAAATTTTTTTTATTTTCACAAGGGTAACATGAAAAAATGGATCCAAAAATTTGTTGTGCAATTTCGTCTAAGCATACCAAAACCCCATTTGTAGGTGAAAACCACTGTTTGCGTGCATAATAGGGCCCACAAGGAAGGAGTGCTGTTGTGAACATTTTGGAGACGACTTTGGAGCTGAAGCTCCCTCTGGTGGTTGCTGAGGGTATTGAACCTATCTTGAATACCAAGAGTCCTACAACCGCAGATAACAAGTGGGTGTCAGGTGGTACTGACTGGCCTGATATAAGTGAGCTGATCTCCCATGATCCTCGCCAGTGATCAATTGTGCTACCTGGTTTAGTTTGGAATTCAGCTTGCTTTCCTGCTGTCTCCTGCTTGAGTTCAGATAAGTCTCTTTCAGTTTTTTTTTTACTGCGGTTTGAATTCCTTGCTTTTTGCTGCATTGCTTTTTGTCTTCAGCCGGGTCCCCAATGGGGGCTTTGGCTGGTCTCCATTCATTTTTTTTATTTGCTTATTTGCTCAGTTCTTGTGATATTTTTCTGCTGGGTAGCTACATGTCCACACCAGAGATCTGATATAGGTGGTCGAGATCGTGTGGTCTCAGTGTTTTTGGATTCAGAAGTGTTGGGGTTTTTCCTAGGGTTTTTCTGGGTTGCAGAAAGTATTCTCTCCTGTGCTGTCCTATCTAGACAGTTTTGGGCCCCAGCGTTTGCTCAATCTATTTTCTGTCTGTGTTCATATTTTCAACTTGTCTAACCGCCATTATATGTTTGGGGGCTTCCTACTCTTTTGGGGTCAACTCCGGAACAGTTAGCTTTCCTCTTTCTATCTTCAGGGATAGCTATCTCTCCGACTGTGCCGAGGCGTCTAGGACCACCGTAGGTACGCTCCACGGCTGCTTCTAGTTGTGCGGTTAGTTTAGGGGTCTGCAACCTATTATTTTCCAACCTCTCTGGTGTTGGGCTGCCTATGCAGTTTTTGCTCCTGTCTCCTCAGCTACCATAACATAACAGAATCACCGGCCATACTGAAAATCCTATGGTACTCAATAGAAGGGAAAAATAGTAAAGGAAAAAAAAAAGTTGTCAGAGTTGTCAGAAATTTTTTTTTTCCTCTTTTTCTCAGGGGGTTGAGGAGGAATTTTTTCCCCAATGGAGGTCAAGCATTTGTCCGATCGCGTGGAGCAGCTTGTTGCTGAAGTTTAGAGTATTGCTATCTATCTTGCTGGGTTGCCTGCTGTGGAACCTAGGATCCCTCTGCCAGATTTATTTTTGGGGGATCGGTCTAAGTTTTTGAATTTTAAAAATAACTGTAAGTTGTTTTTTGCTTTGAAGCCTAAATTCTCAGGGAACACAACGCAGCAGGTTCAAATTGTCATCTCCCTGTTGCGCGGTGACTCTCAGGATTGGGCCTTTTCCCTGACACCTGTTGATCCTGTTTTGAATGATGTTGATGTGTTTTTTCAGGCTCTGGGGTTATTGTACGATCAACCTAATGTTACTGATCAAGCTGAAAAAACCTTGTTGGCATTGAATTAGGTTCATGAAGCTGCTGAGCTGTATTGTCAAAAATTCAGAAAGTGGGCAGTCCTTACTAAATGGAATGATGATGCTCTGGCAGCTCTTTTTCGGAAGTCTGGCAGAGACTGTAAAGGATGTTATGGTGGGATTCCCTGTCCCCTCTGGTCTCAATGACTCTATGTCATTAGCTATTCAAGTTGACAGACGTCTGCGCGAGTGATGAAATATGCGTGAGACTGTGATGCCTTGCGGGTCAGCCCCTGAGCCCATGCAGTGTGATGGAGTGACTTCTGGGGCACAGCGTCATGAATTTCGTAAGCGTAATAAGTTGTGCTAAAAATTGTGGTGACGCTTCTCATGCTATTTCCGTCTGCCCCAAGCGGGGAAGACGTTTTGCGCGCTCAGTTGTTTTGGGTAGTGTTCAGACTAAATTTCTGTTGACTGTTACCTTGATTTGCTCCATGTCCACATTTTCAGCTCAGGCTTTTGTTGATTCAGGGGCAGCTATAAACCTGATGGATTTTGATTTTGCCAAACGTTGTGGTTTTCCTAGGATACCCCTGCAGAAGTCTATTCCTTTGCTGGGCATTGATTCTACCACCTTGGCGGAGAATAAACCCCAGTTTTCTACCCAGGTGATAACGCAGGTTGACCCACACCAAAAAGAGAATTGCAAATTTTTGGTGTTACATAATTTACATGACATTGTTGTACTGGTGTTTCCTTGGTTACAGACTCACAATCCTGTTTTGGATTTTAAGTCTGTGTCTGTGACCAGTTGGGGTTGTCAATGTGTTCGTACTGACACTCCTGTTTTTTCTGACCCCCCAGTCTCAAGATGTTTTTTCTGCCTCCTCCCAGCCTCAGGATGTTCCTGACTATTTGACTGATTTTTCTGATGTGTTTAGTGAGAGTAAGTCTGCATCCTTACCTCCTCATAGGAGTTATGATTGCGCTATTGACTTAGTACCCGGTTGTAAATTTCCCAAGGGTCGGCTCTTTAATTTATCTGTACCTGAGCATGAGGCCATGCGATCTTATATCAAAGAGTCTTTAGAGAAGGGTCATATCAGACCATCCTCTACACCCTTGGGCGCCGGCTTTTTCTTTGCGGCCAAAAATGGATGGCTCATTGAGGCCGTGTATTGATTATCTTCTCCTGAATGAGATCACTGTTAAATATCAATATCCGTTACCCTTGATTTCTGACCTATTTTCCAGAGTGAAGGGTGCTTGTTGGTTTACCAAGCTTGACCTCAGGGGGCGTATAATCTTATTCGCATCAAGCACGGAGATGAATGGAAGACGGCGTTTAATACCCCAGAGGGGCATTTTGAGTACCTAGTGATGCCTTTTGGGCTCACTAATGCCCCTTTTGTCTTCCAATCCTTTTTGAATGATATTTTCTGGGATATCGTGGATAAATTTCTGATTGTTTATTTGGATGATATCTTGATTTTTTCCAATGACTGCGATTCTCATGTGGAACATGTTCGGACTGTATTCCGGATTTTGAGAGAAAACGCATTGTATGTGAAGGGATCAAAATGTCTGTTTGGCGTACAGAAGGATTCATTTCTGGGATTCATTTTGTCTCCGTCTGTTATTGAAATGGACCCGGTCAAAGTTCAGGCCATTTGTGATTGGGTTCAACGCACTACATTGAAGGCTCTTCAGAGATTTTTGGGTTTTGCTAATTTTTATAGCTAATTTCTCTGGTATTGTGAGGCCACTTACTGATTTGACCAAGAAGGATTCTGATGTAGTGAATTGGTCTCCTGAGGCAGTTTCTGCATTTCAGGAGCTTAAGCGGAGATTCACTTCTGCTCCTGCTCTGTGCCAACCTGATGTTTCTCTACCATTTCAGGTGGAGGTTGATGCTTCTGAGATTGGTGCAGGAGCCGTTTTGTCCCAAAGGGATCCGGAGACCTCTAAGATTAACCCTTGTGCCTTTTTCTCTTGAAAATTTTCCCCAGCGGAACATAATTATGATGTGGGTAATCGGGAGTTATTGGCCATGAAGTGGGCTTTTGAGGAGTGGAGACATTGGCTGGAAGGAGCCAAGCATCAGGTGGTGGTCCTCACGGATCATAAGAACCTTGTTTATCTTGAATCAGCCAAGCGACTTAATCCTAGACAGGCCAGGTGGGCCTTGTTTTTCATTCGTTTTAATTTTGTGGTCTCTTTTCTCCAGGGCACTAAGAATGTTAAGGCGGAAGCCCTCTCAAGGAGTTTCTTTCTGGATTCTCCTGAGGTAACTGAGCCTGCTGTTATTCTGAAGGAGGATGTGGTTCTTTCCGCTATCTTGCCCAATTTGAGACTGGCTTTGGAGAAATTTCAGGAGGATAAACCTGAACGTTGCCCTGCTGGGAGATTGTTTGTCCCAGAACAGGGGAGGAAGAATGTGCTGTCCGAGATTCATTGCTCCACGGTGGTCGGCCATCCTGGTACTTTTGGTACCAGAGATTTGGTGAGTCGGTCCTTTTGGTGGCCCACTTTGTCTCGTGACGTCAGAGACTTTGTGCTGTCCTGTGGAACCTGTTCTTGGTCCAAACCTTGCTCTCGCTCTAGTGGTTTGTTAATGCCATTGCCTGTGCCCAAGAGGCCATGGACCCATATCTCTATGGATTTTATTTCCGACCTCCCTGTCTCTCAGAGAATGACCGTTATTTGGGTAATCTGTGATAGGTTTTCCAAGATGATGCATCTTGTGCCACTACCTAAGTTGCCATCCTCCTCGAGTTGGTGCCCTTGTTTTTCAACAGGTGGTTTGGTTGCACGGTATTCCAGAAATCATTGTGTCTGACCGAGGAGTCCAGTTTGTTTCCAGAATTTGGAGGACATTTTGTTCCAAACTGGGAGTTCATCTGTCTTTTTCCTCTGCGTTCCACCCTCAGACCAATGGACAAACTGAAAGAACAAACCAGACCTTGGAGACTTATTTGAGATGTTTTGTGTCTGCTGATCAAGATGACTGGGTCTTTTTTTTGAATTTGGCGGAGTTTGCTTTGAATAATAGGGCTAGTCCTGGCACCTTGATGTCTCCATTTTTCTGCAATTTCGGGTTTCATCCTCGATTTTCTTCAGGGCAGGTGGAGGCTTCTGTCTGTCCTGGTGTTGACTCTATTGTGGAGAAAATGCAGCAGATTTTGGATCGAGTAGTGGATAAGTTGTCTCTCTCTCAGGAGAAGGCCCAGCGGTTTGCCAACCGACATAGGACTGATGGTCCTCGATTTAAAGTGGGTGACTTGGCTTGGTTATCCTCAAAAAATATCGCTGTGAGGGTCGCGTCTCCAAAATTTAAGCCAAGGTTCATTGGACCTTATAAGATCGTGGAGATTATTAATCCCGTTTCCTTCCGTTGTCTTCTTCCAGGAACATTCAAGATTCACAACGTATTTCACAAATCTTTATTGAAGAGATTTGTTGAGCCAGTGGTTCCTATGGCTGCACCTCCTGATCCTGTTTTGGTTGAAGGCAATTTGGAGTATGTGGTTGAGAAGATATTGGATTTGAGTTTGGCCATGCGAAGACTCCAGTACTTGGTGAAGTGGAAATGCTATGGTCAGGAGGACAATTCGTGGGTGTTTGCTTCTGACATTCATGCTGAAAGACTGGTCCGTGCCTATCACCGAGCTCATCCTGATTGTCCTGGTGGCACAAGTGATGGTTCGGTGACTCCTCCTGAAGGGGGGGTACTGTTGTGAACATTTTGGAGACGACTTCAGAGCTGAAGCTCCCTCTGGTGGTTGCTGAGGGTATTGAACCTATCTTGAATACCAAGAGTCCTACACCCGCAGATAACGAGTGGGGGTCAGGTGGTACTGACTGGCCTGATATAAGTGAGCTGATCTCCCATGATCCTCGCCGGTGATCAATTGTGCTTCCTGGTTTAGTTTGGAATTCAGCTTGCTTTCCTGCTGTCTCCTGCTTGCGTTCAGATAAGTCTCTTTCAGTTTTTTTTTTACTGTGGCTTGAATTCCTTGCTTTTTGCTGCATTGCTTTTTGTCTTCAGCTGGGTCCCCAATGGGGGCTTTGGCTGGTTTCCATTCATTTTTTGTATTTGTTAATTTGCTCTGTTCTTGTGATATTTTTCTGCTGGGTAGCTACGTGTCCACACCAGAGATCTGATATAGGTGGTCGAGACCGTGTGGTCTCAGTGTTTTTGGATTCAGAAGTGTTGGAGTTTTTCCTAGGGTTTTTCTGGGTTAAAGAAAGTATTCTCTCCTGTGCTGTCCTATCTAGACAGTTTTGGGCCCCAGCGTTTGCTCAATCTATTTTCTGTCTGTGTTCGTATTTTCATCTTGTTTAACCGCCATTATATGTTTGGGGGCTTCCTACTCTTTTGACGTCTACTCCGGGGCAGTTAGCTTTCCTCTTTCCATATTCAGGATAGCTATCTCTCCGACTGTGCCGAGGCGTCTAGGACCACCGTAGGTACGCTCCACGGCTGCTTCTAGTTGTGCGGTTAGTTTAGGGGTCTGCAACCTATTAATTTCCAACCTTTCTGGTGTTAGGCTGCCTATGCGTTTTTTTTGCTCATGCCTCCTCAGCTACCATAACATAACAGAGTGCCATTTGACTTTTTGAATGTAAAATTTGCTGGAATTATTAGCGGATGCCATGTCTCATTTGGAGAGCCTTTGATGTACCTAAATAGTGGAAACCCCCCACAGGTGACACCAATTTGGAAAGTAGACCCCTCAGGGAACTATCTAGATGCGTGATGAGCACCTGAAATCCCTAGGTGCTTCTTAGACATTTATTATTATTATTATTTATTTATATAGCACCATTAATTCCATGGTGCTGTACATGAGAAGGGGTTACATACAAAGTTATAGATATCGTTTACAGTAAACAAATTTACAATGACAGACTGGTACAGAGGGGAGAGGACCCTGTCCTTGTGGACTTACATTCTACGGGATAATGGGGAAGAAACAGAAGGTCTGGGGTTTATAGCATTGAACTGTGATAAAAAATCATATTTTTCCCAGAAAAATGTATTTAACTCAAAATTTTGGATTTTTTACAGGGATAAACGAAGAAATTGCACCATGTAATTTGTTGTGCAACTTCTCCTTAATACGCCGATACCCCATATGTGGAGAAAGCTACTGTTTGGGCACATAGCAGGGCTAAGAAGAGAACGAGTGCCATTTGACTTTTTGATGAAAAATTTGCTGGAATGATTAGAAGACAGCATGTCACGATTGGAGAGCCTCTAATGTGCTTAAACAGTGAAAATCCCCTACAAATTACACCATTTTGGAAACTAGACCCCTCAGTGAACTTACGGTCAGGATAAATTATATAATCTTTATTGACAAAATTTGTTAAAATATTACAGGGACAAATGGCAGGGGAAAGGGAATTGTAGCAGAAATAGCAAATATGCACATAAATCAAAGATCAAATGTATACCTGCTGATAGATCTCACATAACAAAGGACAACTGTCCATATGATGCAAATCGAAGGTAAACCCATATATACTCATGTAGCCAATACACATCAGAATGTATACACAGAATCCCCATATAATTTATCAGGTAAGTACCAGGGAATAACACAGAAATATATATATATATTATTGTAATACATAATGATGTGGAAGGCTGCTAAATATCACATGGAATAATGCAATACTAGGTAGAATCACCGAAAAAAGAACCGGGTTCGGGGTTCCTGTTGATCTTATGTTCCTGCTGTCTTAGGTAAATCGCTCTATGTGGCTGCCAAGATGGTTCTTTTTTCGGTGATTCTACCTAGTATTGCATTATTCCATGTGATATTTAGCAGCCTTCCACATCATTATGTATTACAATAATATATATATATATTTCTGTGTTATTCCCTGGTACTTACCTGATAAATTATATGGGGATTCTGTGTATACATTCTGATGTGTATTGGCTACATGAGTATATATGGGTTTACCTTCGATTTGCATCATATGGACAGTTGTCCTTTGTTATGTGAGATCTATCAGCAGGTATACATTTGATCTTTGATTTATGTGCATATTTGCTATTTCTGCTACAATTCCCTTTCCCCTGCCATTTGTCCCTGTAATATTTTAACAAATTTTGTCAATAAAGATTATATAATTTATCCTGACCGTGAGGCTGTTTTTCTCGTGGTGGTTTTCTGTATTATGTACAGCTGGTCTTCACATGTCCGTGTTTAATATGCATGCTTCTAATTTCCATGTTGGGTATAATTAACATCTCTTACATGCATTATGATGTTCGCATTTTCTTTCTACCCTCAGTGAACTTATATAGATGTGTGGTGAACACCTGGAATCCCCAGGTGCTTCTCTGAAGTTTCTAGCATTGAGTCGTGAAATCAAAAAAAATAACATTTTTCTAACAAAAATGTTTTTAGCCCAAAATTGGGCATTTTCATAAGGGTAGCAGGAAACATTGAACCATACAATATGTTGTACAATTTCACCTGAGTATGTTGGTACCCCATTATGTAGGTGAAAACTACTGTTTGGGTGCACAACAGGGATCAGAATGGAAAGAGCAACATTTTGTAATGCAGACTTTAATGGAATTGTGTGCAGGTGTCATGTCATGTTTGGAGAGCCTGTGGTGTGCCTAAACAGTGGAAAACACCCACAGTTGACCCCATTTTGGAAACTAGACCCCTCAAGGAATTTATCTAGATGTGTGCTGAGCACCTTGAAATCCCCAGTGCTACAGAGAATTTTATACTGTTGATCTGTGAAAATGAAAATTTTTTTTTTACCATAAAACGGTTGTTTTAGCCCCAATTTTTAAATTTTCACAAGAATAGCAGGAGAAAATGGACAGCAGAATTTGTTGTGCAATTTATTCTGAGTACAATGATACCCCATATGTTGTTGAAAGCTACTTGTTTGAGGCACAGTGCAAAGCTGAGTAGGGAAGATTAGCCATGTTGTAATTCACATTTTGCGGTTATGGTTTGACGGTGCCATGTCACATTGGCCGAGCCCTTGAGGTGCTATAACAGCAGAACCCCCCCTAGATATGGACTCATTTTACAATCTATACTCCCCAATGAATTCACCTAGGGGTGCAGTGGTCATATTGACACCACATGTGCCTCATAGATTTTTATACTATTGGGTGGTGAAGAAAGAATAATTACATTTTTACCAATAAAATGCTGTTTTAGCCCCATGTTTTTACATTTTTGAAGGGCTAATAGGAAAAAATTAACCCTACATGTAAATGGGAAATAGTTTTGAGGCACACTGCAAAGTTCAGAAAGGTAGGAGCGCCATATTATAGTACAAATTTTACTATTATGGTTTGCAGGTGACATGGCCCACTTGGAGAGCCCCTGAGGTGCCAGAACAGCAGAACTTCTCATATGTGACCCCACTTTCTAAAGTACACGTATTGATTAATTACTCTATTGTTGAAGTGATCATTTTGACACCACACAGAATTAAATACTATTGGGCTGTGAAGAAAAAATAATTACATTTTTACCACCAAAAAAATTGTTTAGCCCCATATTTTACATTTTTACAAGGAGAAATGGGTAAAAATGCCAACCAAATTTGTCTCTCAATTCCTTCAGAATGTAGAAATACCCCATATGGGTTTTCCAGTACTGCTTAGCAATTTGGATAGACTCGGGAGGGACGGAGGTCTATTTGTCTCTTGGAGCACAGATTTTCCTCTAAAAGTTTGTGGACTCCATATACAGAGCTCCTACAGAAAATATCTGATCTCTGAAATTGCAAACAAAGGTTCTGTTTTTCTATTGTATCAAATACTTAAAAGTTTGCAGACTCCATGTACAGAGCCCCTAAATGATAGAAGAGCAGAATCCCCATCAATTGGCCCCATTTTGGAAATTATGTCTCTTTGGGAATTTATCTACAAGTGTAGTGAGGATTTCGACTCCATGGGTATTTTGCAGAAACAAGCAACAGTGGATGTTACAGAGTAAATTAAAACCTGCCATTGTAGTGACCAGTACAATGTAGTGACTAGTAAGTTGTGGTGCACAGCTCATGCTTCTGCACATGCACCTGTACATTAGGCAGGCTGTCATTGCTGCAGAAATGCCAAATATGTGAATGCTAAATGTAGCTTAGGCACATTGTGTGGCTCAGAAGGGAGGTGGCATTTGGATTTGGGAGCGCATAATTTGCTTGATTTCTTTTGGGGTGCGAGCAGCCATATCGCTTTTCGAGAGTCTTTGTGTGACCCATATTTCCACTGACAGTTGATAGACTTCAGTGGGACTTGCTATTTTTATGGATTTAGTTGAAGCTTTTACTGGCACATTTTACAGAATGTTTGGGATCACATTTAAACTGCGCTCTTACGCTTAGCACTGACTTTGGGGTTTCCATCTAATTTGCCAAGTAACACAATTCAGATGAAACTCCCAAGCAGTTTCAGCCTAACATCTAAAAAGAGTTTGGTTCAGGTACCTCTCCATTATTAACCAGTGGGCATGATGTCAGTGGCCATAAAACAGCTGACATGAATCTCACAACCATTACCCCAATTGTCACTGCACCAGGTCAATTGGGAAGAGCTGGGCAATGTAACAGAATTGGCACATCTAATAAATGTGCCTTTTCTATGCCGGCTGCGAGCTGCCATATTTTTCGGCTGGGGTGCCAATATCCAAACATCATACTTTGGGGATGCTTTTCAGAAAAGGGGACAGGAAAACTGTACCCTCTAGAAGGGAGGATGGATAGGGTCATGTGTCGCGAGATTTTGGCCAACAACCTCCTTCCCTTCCCATTTAAGATGGGTCATGGCTGTGTCATCCAGCATAACAATGACCGGAAACACACAGCCAGGGAAACTAAGAAGTGGCTCTGCAAAAACGCATTTCTACTTCATTGAGTGGCCTAGCCGGTCACCAGATCTGAATCAAATAATAAATGGAGGGAGTTGAAACTAAAAGTTGTCCAGCGACATCCCCGAAACCTGAGAGATCTGGAGAAGATCTCTATGGAAGAATGGGCCAAAATCTTTGCTGAAGTGTGAGCAAACTTGGTCAAGAACTACAGAAAACATCTGATCTCTGAAATTGCAAACAAAGGTTTCTGTACCAAATATTTAGTTCTGTTTTTCTATTGTATTAAATATTTATTTCATGCAATAAAATGCAATTTAATTATGTCAAAATCATACAATGTGATTTTCTTATATTTTTTAGATTCTCTCAGTTGAAGTGTACATCTATTAAAAATTAAGATCTCTCCATTCTGTTTGGCAGTATATCAAATATTTATTTTCTCCACCGTATTTGGTTGATCATTTATTGCTTCTGACGGCATTATATTACATCCTATAGTAGAATATTCAATTATGCTATTTATTGTACTAATCCATTGTATTGAATGTTTAGTATTTGTATGTGCCCAGCATTTATTGACATTGCATCCTATTTTATGCCATTAATCTTCACTTTTTTATTGCATGTTTTGTGGTTCAACTCATTGACCTATCTGTGCTATGGAAAGTTTTTGGTCTTTTTGCTATACTTCACCTGTCCACAGTGTTTATTCTTTTTGCATTTCTTTTGTATTTATTAAAAACAAGTTCTGTGCGCTCATTTAACAAAACTTGGCTTTTATCCTAAAGGGTATGCCACACTAAACAGCGTCGCTAACGAGATCGCTAAAATACGTCACTATTTAGCGATCTCGTTAGTGACGCTGTTGTGTGTGGCATGTAGCAACGACGTGGCCCCTGCTGTGATCTCGCTGATCGTTCACTAGAGTTCTGGACCGTATTTAGATCGTTGGCGTCCCGCTGGTGAGCCTATATCGCTGTGTCTGGCACCTTTTGTGAACGATGTGCGCTGTTTTTTACATCACAATGACCGTTAAAGTCGTTAATGAGATCGCTAACCGCTTATGCGTCGTTAACGAGATCGCTAAGTGTGGCAGCTACTAGCGACATTAAAACGATCACAAAAACGATCGCATTAGTATGCGTCGTTATTGTGATAGTTAGCGGGAGCGTTTAGTGTGGCAGTACCTTTAGTCATGCAACAAGGCTCGTTAAAGGGTCAATATTGACTTTTAGGATTGCTACTTCCAATAGGTGATACTAGAGTCCTAGTCCTCTTCCTCTCTGAAGAGACAATTTGCATTTAACAATATGCTTCCATATTCCTTTATGTGCTGAGCTGTTTTGTTACTTTTCCTATAGACAATATATATGGCAACGTGTTAGATTTACACTTAATTATACTTATATTTAAGTACCTGAGCTACCGGTTCTATTTCTCAAATCTTTCATTTATGTAGCATTAATGTAAGCTTGTGCAAATCATTCTGTTCTCTTCATGTAGGCTCGTAATGCCAAATAGACTCATTGATTTGGAGATCAGAGCTCTGTCATATCATTTCCTGGTCTCCTTGATCTTCTTTACATTGAAGACAAATCTTAATGACATTCACTGGAAGTTTGGAGTCATTGTCCTGCTGCAGAAGAGGTTTGGAGCCAATCAGACGCCTACCTGATGGCATTAAATGGTGGATATGCATCTATCTGTATTTATCAGCATTGAGGACATCACAATTCCTGGCCAAATCTCTAATTACATTTGCTTAAATGCAGCCCTAAACTTACAAGGAACCACACTAATGTTTCACTGTTGCATGTAGATGCTCATCATTGTACTACTCGTTAGCCCTTTGGTGAATAAACTGCCTTCTGTTAGAGCCAAATATTTCAAATGTTGACTCATCATTTCAGAGTGTATTCTACTATTTTTCTGCTTCACAGTTCCTGTTTTCCTGCATAGTTGTGCCACTTGGCCTTGTTTCCATGTTGAAGGAATGAGGTTTTAGCCACAATTCTTCCGAGAAGACCACTTTTGACCAGACTTCTCCCAACAGTAGATGGGTATAACTTGGTCCCACTAGCTGCTGGATATTCTAAGGCAGGGGTCTCAAACTCGCGGCCCGAGGACCAACTGCGGCCCTCGGGACACGAGTTTGCGGCCCTCACCTCATGGGCCGTCGGTGCGGTATTTTGCGGCCCTCGGCTGGGATCTCACATGCGAGAAACACCGCATATGAAATCCCAGTCACTGGTAGTACCTCTCATTGAAGGTCATGAATATGGACGCCACTCCTCTCATAGGCGTGGCACCCATATTCATAAGCTTAATGAGCGATACCACAGAAATATGTCATCGGGCATACTCACCTCATCTCCTGCTGCTGCCGCCACCCGCGTTTCCTGTCTCTGACACAGAGAGCAGCGCCGCTGGATGACGTCATCATTCAGTGGCCTGCTCTGTCAGAGCGAGGAAGCGCGGGCACCGGTGATGCTGAGGACAGGTGAGAGGTGTATGTGTGTGTACAGGTGAGAGGTGGTGTGTGTGTGTACAGGTGAGAGGTGGTGTGTGTGCGTACAGGTGAGAGGTGGTGTGTGTGTGTGTACAGGTGAGAATTGGTGTGTGTGTTGCAGGAGAGTGATGGGGAAAAAGCAGTGATGGGGAAAAGCAATGGGGAAAAACTGATGGGGAAAAGCAATGTGGGAGTAATGGGGAAAAGCAATGTGGGAGTAATGTGGAAAAACAGTGATGGGGAAAAGCAATGTGGGAGTAATGGGGAAAACCAATGTGGGAGTAATGGGGAAAGCAATGATGGGGAAAAGCAATGTGGGAGTAATGGGGAAAAGCAATGTGGGAGTAATGGGGAAAAGCAATGTGGGAGTAATGTGGAAAAACAGTGATGGGGAAAAGCAATGTGGGAGTAATGGGGAAAAGCAATGTGGGAGTAATGGGGAAAAGCAATGATGATGAAAAGCAATGTGGGAGTAATGAGGAAAAGCAATGATGGGGAAAAGCAATGTGGGAGTAATGGGGAAAAGCAATGTGGGAGTAATGTGGAAAAGCAATGTGGGAGTAATGGAGAAAAGCAATGATGGGGAAAAGCAATGTGGGAGTAATGGGGAAAAGCAATGATGGGAGTAATGGGGAAAAGCAATGTGGAAAAACAGTGATGGGAAAAGCAATGATGGGAGTGATGGGGGAAAAACAATGATTGGGAAAAGCAATGATGGGAGTGATGGGGAAAAGCAATGATGGAAGTGATGGGGAAAAGCAATGATGTGGGAAAAGCAATGATGGGTGTGATGGGGGAAAAGCAATGCTGGGGAAAAAGCAATGATGGGAGTGATGGGGAAAAGCAACGATGGGGTGATGGGGAAAAAGCAATGGGGGAGAATGAGTGCTGGGGGGAATGACTTCTTGCTGTTAACCAGTTAATGTTTTCTTGTCCACCACACTGCAGTGTCAAAAGAGGAAGGAAGCGAGACAGGCAGCAACATTGCATCAGAGAGCTCTTGACCTCGAAACAGAAAATCCTCAGATCCTGGTATTGTAACATATTAAGAATAATTCATTTAGTCGTGATAGCCTATTTCCACCTGTTTTCTAAGAGCTTTTCTTGTGGAAAACCTTATGCGGCCCAGCCTCACCCAGATACAACCTCCAGCGGCCCCCGGGTAAATTGAGTTTGAGACCCCTGTTCTAAGGTATGTTTTGTGCAAACCCTCAACACTGTGCGTCACCAAAAAAAAACACACACAATGAAACAGGTAGAAGTATCAAAATACTTTGGGATTGTGTATTGACAGCTGAAACTGGGACCTTTGTTGAGGCAAAGGGAATTGTAAACACTTCAAAATAGCAATTTTGCATCAAAGAATGCAGGCCTCTTCTAAAAAGCTGACGATAGAGAGGAATTTCATCATTCAGTCCAACAGAAATCCTAAACATACATCCAAATCAACAAAAGAATAGCCCATCCAGGGCCCAGATCTGAATTCAAATGGAAATTTGTGGGTTAACCTGAAGAGGGCTGTAAAAAGGAGATACCCTCACAATATAACAGATTCGGATTGATACTTCAAGAAGAAAGAGTATGCAAAAATTGTGAATTCTAGATGTGCGACTGACTGCTCTCATAAATTTAAGGGTACTTCGACAAAGTATTAATGTAAGAGTGAACAATTACATTATTTTAGTTCTTTATTTTTATTTTTCCACCCAAAAAAAATCTGTTTATTTGTCAATTGAAACAGAAAGTACAGATTACAGATGACATTAAAGGTGGAATGAATAGGTTCTGAAATGATTCATCTAGGTATGTTTTTTACATGACAAAATGGTGGTCAAGGATGTAGTTTTTTTTTCTATCCACTGAATATATATTTCACTGGTCACTGTGATTTTATTTTTACTCTACGCAAACTTATTTGTTGGACAATTTTGAAATTTGCAACATGTCAAATTCTCTTAAGATAAAAATTTGCTGAATTTCTGGATTTTCTTTTTTTGGCACAAAAAGCTTAATCATTTTTATGGTGCTTTTGCAGAATAACTGACTGAAAAAGCCATTTGATCCTCAATTTATCAATAAACTTTTATCAATGCTAATTAACAGGAGATGTCTAAAACAAAGCAGTTTTATTTAATATTTGACATACCAAATAAGATATAAACAGCAGCTGAAAAAAAACCTCATTACTTCTGAATGTGTAACTATAAGGCCCTACAAAAATGGTCAGAGGTCCTAATCGGCCCCCAACCCTTTGTTTAATAAATAAAACACCACGCTGTGTGACGTTGGATATAATGGACAGAGCAGCCTCATTTGTTGAATAAACATCTTATTAAACAATAAACAATAATTAAAATGACCACCAGACCAGAAAGGAGGGGATATTAAAGGATCCAAAAACATTTTCTTAAACTGCAACGAAGCAGCTTCTCTATACCATCTCCAGCCACACCACAGTGACTCGGGGCACCCTGCTGAATGTGCCCATACCAAAATATCCCACTGAGACCTAGCCCAGTAGGGACCTGCTTACAATTCTCTAAGAACATTGAAACAGATGTGACTCTCCCATCCCTGCACTGGGCTACCCCTGTCCTTCAGTGCAACCCACCTTCTTTAATATCTCCCTCCTTTTACGCCAACCGACAGATTAAACAAATTTCTTTTTTAATATCTACTATAATAAACTAATAGGGTGAGCAAGTGGGATGTTCCACGTACAAAGGCCATCACAGAAGATTGGATGTCCCATAGAGACCTACCTTTATATACCTCCCAAGTGTATACCTCCTAGCCACCAATCAGGTAAGCCAATAAATCCTAACTGTCCCTATACTCCATTCATTAAATTCCTTTTCGAATGAGTTCTATACCTTAACCTCTTAGTATCTAGGATTCAGTCCTAGCAAACATCATGAGTCCCTCCTTTGAGCCCAGGTGGGGGTTAGAGTACGGCCATTGCTTGAATAAAAATTCATTTTAAAATGCAAGTAAAAACACCTGTACAACTTAATTTAGCTAATTGTAGCAGAAATGCTGCAGAATCAGCAGCGTCAAATGGATCAAATATTCATTGTGGGGAAAAATGAAAAAAACTATTTGGCTCTTAGAGGAATCTACTAGATTCAGCACTAAGTCATGTTTTCATTGGGTGACAAAGAAAGTTTCTTCTATTAATTTACACCCCTAGATGTTGTAGTAACTGGTATTAGATATGGCGGACTCCTCAGATGACAGATTAGGCACAAGTGCTGAAAAACCACCTTGGCTATGGAAAACACTTGCAGGAAGTACTGACCATATGTTCCAGAAATATATGCTGTGATGCAAGAATGGTTTAGCAACAATGGGCAGCATGGTGGCTCAGTGGCTAGCACTGTTGATTTTCAGCACTCGGGTTCTGGGTTTAAATCCTGCTACTGACAACTTCTGAAATGAGTCTGCAACTTCTGCTAATATTTGCGTGGGTTTCTTCCCATAATTCAAAGATATACTGATAGGGAATTTAGATTGTGAACCCTAGTGTAAACAGTGATGATGAGGTCTGTAAAGTCCTGCAGAATAAATGTATGTAATATATGTAAGTGAGTAAAGTAAATAAACAGGAGAGTATTTTATAAAGTAAAAGATTACTTTAACATTGTAATGCTTTTAAAAACAATGAGAACAATATTACTAAAATGGCAAAGCATCAGTACCAGTTACTGACCCGTCACATAACGTGCATTTTCACCTTGTACAATTTCATAGTTTTAACAATTCAGCACCATGAATGAGTGAGTTAACTAAGGTACAGCAAATTGCTTTAACAAGACACATAATAAGTTCTATAATGCCCACCCGTGTCTAATCACAGTAGTTCCCCTGATTTGAATACTCCTAAATGAAGAATAAAGCTGTTTCTTGCTACATGAAGCAAATTTGCAGTAAAACCTAAAACATGCTGAATAAGAGGCTGCTGAATGGACTCTAAGGTAATGTACCAGAGTTTAAAAGTTCATAACGAAGGGCTATAAAATATCAGCACACTTTCCATACACCACATATTGTGGTAGTTTTGCATTAAAACATTTTAGAAATTGGCATACAATTTTTTTTTTAGCAATTAATTACTGAATTAATTGTAACTATGTAACCACGTCGCCTTTTCAAAATTAAAGGGGATATCCAGGACTTTGTAAAAAAACTGACTAAGCACTAACAGGCAGATAGCTGCTACCTACCCGCCTGATGTGTCCAGCCCCGTTCTGTGCCAGCACAGGGCAGTCACAGAATTCTGCTGACCTCTGAATATTCATTGCCTCCCCATTTTTTGTGATTACGTGGTAGCACTCTACACCATTAAGGACATCCACTGCTGTGGTTTGTTTCATTTTTTTTTGTTTTTCATTCTTTGTTTGCCTTTTTTACACTTTGCACCTCATGGACACTGACGCACTTTATGCTCCATGATTTTGGGAGCATTTTTAAATCTCATTCCAATTTTTTGCACCTTTACAAGTACGTTCCCCTGATGACAGCTCAACATAGAGAAAGAAATGTGTTGGGAGAAATCTTTTCTGGGGTAAACGAAAAGGGAGACATACTGCCCTTGTTAGGGCGGGAGCATTTGCATGGGTAATGACAGGACAGACAGATGTGATAAATGAACATTGCCTGTCCATTGGCACTCTGTGGAATTTGATACCCATATGGCTCCAAATGGGTAAGATCTTTATTTTCTTTAGTACATCTTGCACTTTACTTATGTCTTATAATCCATTGGCACAGATCGATAAGGGTTAAACATTAATGCACCAAATATAGGCTTTGTAATGTGGGTCAGTGCTAAGTATTTTACATTGCCTGGGTTTATGTTTATTCATTATTATTAAAAGTTATATTTTAAGTTTTCTTTCTATGCTGCTGAGATAATGATTCATAAGGGCCTTTTAAATATTTGGAGAGAGTAATGCATAGAGGCCCTCTAAAATTTTGAAGTGAGGGTTACATGATGATCCTAAATGAGAATTGACTTTATGTTCGACTGCTGTCATCTGGTGGGATTGAGAAGTCTGGGGAAATCCAGGCCATGTTCATTTTGAGTGAAGGCCGCCTGATGACCCTATAAATGATTAAAAGAAAGGGCCTTCTGATGTCCCTCTTGATATGGAGGAGGACAATAAAAAAAAGAAACCATGACCTGTATACTCTATCGTGTGGAAAAAGCTGCATGGGAAAGCAACTAAAAAAATTGAATATTTGAATTGGCTTTATGTTCCGCTGCTGTCATCCAGTGGAGTTGAGAAATCTGTGCCAATCCAAGGATGCAGCTATAAATTATTATGTCTTTGGCGACACTAAAAACCCGCTCTAACAAAATGCATGGCAGGTCAGCACCTCCAAGTTATAGAGATAGTTCATGCCACACTTGAATATCCAATAGTTGTATTATATAGAGGAATCACGAAGGATGCTGGTATGGTCGGCTAGCCACTCCTTCACCATCTTGAAAAACTTTTATCTCCTTGTCAAACTACCCCACACATAATTGCCTGGGTGCTTGAATGGTCAAATGCAACTATCACAGAGCTTTGATAGTATTCTTCTGCCTTTGTTGGATCTGTGACCTCTGCCACCAGCATTGTCAGATGGGATTTTTTTATTAATTGTTTGACTAGGGCCTTCTGGTATGGCACCATTTTACTAGCACTCTCCACTGCAGCAAGGAGAGATGGAAAGTTCTCCGTGTAGGTTCACTCGAGAAGGGTGAACAATCAGTAATCAGTGTTGCCCAAAATATGTGTAATGCAAAGGTCAGCAGCACGCACACTTCCCTGTCCTTTACTGCACACTTTGTGCATTTTAAATTGGGAATATAAGCCTGCAAGCTTTCCAATATTAATAGGGAAAATAAATATATTTAGCCCTGACAAGGACTGTTTTAACGGTGCAGCAGCAGCGGTACAAAAGTACTGCAATAGCAATATTAAACACTGCTTAGATGCCTTTAATCATAAACATTTCCTCCACTGCATGCAGGTAACATCAGTTGAACTACAAAAAAAGAAAATATTTAACCATGACAAGCACTGGTGATTTAACGGTGCAGCAGCGGTAGTATACAAGTATTGCAATAGTAATATTAAACCATGCCTAGATGCATCTATTCCTAAAGTTCCCCTCCACTGAATGCACGTAGCAGTGGTTTAACTGCAGACAGGAAAATATTTACGGTAGCTCTGATAAGGACTGTTATTTCAATGCTGCAGGAGCAGTATACAAGTACTGCAATAGCAAGATTGTTTAACCCTGACTATATCCCTGCTCTAAACTACGCTCTCCCTCCTATAACTCTCCCTGAACTGCTTCCTGAAAACACTGCGCCGAGTATCGTGTCATCGGGTCTTATATAAGATCCCATGACGCGATGTGGCCGGCCAATCACAGAAATACTAGTAGCCAACATGTGGTTATTAATGGAGCACACTCGGACTGGGTCACAGTTAGCAGTGGGGTACCACAGGGGTCAGCATTGGGGCCGCTTCTCTTTAACATATTTATTAATGACCTTGTAGGGGGCATACAGAGTAATATTTCAATATTTGCAGATGACACTAAACTCTGCAGCGTAATCAATACAGAGGAGGACAACTTTATATTACAGGAGGATTTATGTAAACTAGAAGCTTGGCTGATAAATGGCAAATGATCTTTAATGGTGATAAATGTAAGGTCATGCACTTGGGTAGAACAAACAAGATGTATAATTACGTGCTTAATTGTAAAACACTGGGCAAAACTGTCACTGAAAAAGACCTGGGTGTATGGGTGGACGACAAACTCACATTTAGTGGCCAGTGTCAGGCAGCTGCTGCAAAGGCAAATAAAATAATGGGATGCATTAAAAGAGGCATAGATGCTCATGAGGAGAATGGCTCAGTTAGCCATTAAAAGGTATTAACCACTGACGACTCTCAAGTCTAAATATTTTTCATGAGGAGAACATAATTTTACCCCTATACAAGTCACTAGTGCGACCACACTTAGAATACTGTGTGCAGTTCTGGTCTCTGGTGTATAAGAAAGACATAGCTGAACTGGAGCCGGTGCAGAGAAGAGCGACCAAGGTTATTATAGAACTGGGGGATCTGCAATACCAGGACAGGTTATTACACTTGGGGGTATTTAGTTTGGAAAAACGAAGGCTTAGGGGTGATCTTATTACAATGTATAAATATATGAGGGGACAGTATAAAGACCTTTCTAATGATCTTTTTACTCTTAGACCTGTGACGGGGACAAGGGGGCATCCTCTACGTCTGGAGGAAAGAAGGTTTAGCCATAATCACAGACGCAGATTCTTTACTGTAAGAGCAGTGAGACTATTGAACTCTCTGCCATCTAATGTTGTAATGAGTGATTCCCTACTAAAATTTAAGAAGGGACTGGATGCCTTTTTGAAAAGTATAATATTACAGGTTATATACAATAGTTTCCTAGATATTATGTTGATCCAGGGAGCTAGTCTGATTGCCGTATGTGGAGTCGGGAAGGAATTTTTTTCCCCAATGTGAAGCTTACTGTTGCCACATGTTTTTTTTTTGCCTTCCTCTGGATCAACATGTTAGGGCAGGTTAGGATAGGATAAGGGTTGAACTAGATGGACTTAAAGTCTTCCTTCAACCTTAATAACTATGTTACTATGGCTACAGCATTAACGTGCATGGCAGGCAATCCCGGCATGTTCATTGGCTGTCTAACAGGAGTCAAACATGTGGGGCAGGGAATCGAATATGGCGGGATACTTAATCAAGTAACAAACATGCCCGAGCACCCGGACGCTCGATTGAGTATCGAGCAGCGGTGAGAGCACTCGCTCATCAAAAGTGAGGACCATTGACATCTACTTAACTTAACCTTTTAATGATGTTCATGATAGTAATTCTGCTGTTCTCCTTTGCTGGCATTACTTCTATTCTGATAAATGTACCTTAAGCACAATATTCATCTACTACAAGGGAAGTACAATGGATAGTATAGTTCAATGTCTTGAACCTTGAGGATCAAGATGAGGTTTATTAATTGAGTTAATTTTTGTAAATATTGAGAATAAACAGATGCACTAAAATGTTTCACCCTAATGCTGATTATGTAATGACAATGGGTAATTTAGAAACATTAAGCAACAGCCCACAATGACAGCAAGCATATGCAATGTGCATGTTAACGCAGGCATGCAAGGTTATAGAGTAGCCATCATGCCAGAAGAGAATTGTAGGAGTTAAAAGACATTAAAGTTATTGTATAGGTAATAAAAGTTAGACGTAGCTGTTGTATGGAGAAACCACTAGTGCAACAGCAATGATCAAACATTAATGTTGTGTGGTATAAAGTTCATACATACCATAGCATCAGATCGTACATTACATTTTCTTGTGTATGGAGATGTATAATGAATGGACTTGGAGGAATTGAGGCAATTGTTGACACTTAATGATAATCTGTCAGTAGGATCAACCCTTCTAAGCTGTCAATATAGACACTCAGGACATAGGAAGCTGAATTAAATGGTACCTTGTTATCTGTGATTCGAAGTATATTCCAGAGGAAAACCACATTTTTCTTATACATAAACGAGTTGTTAAGATCTATGGCCAGACATTAATCTCCATGAGAATCTGGTTCCAATGATTCTTTTAAATAAGGGGGGAGTTACCAGTGTATTTTGGAAGGGCTGCTGTCTGCTCTCCTGATCTCACTGCAGAGCTGTGTTTAATTATAACTGACCCATCAGCAGGCTCCTCTCAGTGCTTCATCTTACATCTCACAGGCACCCAGTGTTGTAATATAGAGCTGTGAAAACTGCAGCTGCTAAAGTGTTTCTCATGAGACAAAGTTAATTTTATTCAGCTTACTGTTAGCTGAATGTCTAAATAGACGGCTTAGCAAGGGTGATCCTACTGACAGTTTCCCCTTAAGTTTGGGTGATTTTTATCCACTAGTTTACTTCTCTGTTGATGAAGCATCATAAGACCAATAAAAATATAGGTTTGTATGTTACTTATTAGGATAGAAAATCTTCTAGCTGAGGATTAAATTATAAAGCCATGGAAGAACTGTATCTCAGGCTAAAATAATTTAAAATGTGGAAGATTTCTGAAAAATGTTGTAACTATTAATATATTTAACTAAAATGTTTGTATTTATGTCTCTATTCAGGAGTGCCTTGCCTCTCAGCTTGATGAGTGGTGTGCTAGTTATTGTAACGCTGGACCATGGGTCAAGCTTACTCTGGAGAGGGTAACTAAGTAACCACCGGGTATGTACTACAGCCTCTGCTGGTGAGGATAGGCTTGTCCGCAGGTAGACACTAAGTACCACCCGAGGGCAGTCCCTTTGTCTGCAGCAGCTTCATGTGTACGTGGTACAAATGGATGAAGGTAAATACGAGGTCAAAAAATCCGAGGTCAGAGCTGGCAGCACATTTTCAATATACGTAGCTGAGGTCAGGAGTGGGAAATCAGGATCAATGGTAAATGAGCCAGGTCAATAACAGGAGAAACAAAGCAAACATGCTGAAACAGAAACTAGAGACAAGCTACTAGGAACTTCTGTTCAGGCAAGGAGTGGTAGGAGGAGCTAACTAATAAACCCCTTGTTGCCTAGGGATTGGCTAGGGAAACCAAACTGCCAGGCACAAGTGGTTACGTTTCTGCAAAGTCTGTCAACAATTCCCTTTAGACAGGTATAATAATAATAATAATCTTTAGGTAGAGACTCATTATGATAAAGCAGAGGTGGAAATACTGCAAGAGGCAACTCAGCAAGATAACTCAAGACTGGGAGGATCAGAGCAGTGACTGCAGTGAGTAGGATGGCACTTACTGCCCGTACGAGACGCTAGTGTGGCACTGATCATTGACAGTTCAACTCAAAGGTATGGTTGAGCTGCTGGCCTTATTTGTATGGTCTCTGAAAAAGCTCTATGAGGCAGTTTTGCTGCTACAGCACAGGACGAGCACATGGGCAGGATCAGGCCAGCTTCAGAATGGTATTTGTTAGCTCTAGAGCCAAGAGTTTTCAAGCTCTGTATTGATTACACACTTGACCAGCCAAAATTGATAACACTATAATGAGTAATGAAAAATAAATTAAATAATTCCTCTATTTTTAAGAACAGGGAAAGTCTTTAATAAGGAGTAAATTGCAAAGTTGCTTGTTTTTACAAACACAGAATTGTACGCATTTAAGAAGATGAAATAACCCCTAAAAACCCTTTATGGCAAATTACGGACATAGCTCGTTAGGAGCATGTGTCAGCAGTTCCAGCATCATGATATGCTACAGCAAAGGAAATAATTATTTGATCCCTTGCTGATTTTGTAAGTTTGGCCACTGACAATGACATGAGAAGTCTATAATTTTATGGGTAGGTTAATTTTAACATTGAGAGATAGAATATCAAAAATAAAATCCAGAAAATCACATTGTATAAATTACATACATTTATTTGCATTTTGCAGTGAGAAATAAGTATTTGATCCCTCTGGCAAACAAGACAATACTTGTAATTAAACAGTGTTTTCAGACAGTTTTAATTCATTAACACATCACATCACACAACCATTTAGATTGAATTAATGTGTTCATCATGCACCTCTTCATTTGATATTTATCATAATCCATCCATCAATTCATGTTCTATTATTTCACATACTTGGGTCTATTCTGACTCATTTTGGTATATTATGAGTAGCATTTCCATTTCAGATGGATTATATACCTATTAGCTGCACACACCATTATATCGCTGGTAGGTAGGGGTACATGAGTATGCCATGGCTATATAAGGACGGGCTAGGGGCGTTAGCCATAACCCTGATGAAGAAGGACCATGTCATTCGAAATGCGTTGGTTGGTTCTGACCCCTCCACGCATCCGATGTTGTAAGCCACATGACGTCATGCCTTCTGGCAACCTCATCCCTGCTTCGGCTGTGCTTCCGGCTGGAGCCCGCCACTAGCTTTTTCCCCGGTGCACCCCTGCATCTCAGTTCCCGTGCACCTGTGCTAGTCGCCATCATGGGAGGATGGTCCCCACACCCCGCCCTCTCTGCACACCAGCCACTCCAGCACAGAACAATTGTGGCACACCCAGATAGCAGAAGTAAGTTCTACCAGTGGCTGCTATTATCTGGCACATCGCAGCCTCACACTAATACATACAGGAGTACACTACCAGTACTTTACCATAGCGCAGTGATTCTTTACTTTTACATTTCTATAACAAATTACCAGGACTTGCACAGAGCCTGCTATTTCACTTGCAGCTACAAAGCCTTGTTTGAGCTCCTAGGAGTGCTAGTGTGTTTCTTGTTTATTCTTTTTATTTTTATTTCATATGACAGTATTATTCATTCACTATCTGTACTCAGTTTTTCTGTATGCTACCTGAGATTTTATACAAGGCTACAGGTAAAATCTACTACATTAGCTGTACTGTGAGAGTTACTCAGTAATGTCTATGGCGTTACATAGGACTGCATGTAACATCCTGTTTTCCAATTGTACCTGCCAGTGACGCAGTCCTTCCTGAAACTGTTCGCATCTGTCCAGTATAAACTGGGTCCTAACCGTTCCTGTATTCCAGTCATACCTGCCAATGACCCAATCCTTCCTGAAACAGTTTCTGTCCCTCCAGTCTGAACTGGCTCCTACCTCTGCCAGTTTATCAGCTGTGTTCACCTTCCTGCCAGTATACCAGTTGAGTCTGCCTGTACCCGCCTGCCTGTACATCACCCGCATCCACCAGCGCCTGTCTGCATGCCAGTCGTTGCTGTCCGTACCTGTCTTTCTAAGAATATAACTATTGTATCTGCCTGCACCCTTGTTAAAGTGTCCTGTCCACGTTTGGGTTAGCTGCTACTGCTGGATGCCACCCTGGAGTGGTACTTGGCAGATACCTTCTGCACAAGCCTGACCACACCACTAGAGGTACCAGCGAACACCAAGGTAGCTGCTTAGTTATGCCCCTAATGGAAAGTCTGGTCTGTCGCAGACGTCAAATATTTAAGAGGACAAGGTACATTTGACCTCTTAAGGGTATGCCACACTTAACAGCGTCGTTAACGAGATTGCTAAAATACGTCACTATTTAGCGATCTCGTTAGCGACGTAGTTGTGTGTGGCATGTAGCAACGACGTGGCCCCTGCTGTGATCTCGTTGATCGTTCACTAGAGTTCTGGACCGTATTTTGATCGTTGGCGTCCCGCTGGTGAGCCTGAATCGCTGTGTTTGGCACCTTTTGTGAACGATGTGCGACCTCGTTAACGACGCATTAGTCAGCGGCGCAGGCGGGACTTTGTTTTCTTTGTTAACGCCCTTGAGCTCCAATTGGTGACCACAACATCTAATAACTGCGCCCCCATCTATTGTTTCCAGAGCGCTTTGTGCCCCAGCTATGCACAGATATGAGACGCCATTGTGATCGTCTAGCTTGGAAACATTATCTTGCGATTGCAACAGCATCTCATATCTGTGCTTGGCTGGGCGCATGGCTGCTGCGATCACTTTTCGTCGCAGGTGCGATTTGTTTATAGTGTACGTATGTCGTGACGTCACGACGCCGGCGTCGTTCATGCGGCGCTATTACTTTATGGTTATAATGGCGGAAAGACAGCGTGCAGCGGCCTGGGGGGACGGAGAGGTGCGGTACCTGATAAAAAAGTGTGATGCATGGGACTATTGGTGCAGCATACCCACAGAACGTCCCATGCATCACAAAAAATATGTCCTGCGCCGGATTCAGAGGGGCCTTGCTCGGCATTTCGGGGTCCAGCGAACAACGAAGCAGATACGGAAGAAGCTGGCGGACCTGCGCTACCGGTCGAGCGATAGGGTCGCCAGCATCCGGGCAGAGCTTCGGAGGCGTTGTGGTGAGTGTTGTGACGGGAGTACCAGTAGTGATGGGAGTACAGCAGTGACAGGGTTTGTAGAAGGATTATTTCACTGAATTGTATTTTTTATTTGCAGCACCACCTGCAGCTGCACCACCGTCCCCCGAAGCCCCTGCATCACCAGTTCTCAGCACCCCTTCACCTGCAGCCCCCGCATCACCTGTTCTCCGCACCCCTTCACCTGCAGCTACCCCGCCTCCACTGTTGGGGTCATCGTCCCCAGCCCCATCCACATCCCACCTAGGATTCTCTCCAGTGTCACCCTGTGACGCGTATGCTGGCTCGCCATCAGGTAATTTACGCACATAATATAAGCTTCCGGCAAGTTTGACAACTTTGTTATATCTTAAAATGTGAAATGGCTGTTGTGATATATCTATTTTTCTGTGTTTCCTTAGCCGGCGGTGCCGCAGGTTCTGGGTGGGCCGTAAGTGGGTCGTCGGTAGATATGCAGTCACCCCAAAACCGTAAGTGCACAGCATATCATTTTTTTTATGTTTTGGCGCTTTTATAGAATAAAACCAATTTTATATAAAAAATCATTATTTTTGCATCGCTTTATTCTGCGAGCTATAACTTTTTTATTTTTTCGCTGATGATGCTGTATGGTGACTCATTTTTGCGGGACAAGATGACATTTTCAGCGGTACCATGTTTATTTATATCCGTCTTTTTGATCGCGTGTTATTCCACTTTTTGTTCTGCGGTATGATGATAAAGCACTGATTTTTTTTTTTAAGAGGTTCACTAAAGGGGTTAACTAGTGGGACAGTTTTATAGGGGGGGTTGTTACGGACGTGGCGATAACAAATATGTGTAATTTTATTGTTTTGTTTTTTTTATTTACAGGAAAAAATGAATATATTGGGGAATATTTTTATTTTTTATGATTTTTTAAAATTTTATTTTTTTTTTAACTTTTTTACTTTGTCCCAGGGTGGGACATCACTGTATAGGGTCAGATCGCTTGTGTGACAGGGTGCATCGCTCTGGCATTGCTGCAGGCTTCTCAGTGCCTGCTCTCCCTTATCTTGGATCCGGGGTCCTGCAGGGAGGAAGGACCCTCGGAACAGCGCGACACATCGAGCTGCTCTGAGGGTCTCAGGGGAGCACGCAGGGAGCCCCCTCCCTGCGCGATCCTCCCCTGTGCCCCTGGTACACCGCATCATGTTTGATCGCGGTGTGCCAGGGGTTAATGTGCCGGGAGCAGTCCATGACCGCTCCTGACACATAGTAGCGGGTGTCAGCTGTGAAATATCGCAGCGTTTACAAGCGTTAGCACGTTTTTTTTTTGTTAATGCACTTCATGTGCGCTCAAAACGCAGCGCAAAAAACCGCAAGTGTGAAAGTGTACATGTTGATGTTGCAACTGAATTCCCTGTTAACTGTTACCATTACCTCCACAGAAATCCCCACTGCCCAGGACCTGCGGATGTCCCAGCGCCGGATGATGGCAGCCGTGCAACAACACGGGGTGATACTGAAGAGTTTTCTGGCTGCCCTAGAAAGGGGGGCCAGTATTTAAATTTTTTGTTTGATTGTTTTTTTATTATTATTATTTCTATTTAATTGTTTTTTTATTTTTATTTTTTTATTACTGTTTGTTATATATATTTTATAATATAGATGAAAAAAAAAATATATTATATATATTATGTTTATCTACGCAGGTGTGTTGTATTTTTTTTTTAGAATAAGGTTTTAGCGCTAGTGTGCCCAGGGCCTTTAAAAGAAATGTTGTAAATTTTTGAAATTTTTTTCATTACATTTTTTACCAATGCTGGTAGTCCTATGACCCCAAGTAGAAACATGTAGATGTAATAAAAATACAAATTTTTAATAGTTGTCAACAAAATTGATGACATAAATAAGAATACAAGACCACACTTCACTAGATAAATAAGATTTTTTATTACAAAAAATGTAAGTATTTTAAAAAAATATACAACAAAAAACTTTAGAACAAAAATTAAAAACTACAACTGCTGGTAAGATGGATCGTTGCCATTACCACGTTGCCTCTGCGGTGTATAAAAATAAGGGGGAGCACCAACGTTTTGGTCTGGTGGATTTATCCCAATTGGGTTCGGCACAGGATTGTGTGGCCATGAGTAGTCCGGTACTGCGGTCTTGACATGACGACATATCTGTTATCCAGGTTCCAAAAGACGCTTGAGTCAGTACCTCAAACATGAGTCTCTCTGCATGAAGCCGCTGTACAGGATCCAGTGTAGGGAGCTTCTCATTAGCGAAGTATGCAAACCCTGTTATTTTAGTTTGGTCTTTTTCTGCGGTAAGAATTTTTTTTCGCAATTTCAACCAATTCTGGAATAGCCGAGGTGGGAGCCTTCCTTTTCCTTCCTGAAAGTGAAAGCCGGCGCCGCACAGATGAGGATGGTGGCTCAACTGCTTCTTCATCTTGGATCAACGCCATGCTGTCTTGTTCAGTTGGAGGTGTGGAGACCGCCTCTTCTGTGTCCTGCATGAACAAAAAACAAATGGTAAATCACAAAGAAAAAGAAATTAATCTTCACACTATAACACCCAAATACAGAAAAAATGTGAAAACGACACTTGTAAAGACAAAGAAATTTATCTTCACACTATAACACCCATATACAGCAAAATTGTGAAAACGACACTTGTAGATGGATAGGCCTCAACCATTGAGCTAGATAAATTATCAGTACATGAAGGGATAAATTCTGCCATTTTATCTACATTTCACAATTATATTTTTTAAATTTAAGTCCACTTTGGCATGTACATTAAAATGTGTTGTAATACAAAGGTACTTACATGTATGACAGGGGAATCCGGCTGGATCCACCAGTTTTTGTTACGCATCCTTCTTTTTAAGCCTGTTACAGTAATCAACCGACTTTATTTTCCACAGGCACGGCATTGAGCGGTACATCTCGATAAACTCCCACAAAAATTCCTGCTTATTGGCCATCTGTAATAAAAAAAGGATTATTTGAGAACGGCAGAATGGTTAAATAAAATGCTTACATACCCTACAACATAGAACACAGCAAGGATCATAAAATGGTGGTGGTGGGCGCAGCTGGAGTAAACAATGGCAGAGCTGGGATCATAAAATGGTGGGCGTGCCTGAACAAAACAATGGCAAAAAAAAAAAAAAAATTGATGGACGACAATGGTTAACAACAGCAGAGATCTAAAAATGGATCTGTAAAATTAAAGAAAAAAAATAAAAATTAAATGTGACAAAAGAAATACCTACCTTACAAAACTTGTTTGTGATTCTGGAAAAAAAAAAAAATAGGGAAACTAAATAGCGTCACAAACTAGATCGCAGAGGATATAACGCCACAGACTGGATCGCAAAAAAAAAAAAACAACGCCGTAGACTGGAACGCAGCAACCGCAATAGTGGCGCAAACTGGATCGCAGTAGCTATAAAGGCTAGCAGGACACACTGGAACGATGCTGGAGATTTGAAAGAACCGCTTCTGCTCGAGAGCAATGGAGAGGAGTGCTGATACGTCGTCTTTTATGACGCGGTCATCCAATCACAAAGCGGGAGAGC
This sequence comes from Oophaga sylvatica, assembly GCA_033576555.1. Classification (NCBI taxonomy): domain Eukaryota; kingdom Metazoa; phylum Chordata; class Amphibia; order Anura; family Dendrobatidae; genus Oophaga; species Oophaga sylvatica. Next base: position 163,440,098 of record JARQOD010000005.1, on the reverse strand, counting down.
TGTGATAAATATCTATGAGATAAATAGTGACCACCAATCTGTGATGAGGGGGGTGCAAAAGGTTGCGCTCAGTCACGCCTATCGAGGTCGTGATCTTACACAGTACATGCAGTGTGGCACGTCCCAACGACCGCCAAAGTCGTTAAATAGATCGCTAACCGCTGATGCGTCGTTAATGAGATTGTCCAGTTTGGCCGCTACTAGCGACCTTAAAACGATCACACCAACGATAGCGTCGTTATCGTGATCGTTAGCGGGAACGTTTAGTGTGGCAGTACCTTTAGACCGATTATAATGTTCAAAAGCAGCAACGGCATGACAGATAACATACAGCATGAATGAAGGAACTGAGCTGTGTACATGTAATTCTAGCACTGTAATGAGATATAACAGTTGTATGAAACCGCAGCACAAGCGGTTCTTACTCCTCCTTCTCCATAGAGAATAACAAAACGTATGACCAGACACATCACTGTGATGTAAATCTGTTTTGCTTTGTCCAAGAGAGATTTACACTGTTTTTCAGTGTGAATGGTGAGTTAAGGAGACAAGGGAAGAAATGGCTCTTAAGTGGAGAAAGAAGTAGATTTTGTTGATTAGATATTTTAGCGTATGCAAAATTTGTTGAAACAACAGTGACTATTTAAGGCATTAATGACCTTTGTACTGTCTTCATTAGTTTACTTATAAGGCTTACTTGTAAATAGAGGTAAAGCTTATGCATCAAAACACCTGTACTTGGGCAATAGAAAGTACTGAAGCAGAAAGTATATGCACTAGGGCTCATAACTAGTGTTGAGCGATACGATAATGCAAATATCGGCTATCGGCCGATATTAGCTCTATCGGCCTTTCGATAATTTGTTTCGATATTTTCGTCTTATCGAATACCGTAATCGGAAGTTCCCATAATTCTTTGCGAGGCAATGTGATTTTAGTCAGCCAATGAGGAATCCTAAGAAGTGTGGGCACATCCTGTACTGCTGCGGTCATGTTAACTAATGGCATGGCTGTGATTGGATGCTGAAATGATGTCAGAATGCACTATAAAAGGCGCCGCCGCCATTTTAGCGTCACTGTGCTGTGAATTCAGTAAGGGACAGAACGCTACTGTGCTGACTCTGAGGGACAGTTAGAGTTTGCGATTTAGTGTACTGTGCTGTAGGCAGGCTAGCACCAACCGCTGTGTAAAGCTTCCTTTTGCCTGCAGTGTTGTTTTAACAGCTCTGCAAGGTGTGTGAGTGCAGGTGACGCTGCAGTTTGCTCTGTATGCAACGCTGTCTGTAGGCATCTGCACGTGTCACTCACAGACTCTTTTTTTTTTTTCTTCAGTGTATAAAAGGCGCCGCCGCCATTTTAGCGTCACTGTGCTGTGAATTCAGTAAGGGACAGAACGCTACTGTGCTGACTCTGAGGGACAGTTAGAGATTGCGATTTAGTGTACTGTGCTGTAGGCAGGCTAGCACCAACCGCTGTGTAAAGCTTCCTTTTGCCTGCAGTGTTGTTTTAACAGCTCTGCAAGGTGTGTGTGAGTGCAGGTGACGCTGCAGTTTGCTCTGCATGCAACGCTGTCTGTAGGCATCTGCACCTGTCACTCACAGACTATTTTTTTTTTCCTTCAGTGTAATTCTTGCAGCTCCATGCAATTTAACTATTAGTGTGACGCGCTTCCATCCGTATCCAATACATTGGTTGCAAACACTATAGAAGTAGACAAAGGAGTAGCCTTTCACAGATTGTGAACAGTTGTGTTTCAGTGTTCACTTCAGTCTGTGTTTTTTATTTTTTGAGTGCACATCACGCTCCAGTTACTTGTTCAAGCACTGCTGCTTGTACTCTGCTGAGCGTGTTTCAGTGGCTCATCCTTTTCATTTATCTCCAATTGGTTCTGCTCCATTCCATTTAAAATATAATCTATTAGTGTGACGCGCTTCCATCCGTATACAATACATTGGTTGCAAACACTATAGAAGTAGACAAAGGAGTAGCCTTTCACAGATTGTGAACAGTTGTGTTTCAGTGTTCACTTCAGTCTCTGCGTAATAACCACACTTAGGCCTTATAACTTTTCTGACTTTCTTTATCAATCTACCAAGATGAAGAAGTCAGTGAGTAAGGCACGTGGTCGTGGCCGTGGAGTTTCAGCAGGGAGAGGACGTGGGGATTCTGTGTCTGCTGCCGCCCTCAGTGACACAGCATCCACCATTTATCCCCGTGAGCGTTCCTTTATGCGCACTTTGGTAGGAGCTCAGCGTGCCCCCCTGCTGCGGGAAGAACAAATTGAAGCCGTTGTTGGTTGGATGGCAGCCAATGCATCGACTTCAATACCTTCCACCTCCTCTCAGGAACACAACACTGTTGAGCAACCATCTGTCTGTTCACCGCCTGTCAAATTGCCAAGGCAGTCAGAGAGTTCTGTACAGGAGCCAGCTGAGTCTCTGCTTCTCTTCTCAGAATCTGTTGGCTCGCAAACACGGGCACAGGCAAGCAGCATTCTGCAATTTGAAGAAGAGGGAGTATGCAGTGATGCGCAACAGCTGTGTCTCTCTCAATCTGAAGAGGCGGGTGAGCTAGTGCCGATGGACAGCACACCGCAGAACGCATCTTATGATGATGATGAGACTCAGGTGCCAGGTTTTGTGGAGCATGGTGCTGCCCAGACCATCCAAAAGCAGCAGGTGTTGGAAGAGGGTAGTGGAGATGATGAAGTCCGAGACCCAACATGGCGTGAGCAACAGGAAGGTGGTGGGAGCAGCTCTGAGGAAGAGATTGTCCCAACGGTACAAAGAGGAGGGAGAGGTAGGCTGCAGACTCGCTTGCCTGTAGCCTCCAGTTTGGCACCTGTTGGGAGCAGTTCTCTTAGAACTGTCAAAATTGGCGCTCCCATGACTTGCACTGCGTGGTCCTTTTTTGACAGACTTGTACATGATATTTGCTATGTTCAATGCAAGCTGTGTAAGCAAAAAGTTAAAAGAGGTAAAAATATCAGGAACCTGAATACCACAAATATGTGGACACATGTACGGACAAAGCACGTAGCTTAGTTACAAAGACACACTGGAGATGTAGGCCAACCTACAGCAGCACCTACATCTTTAGGTCATGTTCGAGCCTCTACCTCCAGCTCTCACACACCTGTTTCGGCTTTCTCACAGGATCTCCATGGAAGAACCTCGGTCACTGTTGTCCATAGAGAAACTGTTATTCCACCCACTGCAGCAAGTTCACAGTCATCGTCACACTCCCAGAACAAAAAACAGCCATCGGTAACACAGGCATGGGATAAAAGACGGCCATACTCGGCAAACCATCCACGAGCACAGGCTCTGAATGCTGGCCTTGCAAAACTCCTGTCCCTTGAAATGCTGTCATTCAGGCTGGTGGAGACTGACAGTTTCAGGAACTTTATGGCATTGGCAGTCCCACAATATAATGTGCCAAGCCGATTTTATTTCAGCAGGCAAGCTGTCCCTGCTCTGCAAAAACATGTTGAGGGAAACATTAAACATGCGCTACTGAACGCCGTCAGTAGCAGGGTCCACCTGACCACCGATGCGTGGACCAGTACCCATGGCCAGGGACGATACCTTTCCCTCACTGCCCATTGGGTCAATGTTGTGGAGCCGGGTACAGATCTTGCCAGTGGCGCTGTACGTGTTCTGCCAACTCCAAGGATTGCAGGAATCCAGTCTGTGCACATTGATTCCTCCTCCTACTCCAGTTCCTCAGAATCATCGCTGCACGAGCCGTCACGGTATACCTCCACATGGACCCGTGAACGCTTACCTGTTGCGACCGATATGAGCACAGCCGTGGCCAAACATCAACAGGCCGTACTGAAATTAATTCCCATGGGGAATCGAAGCCACACAGCGCAGGAGCTCTGGGATGCCATCAAGCAGGAGAGCGATTTGTGGTTTTTGTCAGCTAATCTCCAGCCAGGCTTGGTAGTGTGTGACAATGGCCAAAATCTGGTGGCAGCTCTGGGCCTTGGCAACCTCACTCACATACCATGTCTGGCACATGTGCTCAACTTGGTCGTGCAGAGTTTTTTGAGGGACTATCCGGATCTTGATGCACTGCTGCACAAGGTCCGCCTAGAGTGCGCTCACTTGCGACGTTCCAGCATGGCCAGATCGCGCATTGCAGCTCTGCAAGTCAGATTTCGCCTTCCTGAACATCGCATCATATGTGACATACCCACCAGGTGGAATTCCACGTTACATATGTTGGAGCGGTTGTGTGAGCAGCAGCCAGCAGTAATGGAGTATCAGCTGCAACAGGCGCAATCAACTCGCAATTTGCGCTGTTCACACTTCACCACTACTGAGTGGGCCTCTATGAACGACATCTGCGACGTTTTGCGTGCGTTTGATGTCTCAACGCGGATGGCGAGTGCAGATGATGCACTAGTCAGCATGACTGTACCCCTTATCTGCCTGCTTCAGAAATCACTGAAAGCACTAAAGGAAGAGGTTTTGAAAGAGGTGGAGGATTTGGAGTCACAAATTCAATTACCTTCAGGACAGTCAGCGCAACGTCGTTCCTCACAAAGGGCTGGGCAGGGCTCACTTTGTGAGGAGGATGAGGAGGAGGAGTCAATGGAGGAGGAAGAAATCCCTACAGAGGGAGGTACACAACGCTCTACTCAGTATGTAGAGCGAGGGTGGGGTGATGCAGAGGAGACATAGATGACGCCTCTTCCAGAGGACAGCCTTTGTTGGCCAATTGGGAGTCTGCAGCACATGGTTGATTTCATGCTTCAGTGCCTGAGAAACGACCGCCGCATCGCCCACATTCTCAGCACGTTAGATTATTGGGTGTACACCCTCCTAGACCCTCGCTACCGGGACAACTTACAAACCCTCATCACACCGGTGAACCGGGACTGTAAAATGCAGGAGTACCAAGACACACTGCTGCAATCCATACTGTTGTACATTCCAGCCGAGAGAGCTGCTGCTGCTACTGCTGCTGCTTTACAAAGCAGCTCTGTGCGTCGAGGCAGTGTAGACACCTCTACAACAAGAGGGAGCAGAAGCAGCGCCTCTGCACAGGGCAAGAACTGTATGTTACAAATGTGGAAAAGTTTTGTGACAGCGCCAGCAAGGTCTACACCATCCGAGACGGCTCCAGTCACCAGGAAGAAACGTTTCCGTAAGATGGTAACAGACTACTTGGCTTTCCCTCTAAGTGTACTCCCAGATGCCTCTTCCCCTTTCAAATTTTGGGTCTCTAAGTTGGATACATGGCCAGAGCTTAGCCAGTATGCATTGGAGGTGCTGGCTTGCCCTGCTGCCAGTGTATTATCTGAGCGTGTCTTTAGTGCTGCAGGTGGTGTAGTAACAGACCGTCGCATGCGACTATCCTCAGAGAATGTAGACCGGCTTACTTTTCTGAAAATGAACAAGGCATGGATCTCACCTGAATTTGCCTGTCCGTTTTCAGATTAAATAACTGTTTGGCAACGTTTTCCATGTCTCCTGTTATGTTCATCTTTCTACCACCTGAACTGTACTCCCTGGGCTACAACACCGCCATTTGTTGCTCGTAAGTAATTGTCAGGGGTACTGACTCCTGGCCAGCCTGGTTACAGCACAACAGCTGTTTCCTGGCAGTGTGAACGTCAATTATCCTCCAATAAGTTGTGCTGTCGTGTTGCATTCGGGTTAGCCGACTCTATGGTGCCTGCAGTTTAGGTGATTCCTATGTGTGCTGTGGGATATGTAAATAAAGGCGGTTTCCATTGTGACAATAGGATAAGCACCCACTGTAGGACTGTGTGATTCGGTAACTGCGGACGGCTTGCGTCCTGTCAACTTACATTTTCATGGGTGCGTTCTTCTACCCGTCCGGGGTCCAGTACCGTCAAGTGGTTCTCCCCAGTGCCTTTGGCCTAGGTGCCTCCATCCCCGTATCCGAGTTCCAGCAACGTCTGCTGGTCCTTGGTAGTGCTTTGGAGCACAGGTACCTCCTGCTTAGTAACCGTGTCACAGTAACGTCAGCTGGTACTCGGTTGTGACATTGCCTCTTTTCCTTCTGCTACCCGTCCGGGGTCCAGTACCGTCAAGTGGTTCTCCCCAGTGCCTTTGGGCTATGTGCCTCCATCTCCGTATCCGAGTTCCAGCAACGTCTGCTGGTCCTTGGTAGTGCTTTGGAGCACAGGTACCTCCTGCTTAGTAACCGTGTCACAGTAACGTCAGCTGGTACTCGGTTGTGACATTGCCTCTTTTCCTTCTGCTACCCGTCCGGGGTCCAGCACAGTCAGCTGGTCCTCGTTACTTCCATTGTCTCTTGCTCCATCTGATACCAGTCAGGGTTCCAGTAACGTCAGCTGTTTCTCGGAAATTAGACGACATTAAAGACCACCCAGAAGAAGATGACGACAACAAGGACGACGAGCATGAAGCCAACCAGCCTGAACACCATCACAAAGAAAAAATAAAAGATTACCCAGAAGAAGATCACCAACAGGACAAAGAAGGTTAAGACAAACTACAAGATACAGAACAAGAGACAGAAGAACAATAAGCAAAAGATCAAAAAACAGAAGAACATGAAGTATAAGACCAAAATGAAGAGCAAAATATATGCTCTAAATTCTAAGCAGAAGAAGACTAAGCAGTGTATGGGGGTGAGTCCGTTCCTCCTCGTGGTGCCCCTGGAAAATGCCTGCTGCTGCAGGCTAAACTGAACACGGACAAATACTGTTGTAATTTAAATCTTTTGTGACAGCAAGAACGGAAGGATGAACAATTCATACTTTTACAGATTACAAGTACAGGAATCTCTGTCACAAATAAGAATATGATGAAGAAGATGAAGAGGAAGAAGATGAAGAATTTGAATATGAAGAAGATTAATTAGTTTAATAATAACAATATGAGTAATGTAAACAAAAACATGAATAGCAAGAAGTTTAAGAAGAAGATTAAGAAGGTGAAGATGAAGAATAATTTGATGAGAAAGATGATGCTGCTGCTGAAGATTATGAAGGAGAAAGTGTGGCACTGGCAAAAGTTAAAAAGGTGAAGAGCATGGAAGTTGTGAAACATACATATTTGCCAAAATAGAAAAAAGGTTAACAACATTGTCAATTTGTTAGTCAATCCAAACGTATTTCCAAAAAAATATATATTAATGCTATTCCAATGCATTGGGTTAAACATGTATGCCTTTATTGTCTCCTCAACCTCCCCCAATACATTCTACATTAGTCTTTGTTGTTTTCCTTCATGTACAATTAACCAACAAGGCAAGAATGTTTTTTTTAATTTCGATATTTTGTTCCCATAGACTTACATGGGACTTCCGCTATCGAAATCGGATATCGACGATATTTAGTGCTATCGGCGATACAATTTCGATACGATATTTTTAGATATCGAGCAATATCGCTCAACACTACTCATAACACAACACTACATGATAAATGTCTCCAGAACCTACAACCTAATATTTCACCTGTTTAGTGCTCTATTCCAGATATATGTATGCACATCCTAGCAATGACAAAAATAAGAACCTCAATAACGTAGACAACGAAGCCAATAAAATATTCAATCTTATTTATAGATTCTATAAATAGTTATGTGTTGTTTGCAGTAGACAAAATGGAGGCAAAGGAAACAGGAGGAAAAAAATACAACTGTTTCATTTATGGTGACTGTTCCAACTTTTACTGCCCTGCACTTTATGCATTTAGATGCCATAAAAAAGCTAATACTGCAGAAAGTAGATTGACAAATATTAGAAATGTATTTTCAGTCTAAACCTCCCTTGTTAGTTTCAATTTCAGTACATTCTGTCCCCAGATGAATTACTTTCACTCTGGGATTCATTATATAAATGACTCTACAGTCCTTGAGCTTCGGGCCTTAGAGAATTTGCTGTTGGATAAGTAATTTTACATATGAAAATAGATGAGGCACTGAGAATGCCTGCATCCCATGGCTAAAACAAAGAATAATATATGTTCATTTTTAACAGAACGTAGAGGTCAAAACAAAGAAAATAAATATTATTAAAATCCTGTCGGCAGTTCAGAGTGAGATAAGACACACACAATTACATTTAAATTGTGTAGTTTAAAAGCAGCAATGTGTTCGGCTAAGATTCTTATAATTTAAATGAGTCTCAGTAACAAAATCCAGAACTGGAGATTTTCGCTGGGAAACGAAACCTCCCACTGTAATATTCACAGTCATTTAAATACTGCTCTTTGTGTTGAGTCCTACAGAACGGAATATGCTTCCTGTCTTCTGATTTATGTAAAACAATAAAACGTTCTTGAGATGTGATTACATGAAATTCTCATCGCTGACCTGAAAATAAAAATCCACTGCCATGCTATTCATCTGCAGGTATTGAAGGCAAATCTCCCTGTGGGTCTGAAAATACATGTTCTATTCCTGTGTGGATCTGCTTCACAAGGTAGCAAAGCTGGATTAAGCGTTGTAGGACTCTGAATGTTGCTGTTGCCTTTCTAAGAGAAAACACATAAGTAAATGGAGGACAGACTGCAGTTACATAAAAAAGACAACACATTTCTTGGCCAAATGAAAATATGGCTACTAAAAATGTTTTATCACAATGTATTTCTGGTTGTGTCTATGCTAACCAGCTCTGAAAACTTTGACTGACCTCTCAAAGGGATCTGATCACAGATAGGCCTTATATTGCCAAGCACTTTCCCCTAGGAAGAAAACAATTTTTTTCAATACATTAAAATAATCTAACTTTGTGTAAAGAAGTCACTTATGTTTGAAAAGTAAAACCAATGAATGAAATATGTACTATTCTAGCAGACAAGTTTAAAGAGCAACTGTCATTTTAATTTATATTTCATAAACCAATCGTACACATAAAAGTAAGCAACTCCGTAATATATCTTATCAGAGAAATCTGCTTCTTTTTCTGCCAAAAGTGATGTCATTATTAAAATTCTCAAGTCTGAGGTAAAATCTGTATTCATTGAAGACAGACTTTCCCTTTACTGAGATTAGAAATAAAGTTTTTCTACTATATGCCGTCTCCAAAGGTGTTTCATAGAATTTGGCTGTTCATACAACCAACCTCAGAACCGCAGACAACATTTAACCACACTAGCCCAGGACCTCAACATCCAGCATTTTCACTTCCAAGACCATCTGAGACCTGTTAACAGGACAGCTGCTATAACAATCGGTTTTTATAACCAAAGAATTTCTGCACAAACTTTCAGAAACCTTTTCACGGAAACCCATCTGCATGATCTTTGACCTAATCGGGGTCTCCACATGACTGCAGTTCATCATTGTAACTGACTTAAGTGGGCAAAAGCTCACATTTGATGGCATCTTGCACGTTGGAGAGGTGTTCTCTTCATGAATGAATCTCGGTTTTCACTGTAGAAAGCAGATGGCAAACTACATGAATGGTAATGGGTTTATGGTGTGGGCAGGCATATGTTATGGACCTGACCACAGGTGTATTTTTTGTATGCCATTTTGAATGCACAGAGATACTGTGATGAGATCCTAAGGCCTATTGTTTAGCCTTTCACCCACGACCATCACCTCATGTTGTAGCATGATACTGCACGGCCCCATTTTGAAAGGATCTGAACACAATTCCTAGAAGCTGAATACATCTCAGTTCTTGCATGACCAGCATACTCACTGGACATGTCACTCACTGAACATGTTTGGGATGCTCTGGATCAGCATATACGACAGCGTGTTCAAGTTCCTGCCAATTTCTAGCAACTTCGCACAGCCATTATAGAGGAGTGAACCAATATTCCATAGACCACAATCAACAACTTGGTCACACCAGATGCTGACTGGCTTCTGACTCCTTTGGACCTCACCAATACTGTAAAATAGAACATTTTTGAGTGTTTTTTTTTATTGTGGCCAGCCTAAGGCACACCTGTGCAATAATCATGCTGTCAGTTAGTAGAAAATATAATCACTGCTCTCATAGAAGAGAAACTAGGTCTGAACTGAAAAAGTAAGTTGATGTGTACGCAAATGTAAATGCATATTAAACGCATGACCATTATACAGAGAAAACAAAAAACAAGAAACAAATATCCTAAAATAAAATAAAAAAAAAATATATTGCAAAACATGCATGAAGTTGTAATAATAATAATAAGGGTATTTGGTAAACATAATTTTGATCAAAAGAATGTACAAGCCATCCCGCCACGTCAAGGCAACCCTTTGTGGGACAGTCCTAACTCTTGTATTAAAAACCTTTCCACCTGTCAAGTGACAAATGTGAACAAGGACAAAGAGACTGAACCCACCAGTAAAAGCATAGGCCAGACAGGATGGATTTTTCAGCTCAGAAGCAGGGCGGTCACACCCTTATATGCACAAGATGCACTAAGTACTAAATGAAAAACTAGGTCTGAACTGAAAAAGTAAGTTGATGTGTACGCAAAATGTAAATGCATATTAAACACATGACCATTATACAGAGAAAACAAAAAACAAGAAACAAATATCCTAAAATAAAATAAAATAAAAAATATATTGCAAAACATGCATGAAGTTGTATAATAATAATAAGGGTATTTGGTAAACATAATTTTGATCAAAAGAATGTACAAGCCATCCCGCCACGTCAAGGCAACCCTTTTTGGGACAGTCCTAACTCTTTTATTAAAAACCTTTCCACCTGTCAAGTGACAAATGTGAACAAGGACAGAGAGACTGAACCCACCAGTAAAAGCATAGACCAGACAGGATGGATTTTTCAGCTCAGAAGCAGGGCGGTCACACCCTTATATGCACAAGATGCACTAAGTACTAGATGAAAAACTAAGTCTGAACTGAAAAAGTATGTTGATGTGTACGCAAAATGTAAATGCATATTAAACACATGACCATTATACAGAGAAAACAAAAAACAAGAAACAAATATCCTAAAATAAAATAAAATAAAAAATATATTGCAAAACATGCATGAAGTTGTAATAATAATAATAAGGGTATTTGGTAAACATAATTTTGATCAAAAGAATGTACAAGCCATCCTGCCACGTCAAGCAACCCTTTGTGGGACAGTCCTAACTCTTGTATTAAAAACCTTTCCACCTGTCAAGTGACAAATGTGAACAAGGACAGAGAGACTGAACCCACCAGTAAAAGCATAGGCCAGACAGGATGGATTTTTCAGCTCAGAAGAAGGGCGGTCACACCCTTATATGCACAAGATGCACTAAGTACTAAATGAAAAACTAGGTCTGAACTGAAAAAGTAAGTTGATGTGTACGCAAAATGTAAATGCTATGCCTATGCTTTTACTGGTGGGTTCAGTCTCTCTGTCCTTGTTCACATTTGTCACTTGACAGGTGGAAAGGTTTTAATACAAGAGTTAGGACTGTCCCACAAAGGGTTGCCTTGACGTGGCGGGATGGCTTGTACATTCTTTTGATCAAAATTATGTTTACCAAATACCCTTATTATTATTATTACAACTTTATGCATGTTTTGCAATATATTTTTTATTTTATTTTATTTTAGGATATTTGTTTCTTGTTTTTTGTTTTCTCTGTATAATGGTCATGTGTTTAATATGCATTTACATTTTGCGTACACATCAACTTACTTTTTCAGTTCAGACCTAGTTTTTCATTTAGTACTTAGTGCATCTTGTGCATATAAGGGTGTGACCGCCCTGCTTCTGAGCTGAAAAATCCATCCTGTCTGGCCTATGCTTTTACTGGTGGGTTCAGTCTCTCTGTCCTTGTTCACATTTGTCACTTGACAGGTGGAAAAGTTTTTAATACAAGAGTTAGGACTGTCCCACAAAGGGTTGCCTTGACGTGGCGGGATGGCTTGTACATTCTTTTGATCAAAATTATGTTTACCAAATACCCTTATTATTATTATTACAACTTCATGCATGTTTTGCAATATATTTTTTATTTTATTTTATTTTAGGATATTTGTTTCTTGTTTTTTGTTTTCTCATAGAAGAGATTTGCATAAAGTGAATAATTTATTTATTAATTTATTAGAGTTGAAAGGTGAAGCGACAGGCAAAATATAACGTTTCGGCCAATTGATGGCCTTGGTCACAATGTCGCCTTTTGAAGGTTCTCTATGAGTTGACTGAGTTATGGCACATAAGAAAGACTGGTATGAGGGTACACAGAAAAAATCCACAAGGAGGGAATTGTGCACGGTTGTCCAAAAAAGAAACGCCACGGGAAAAATGTATATAATGTGCAACCAGATAAAATATTGATAGATTTGGTGGGTCGCTTGAGAAAAAGGGAGCACTTCCGTGTATTAAAGCGTTGCTGTAATCGCTATCATTGGTGGTTCAGTGGGAACGCTGACACGGATAAAACAAACAAAACCACACCAATGATTTATGGCCAGATTAGGGAAAATAATCCGTTGGTGGTACAGTTGTGGCTGCAGTCATGGCAGTTTCACCGGAGTTACTGCAAAGGCCAGCGTTTGTGGCTAAGTGGGGGTTGCTGACACATGTGTCTAAGCAAAGGAGCAGAGATGTCGAGATGTCGGTTAGTCAGGGCCTTCCATCTAAATTTCCTGGGAAGCCTGGGGGTCCGGTGGCCCCTCAGAAGAGGGGGTACTGCCATGGTTCCACACCTCAGGGTGTCTAGGATGCAGTTACTGACAGCTCAGTCACCCAATCCACTACAGGGGCATGCTGATGCTCTCAGTGTGTTGATTGATGGTTCGACTAGGCAATCTGTGACTGGGAGTCGTTGGCTGTCTCAGGTGTTCACTATCCAGGTAACTGCTATGCCTACTTAACTAAGCAGCTTCTCCCAGACCAGTGCCAGACATACATTCATCCTGTGAGGTTGTACTCTGTGCTCTCCTGTGCCTTGAGTACTACATGCTTGATCTGTTGCCTGACCTTGGCTTCATTCTGACCATCTGCCTGTTTAATCCTTTCTGCTCTGATCCGTTATCCTCCCGTTACTCTGACCCCAGAACGTTAACTGACTACTCTTTTGTCTCTTCCTTCTGTTTATGACGTACCCTCCTGGCTTCTGACCTTCGACTCCTTGACCCTTCTGACTCATGACTTGGCCATGAGAAGTGACTAGCGTCACAGTGACTTTATTTGCTGTTGGTATCAAGTCATCCAATAGCCTTGGAATGGTATTTAGCATAATTACAAAGAAGAACATCAGTGCCTTTAGTACAGAATTAATCACTGCTTTGGAAAGAGCAATTTGCCCCATGTTCATTTTATAGCAGTACAATAAGTGTTTAGCATGTAGTTGTGGAACCACAGTGCATCTGTTCGGGGAGAGCCTGGAGGGGCGTAACTAAGCAAGCACCTGACTCTTTGCTAGAGCGCCTGATGTTGGGGTTAGACTTGGCTCCAAGTGAACCCTAGGTGATACTTCAGGATGGACCCACGGAGCTGTGTGTCAGCTGACCCCTACATGAGACTGGGAAGCAGGACCAGCCAGTAACTGGATGGCAGGAAGATATGGCATAAGCAGGACTGGAATATGAAAAAAATAGAGATCAAGAAGGGTGGTATAGACTATCAAATCAATGATTTTATAACATGTACATCAAAGGGGGTCATTTACTGTATTAGATGCCCCTGTAATAAATTGTATATAGGGAGAACAAAGAGACCATTGAATGTCAGAATTAATGGACACATGCGTAATATAAAGAAAAAATTTGATGACCATCCTCTCACTAAACACTTTTCCAAAATCCATGGAGGCTCAATCAATGGGATTGATATTGTAGGCATTGAAATCGTTAAACAGCACTGGCGGAATTGGGACTTTATAAAAGCCTTGTCAAGGGCAGAAAGCCGGTGGATTTTTGAATTAGATACATTAAAGCCAAGAGGTCTGAACAATGAGATTGAGCTATTTACATTTGATTAAGTCTAACCTATAAATAGCCTTGTGATGCGGTCAGGACCATCTGTGAGGAAGGAAAACGTCATTTTTTCTGAAACGCGTAGAAATTTGGTCCTATCCGCCCATCGTTATCAAGAGTATGTACCATCTGATCACCAGCGTCACGTGACTGAAGATGTCATGAAGGTCTTGCAGACGCTTCACGCACGCCGGCATGCACCTAACTACACACGGCGGTTGCCATCATCAAGCTCCATCACCGGCCGGGACAGAGCTTTCTTCTATTAGGCATCGGACATTAAGCCTTCTTACTGCTTTATACCCTATGTGGGTGAACTATTGATCGTATTTTAGCGCTCCTTTGCACGGAAGCACCTTATACATCGGCAACATCTATATCCTACGGGGGTGTAACATTGCAGCACCTTCCCGCATGGAAGCACTTAATCCATTGGCAAGATATTATAAGGATTCAATGTAATTAATCATCTCTTTACCAACTCTTTACGGTTCAATGTCTTTTAAAACTGTGCAGCAATAACCATTTCTTCAACTATGAGCTACACATGGCCTAATTTTAATCTTGCATAATTTTGCTCTTGTACTTTTTTCTTCCTGCATACGTTCATTCCTGCAATGGGTTGGTAACAGGGGAGAACACAGGCCAGTTCTAACACCTAAACTGGCGCAGAAATTTGATTTGTTTGTTTTTATGATTTCATAGGTCCTGTTGGTTTGGACACTTATTTCTGCAGCAGGTTCAAAGGAGATATACATGTGTCACTAATTCTTAAATTTTTTCATCTACTCTTACCAACATTTAGTGGCCGCAGTACATATAGTTCTCCATATTAGTTTATAATAGCTTTGCTCTTTAAACCCTTGCAATGACTGATCTTTGGCTAGATAGGAAAGAAAGGATCAGTAATATACATACCTTTTTTTCATCGAGCACATCAACAAGCCCCTCCAAATATAACTAAGGACAATTTAGATGAAACAAAAAAATCATTGAAACTACTAGAACAACTATTATTAAAAGAAAAGAGGCATTTTTTGGGGAGATTGCCACATTAGAACGGTATCTGGCTTAGGATTGTATTCCTAAAGGTTTGACAGTATACAGACCATTTTCAGGAGATATAGGTGATAAAAATACTCTCACTGAAAGGGACCTATTATTCAAATAATTTTCTAAACAGGCAGTTAATTTTATTATTGACAAACGGAAAGATCAATTAATAGGTATTAAAAATGAAATTGCTAAATTATTTAAAGAAATAAAACCACTCAAAGATCATCCAGAAATAACGAGATTATCTACAAGTATCCGTAACAGGATACATGCTAAAGAGCAGGAAATTATAACGAGAAAATGACGTAAATTTGGGAGAGATGCGATACCAGAGTGTGGATTTAATAAGAGGAAAGAGGATCTGGTGCTTGAAACTGTAGATGAAATTATCTGCAGCCCAGAACCTACAGAGGAATTTGGGGAAGTTTTTTCCCTACATTTAACTTCAGATATAGAAGAGTCCCCTTCATCCCCAAATAGAAATAGTATCAGTCAACAGATAATGGAGGAAAGAGAGGTCTCCACTGAACAGTCACTCCCCTGTAGAACAAAAGTAAAATCATTCAGTCTGACCAAGAAAGGGGTCTCTAAAGGGAGTAATAGTAATTATAAGAAAAATGGGCAACCAACTGATTCCCTAGATACTTTGATTGGCACAATTAATAAATTTGAAGCACTAGAGGCAATCACTGAATCTTTAAATGACAGTTTAAGAACCACTAATGAGATGAGAGGTTCCTTCTTGAATTTATCACCCAACCCGAATCAACCTAATCGTAAATCCATCCAAACTTTTTTTCAATCAGGTCAAAGAAAAAATGTAACAGGAGATGTAGAGGAGGGAAGCTCATAAAAAAAAAAAAAAGAATGTAAGGAAATGAAGATAGACGGACAAACAATTTTGAACCTAGGTGAATATACACTGAAAAATATTGAAGTCAGTCTATTAAATAAAGGCCTGAAATATGCCCTGGCTATAAAATTTAATACATTTCAAGCTTTCATCTGGTAAAACAATTCATGAGCAAATTAGCCATCAAAAAATATTTATTTAAGAAAAATACCAAAAAGCCCCAACCAACACCAGATATGTATAGTGACCAAGAACAGGCAATCGACTGTCAGTATAATCATACTACTCTAAAAAGCCTGTGGATTTTTGAATTATATACATTAAAGCCAAGAGGTCTGAACAATGAGATTGAGCTATTTGCATTTGATTAAGTCTAACCTATAAATAGCCTTGTGATGGGATCAGGACCATCTCTGAGGAATGAAAACGTCATTTTTTCCGAAACGAGTAGGAATTTGGTCCTATCCGCCCACCGTTATCAAGAGTACATACCATCTTATCACCAGCGTCACGTGACTGAAGACGTCACGAAGGTCCTGCAGACGCTACACGCACGCCGGCATCCACCTAACTACACACTGCGGATGCCGTTATCAAGCTCTGTCTCTGGCCGGGACAGAGCTTTCTTCTATTAAGCATCGGACATTAAGCCTTCTTACTGCTTTATACCCTATGTGGGTGGACTATTGATCGTATTTTAGCGCTCCTTTGCACGGAAGCACCTTATACATCGTCAACATCTATATCCTACGGGGGTGTAACATTACAGCACCTTCATGCACGGAAGCACTCTATCCATTGGCAAGATATAAGGATACAAGGTAATTAATCATCTCTTTACCAACTCTTTACGGTTCAATATCTTTTAAAACTCTGCAGCAATGACCATTTCTTAAACTATGAGCTACACATGGCCTAATTTTAATCTTGCATAATTTTGCTCTTGTACTTTTTTCTTCCTACATACGTTCATTCCTGCAATGTGTGGGTAACAGGGGAGAACACAGGTCAGTTCTAACACCTAAACTGGTGCAGAAATTTGATTTGTTTGTTTTTGTGATTTAATAGGTCCTGTTGGTTTGGACACTTATTTCTGTAGCAGGTTCAAGGTGATATACATGCGCCACTAATTATTACATTTTTTCATCTAGACTTAAAAATAGATTTAAGGAATCTCCTCATCAGAAGCATCCTCTCATGGTGATCAGAGACTTGTATATTGCCCTGCAACAGTTCCACATACGCAACACACAACCCAACACACAACAGGACTATAAAATCACTGAAGCATTTTCATGTACAGCCTCCAATGTAGTGTACAGGAGACTTTGTTCAAAGTGAACAAAATGACAAATAAGTTTCTGAAAGGTAATTTAAGAACAACAGAGAGAGAGAAATCTGGGAATTCAAGTTGATCAAGTTGTATAAAGGTATGCCACACTAAACAATATCGCTAACGGGATCGCTAAAAAACGTCACTATTTAGCGATCCCGTTAGCGATATTGTTCAGTGCGGCAGCTTCAGCGACGAGCTTCCTGCTGTGATCTCGCTCGTCGCTGGAATCGTTCCGGACCCTATTTCATCGCTGGCGCTCCCGCTGGTAAGTATCTATCGCTGTGTGCACCTTTTCTTAGCGATTTAGCGGTACTTTTGTACCGCTAAAGTCGTTAAGAAGATCGCTAACGGCGATAGCGTCGTTAACTATATCGCTAATGCGGCAGCATTTAGCGATATAGAAACAATCCCGCTAGCGATCTCATTAGTATGCAACGCTAACGAGATCGCTAGCGGGATAGCTCAGTGTGGCAGTACCTTAAGTCTTGACAAATGATATATAACTCACTACATGGACCCACTTGATACCTCCACCAAAACTGACTCTTGTTGTCTGAAGATCAAAGTCATCAACTCTATTACATCTTCATCTGTAAAAGCTCAGTTTTATTACTTTGGCTTATCTTAAGGATGCTTCACCTAATCCAGCGCATGCACAAAAGTTTTTTTATAATATCTTTTAAAAGGTTGTGCTCCTTTCTCAGTGATTCATTTGTAAACATACCTAATAAAGGGATCCCTGTGAACGAAAGGCTTGCAAATAGAATGAGCAGATCAATCTGCGGAGGATTAACTCCAAGTTGAATTGACTCAAATTTGCA
The DNA here is from genome assembly GCA_033576555.1 of Oophaga sylvatica. Classification (NCBI taxonomy): domain Eukaryota; kingdom Metazoa; phylum Chordata; class Amphibia; order Anura; family Dendrobatidae; genus Oophaga; species Oophaga sylvatica. Next base: position 163,422,146 of record JARQOD010000005.1, on the reverse strand, counting down.
GTTCTTCACGAATTTGAACACTTTGCAAATTGATTAACAAGGATCCCGAACAAAATGCACAGTACCATTTCATAAACTGCTAAAAACTCACATAGTGGGCTTCTCCCTAATATACTGCAGCTTTCATATCAAACGATCTTCTGCCGCCAATCAGGAAGGCAATCTCAGATGATGAAGTTCTACCAAGCATCGGCCATTTTAGGCTTTTGCATAATATTGATAGGGAGTTACCATTACATATTTTATGACTATCCTAAAAAAAGTTACGACCAATTGGAATGAAAGCTTTTCATCGTAATAAGTGTATTACTGTTCAGTTGTAATATAGTTTAATTTTTTGGGAAAAATCAACATCATAACAGGGTTCAAAAAAGTACAATGTTTTTCCAGAATACACAATCCTATTCTGTTATGTATATTGGCAAATTCTTTTGTTTTACAGGTCCCTTGTCGCTGCTGAATAAAAAGAAAAATAAATATAATACAGCTGTTAGATGTAAGCGTAAATATAAAAGGTCATTTAACCATTTTAAATAGCTTTGCTATTGCTCTAACGCAGCATTTAAGTGCTTTGGAAATCAAAACAACATAATTGAATTGATCTATCAAATAATTACGCGGTAATGCATTTTTATATAACAATGCTGCACAAACAATTATTAGGAAATCATGATAAATAAAATGTATCCAATGATTCTAAGATAACTAATTCTCACAGGTACTTAGGAGGAGAATATCTGTGGAGATCAATATCCAATTAAAATGTGGCTATTTTTATTCTTCTGTTAGAACTCTCATCAAATTACAAAGGCCCAAGCCATTAGTAAATCTTATTAGTTTCTTGCTGGTCCCATGAGATCAGTCCCCACCTTACTACACCACATTTCTATAAGATAATTCCAATCACAGTTTGATCTACACTTGTTTTCATTTTATCTGGTTCATGGAGTAGTCACAATAAAATTTGACTGTAACTTCAAATAGTAGGGTGATCATTTTTCTACAGTTTCTAGGCTACCATAAATGGTAGACAATATTCGTACATCCAAACATGTAAAAATTAATTGGCTTACAAAAATAGGCCTTAAAATATATATATATTTTCTGTTTCTAAGAGAATGCAGCAAATAGTCGGTATTACTTTTTAATGTTTATTAGAGCAGCCAATGACCTTTTTATTCATCCGTTCTTTCAAATGCTATCTTAAATATGATTGATTGCCAGGAGTAAGAAGTAATGGTATATAAAATGGGATATACCAATATTGACGTGTTCAGATGCTTCTCTTGATCTGTAGCATTGAGTTCATGTATCTTCATGGTGAATAATGATCTTAGATATGACCACCAAATGCCCTTATCATGTCAAAAACAATCAAAGTAAGTTATTGCTAGTCCCATGGCAAAAAGACCAGATTTATTTATTTGACTATCAAGATATTTAGAAAGTATTATATTCTGTAAGTACGGTAGTTTATTCTGTAACTATAATATATCAAATATTAGAAGAATTTCCTATAGACATAGGAAGAAACAAGGTTAAAGACTCATACTTAACCATCATAACATGCTAGTGCTCACGAGCCGGGAGATTATCAACAATTAGAAATAAATCATTTTTCAAAGGTGGCTTAGCCAATAAAAGCAATTATTACCGCATATATATATATATTTGTAGATATACAGTCATGGCCAAAAGTTTTGAGAATGACACAAATATTATATTTTCACATGATCTGCTGCCCTCTGGTTTTTATGTGTGTTTGACAGATGTTTTTATCACAGACAGAAATATAATTGAAAACATATGAGTAACAAAAGCTTATATTGACAGTTAGAATGAGTTAATGCAGCAAGTCAATATTTGCAGTGTTGACCCTTCTTCTTCAGGACCTCTGCAATTCTCCCTGGCATGCTCTCAATCAACTTCTGGACCAAATCCTGACTGATAGCAGTCCATTCTTGCACAATCAATGCTTTCATTTTGTCAGAATTTTTAGGTTTTTGTTTGTCCACCCGTCTCTTGATGATTGACCACAAGTTCTCAATGGGATTAAGATCTGGGGAGTTTCCAGGCCATGGACCCAAAATCTCTATGTTTTGTTCCCTGAGCCATTTAGTTATCACCTTTGCTTTATGGCAAGGTGCTCCATCATGCTGGAAAAGGCATTGTTGATCGCCAAACTGCTCTTGGAGGGTTGGGAGAAGTTGCTCTTGGAGGACATTCTGGTACCATTCTTTATTCATGGCTGTGTGTTTAGGCAAGACTGTGAGAGAGCCGATTCCCTTGGCTGAGAAGCAACCCCACACATGAATGGTTTCAGGATGCTTAACAGTTGGCATGAGACAAGACTGGTGGTAGCGCTCACCTTGTCCTCTCTGAATGAGGCGTTTTCCTGATGTCCCAAACAATCGAAAAGGGGATTCATCAGAGAAAATAACTTTACCCCAGTCCTCAGCAGTCCACTGCCTGTACCTTTTGCAGAATATCAGTCTGTCCATGATGTTTTTTCTGGAGAGAAGTGGCTTCTTTACTGCCCTCCTTGAGACCAGGCCTTGCTCCAAGAGTCTCCGCCTCACAGTGCGTGCAGATGCACTCACACCTGCCTGCTGCCATTCCTGAGCAAGCTCTGCACTGCTGGTAGCCCGATCCTGCAGCTGAAACACTTTTAAGAGACGGTCCAGGCGCTTGCTGGTCTTTTTTGGGCGCCCTGGAGCCTTTTTGGCAACAATGGAACCTCTCTCCTTGAAGTTCTTGATGATGCGATAGATTGTTGACTGAGGTGCAATCTTTCTAGCTGCGATACTCTTCCCTGTTAGGCCATTTTTGTACATTGCAATGATGACTGCACGTGTTTCTTTAGAGATAACCATGGTTAACAGAAGAGAAACAATGATGCCAAGCACCAGCCTCCTTTTAAAGTGTCCAGTGGTGTCATTCTTACTTAATCATGACAGATTGATCTCCAGACATGTCCTCATCAACCCCCACACCTGTGTTAATGGAGCAATCACTGAAAAGAGGTTAGCTGGTCCTTTTAAGGCAGGGCTGCAATGATGTTGAAATGTGTTTTGGGGGATAAAGTTCATTTTCTAGCCAAATATTGACTTTGCAAGTAATTGCTGTTAAGCTGATCACTCTTTATAACATTCTGGAGTATATGCAAATTGCCATTAGAAAAAGTGAAGCAGTAGACTTTGTAAAAATTAATATTTGTGTCATTCTCAAAACTTTTGGCCATGACTGTACTCCTTAATCCTCATTACTGAAATTGCAACACTGAGAAGAAAAATTCATAGAATTACAAAAAGCTCAGTAGCGATAGACTTATTAATGACATGCAAATGATGAAAAGCTAAAAACACCATTTTAAAAACTCAGTTTATTTAGTATCGTGCATGTTCGCCACATCTAGAAATACATGCACTTAAATGCTTAGCATGCAATTAATGCGGTTATTAATGGCTGTCTGAGGAGCGTTCAGAATGTACTTGTGCACGCAAGTCACATAGTTTCCAATCAGTGATAACCCAGATGTGCTCATTGGTAGCCAAATCGGGAACTGAAGCAAGTTTAGCCTACACAGGCTGCTCACATTAGCACAAACAACATGTGGCCTGGCATTGTGTTGAAACAAGGCTCCTATGACACATTGGAAAAATGGTTGTAACAATGGTTTCATGACCAAATTAATGTAAGACTAAGCATTTAAAGTACATGGATTGAAGACAAAAAGGCCAAGCTACCATACATTATGCTACTTCACACGATACGCTATTTTTCACTGACTGTTGACACGTGCAGCTGTGGCGTCCATTATCTCTGAACTTGTCTTCCATCGAGAAAGCCTGGGATGTACTTGGTCGATAACTGCAAAGTAAGCTGTCAGCAGTGGATCTTAATGCTTTGAATGCCCAAGTGCATTCAGCATGGCAGAACATTCTTCATACATCCATTAATATTCTTATTGATAGCATGCCAAGGTGTGTAAGTGCATGTATTTCTATATGAGGCACTAACACTTAATATTGAAAAAATAGACATTTTGAATTTTTTTGTACTTTTTTATCATTTACATACTATTATCATGCCTATCGATCCTGTAATTTCCATGAGTCCAAGTTTTTTTCTTCTTTGTGCTGCAATTTCATATGTACAGTGGGTACAGAAAGAATTCAGACCCTTTTTAAAATTTTCACTCTTTCTTTAATTGCAGCCATTTGGTAAGTTTAGAAAAATTCATTTTTTTCTCAATAATGTACACTGTACACCCCATCTTGACTGAAAAAAACAGAAATGTAGAAATTTTTGCAAATTTATTAAAAAAGAAAAACTGAAATATCACATGGTCATAATAAGTATTCAGACCCTTTGCTCAATATTGAGCAAGTACAGCCATCAGTCTTCTTGGGAATGATGCAACAAGTTTTTCACACCTGGATTTGGGGATCCTCTGCTATTCTTCCTTGCAGATCCTCTCCAGTTCTGTCAGGCTGGATGGTGAACGTTGGTGGACAGCCATTTTCAGGTCTCTCCAGAGATACTCAATTGGGTTTAGGTCAGGGCTCTGGCTTGGTCAGTCAAGAATAGTCACAGAGTTGTTCTGAAGTCACTTCTTTGTTATTTTAGCTGTGTGTTTAGGGACATTGTCTTGTTGGAAGGTGAACCTGCAGCCAAGTCTGAGGTCTAGAGCACTCTGGAAGAGGTTTTCATCCAAGATACCTCTGTACTCAGCCACATTCATGTTTCTTTCAATTGCAACCAGTCGTCCTGCCCCTGCAGATGAAAAACACCCACATAGCATGATGCTGCCACCCCCATGTTTCACTATTGGGATTGTATTGGGCACGTGATGAGCATTGCCTGGTTTTCTCCACACATACCAATTAGAATTATATCAACATAAAGTTCTATCTTCGTCTCATCAGACCAGAGAATCTTATTTTTCAAAGTCTGGGAGTTCTTCTTGTGCTTTTTAGCAAACTCTATGAAGGCTTTTATGTGTCTTGCACTGAGGAGAGGCTTCAATTGGGCCACTCTGCTATAAAGGCCCGACTGGTGGAGGGCTGCAGTGATAGTTGACTTTGTGGAACTTTCTCCCATCTTCCTACTGCACCTGTGGAGCTTAGACACAGTGATCTTGGGGTTCTTCTTTACCTCTCTCACCTAGGCTCTTCTCCCAAGATAGCTCAGTTTGGCTGGACGGCCAGGTCTAGGAAGATTTCTGGTGGCCCCAAACTTTTTCCATTTAAGGATAATGGAGACCAGTGTGTTCTTAGGAAGCTTGAGTACTGCAGAAATTCTTTTGTAACCTTGGCCAGATCTGAGCCTTGCCACAATTCTGTCTCTGAACTCCTTAGCCAGTTCCTTTGACCTCATGATTCTCATTTGGTCTGACATGCACTGTGAGCTGTGAGGTCTTATATAGACCATTGTGTGACTTTAAAAAGCAAGTCCTATCAAATTAATTAAACACAGCTGGACTCCAATGAAGGAGTAGAACCATCTCAAGGAGGATCACAAGGAAATGGAGAGCATGTGACTTAAATATGAGTGTCTGAGCAAAGGGTCTGAATACTAATTATGACCATGTGATATTTCAGTTTTTCTTTTTAATAAATTTGCTAAAATTTCTACATTTCAGTTTTTTTACTGTCAAAATGGGGTGCTGAGTGTACATTAATGAGAAAAAAATTAATTATTTTGAATTTACCAAATGGCTGCAATGAAACAAAGAGTGACAAATTTAAAGGGGTCTGAATGCTTTCCGTACCCACTGTATACTATTCACTATATAAATGTCATGCAGGTTAAAGGATAAGCAAGTATGCAACAATAGGAAGAGGGAAGGGAGAGCCCAAGCACTAGGGAAGGGGTAATGGAGACCCTTAGACAGATCTAAAATCACCCTGTCTGCCATAATGACCCTATGTAGGTTCTGCACCTATCACAAAGCAGGAATCTAATCTCTGCCTCACCCTAGCGATAGGCTCTGGTTAGGGAGAGGACTGGGTTAGCATTAGTCAGTCTCCACTGCAACTAGAGAAAAAAGAGGATAGATGAACGAGGGAACAGTTAGCTTGAGAAGACCACTGCTATATCACGCCAGCAATCCTTCAAGCAAGCCACTGACCAACTGCTAGAGCTTCCAGCAAGGCTGAGGTAAGTAGAGCTAATAGCAGCAACATGCTGCAGACACTGAATGAATTTAAACCCTCACCACTGTCACCAGGCAGTCTAATCAGCAGCAGAAGGTGGAGGCAACTGCTGGGTCCTAAAGGGAAAGAAATATCGCTCCACAACAGAGATACAAAATTCATGAAGGTGCGAGAGCTTATCGCAGTGACCTTCTGCAGGCAGATCCAGGATGACTGTCAGTTACCTCTGGCACACCCGTGACAATATATTAGAAGAAACACAAGGATAAAAAATCCTTCTCAAAGCTTCAGAGTTTCTGAAGACTGATTTGTAAGTTCCTTTATTTGGACATTTATATCATATTAACAGGATATGCCATAAATGATTAATAGATGTGAGACCTGTCACTGACACCAGCATATCAGCATCCTCCAAAAAATTGGTGCCCTGTAATGTAGATGTGCATATGCATCTCTCTATATTCACTTCTGTTAGGGTTCGAGTTCCCGCTCCTGCACAAGGGGAGTCTCAAACCAGTGCCGCTGCGGTCTCCCATTTGTCTCCAGCCGCAGTGGAGCCTGCTCAGCAGAGACGTCGTTCCAGGCGTCTTGCCCACTCCACTACTGGGCAGTGACTTGCTGCTGCCTTTCCTGGATCTGCTATTGTAGCCAGTTCTGGAGCAGACGTCTTTGGGATAAAGTCCTGCATTTTCCCTTCTGAGCGTGCCCAGAGTGAGATCTCTCATTGGAGATCAGGGGTCACATGCTCAGGTACTGCAGCGGCTCCTATTGGCCCGCCAGGAAGGCCCTGTTACTACTAGTCTTCTGAACAGGTTCTCATTGGTCCTTGTTCCTGGAAGGTCCTGTGGCTGTTGCTATAAAAGGGTAGCATGGCTGGGCCACCATGCGCTAATATCAACCATTGTATGCTATGCGCCAGTGTGGTCATGCGTGTGTGTGGTTAGGGACCCGGCTGAAATAAGCCACTAGAATACCGACTTAATCGGTGAGGAGTTTAGTGTGCTAGCTGGTCAGGGTCGGTGTCCTAGATGCCCTAGATTACCGGCATAACCGGTGAGGAGTTTGATTGCCGTATTCAGGGTCTGGCGTTCAGACGCCATAGATTGCGGGTGACTCCCGCGAGGACATTAGCGCATGACCACGTATTATGTTCGCTTAGCAATTAACCGTGTGCCTGAGAGCCTGACAGGACACGGTGTTTGTTCTCAGCGGCTCTGTGACGTAACAGGGTTCGCTCTCGACGCTAGACAGCGCCCTAGCGTTTTACTTTGCGGCTCACTGAAGCTAAGTGAGTTCGCACATATCGCCATATAGCACTGTGGCATCCCGTTAGCGGCTCTGTGAATTAACAGAGTCTGCACTTACTGCCACAACGCGCTACGGCATTTATTTTAGCGACTCTGCGGGATAACAGAGTTCGCTACTTTCGTCATCTTACTAGCAGCAGGCTTTGCTTGCACGGTGGACCCCGGGCTGCGAACGCACCTCTCCACTCTATATATTTGGTGCGTTCCCCAGACCCTAACATAATATTAGCGCCAGGGTCTGGCTAGTAAAATGGCGGACGAACAGCGTCTATTGCAGTACATCCAGCAGCTGAAGGGTAGGTTGGAGGCTCTTGAGAGCACAACCTCAGCTGTGGATGTTACCGCAGTCGCTGTTCAGGCTGCTAGCGTGGCTGCAGCCAGTTTGTCCTCTGCCACCTCTGCCCCTACATTATCCCACCTCCCGCTTCCTGACAAGTTTGCCGGTGATAGCAAGCAATGTCGGGGATTCGTGAGTCAGTGCTCTATACATCTCGAGCTTCTGGCTGCACGTTTTCCCACGGATCGGGCACAAGTGGGTTTTGTACTTTCTCTACTCTCGGGCAGAGCGTTGGAGTGGGCAACGCCGCTGTGGGAGCGCGATGATCGTGTGGTGCAGAGTGCTCCTCGTTTCTTGGAGGCTCTTAAAAAGGTCTTTTTAGGACCCCAGGTCACCCACGATACGGCGCTACAACTGCTGGCATTGACACAGGGTTCGTCTTTGGTCAGTCAGTTTTCCGTCCAGTTTCGGACTCTGGCTGCTGAGCTAGATTGGTCTGATAAAGTTCTTATTCCTATCTACTGGCGGGGACTGGCTGACCATGTTAAAGACGCTTTGGCTACCAGGGAGATTCCCGCCACACTGGAGAAGCTTATCTCCATATCTACCAGCATTGACCTCCGTTTTCACGAGCGGAGGTTGGAGCGGGCCCAGTGTAGGCAGAGGTTTCGGTTGGCTCCTACCTTTGCCAAACCTCTCGAATTCCCCGATCTGGCGTCCGAACCTCAAAAGGCCACAGAAGTTCCTCATGCAGGACCTAAGTCTCGGTCCGTCCGAGTATCCGTGGTTTGTAACCATTGTCAGCAGACAGGACACTATGCCAACAGATGTCCACAGCGATCGGGGAAGCGATCGCGTCTAGTGGCCCTGGAAGGAGGTTCACTAGAGACAGCGGCATTTTCCTCCAAGATAACATTTAAAGGGACAATCACTGTTGGTACTTCCATTCTCACCGCCGACCTTTGCGTGGACTCAGGAGCAGAGGGGAATTTCATGTCCTCTAGCTTTGCTCACCGTCATGCAATACCTCTGGTGGCGCTTGACAAATCAGTGACTGTTCGGGTAGTGAATGGGTCGTCATTGCCCTCACAAATTACACACCAGACTGTCCCACTTGCATTGTCTGTATCTCCTTCCCATCAGGAATTTATTTCCCTACTCGTCCTTCCCGAGGGAATAGACGAGATCCTACTAGGTATACCTTGGCTCCGTTTCCACTCCCCACATATAGAGTGGACTTCGGGTAGGATACTGGGTTGGAGTGATGCATGTACAGGCAGATGTGTCAAAAGTTGCGTTCAGGTTGCCATTACTGAGTTACCCGCAGATCTTACTCCACTTCCCAAGCACTACTGGTCATATGCAGACGTGTTCTCCAAGAAGGCTGCGGAGACTCTTCCGCCTCATCGCCCCTATGACTGTCCTATCGACCTCTTGCCTGGCGCAGAACCTCCTCGGGGAAGGGTCTATCCCCTCTCTCTTCCTGAGACAGAGGCCATGTCGCAATATATTCAGGAGAACCTGGCAAGAGGGTTTATTAGGAAGTCGGTGTCAGCGGCAGGGGCGGGATTTTTCTTCGTGCAGAAGAAAAACGGAGAATTGCGTCCGTGTATTGATTACAGGGATCTTAACGCCATCACCGTTAAAAACAAGTACCCGTTGCCCCTGATCTCTGAGCTATTTGATAGGCTTCGGGAGCAAGGGTATTCACTAAACTAGATCTGCGCGGTGCTTATAACCTGATTCGCATCCGTGAGGGGGACGAATGGAAGACGGCTTTTAATACCAGGGATGGGCATTACGAATATCTGGTGATGCCCTTTGGGCTCTGTAATGCTCCAGCCGTTTTCCAAGACTTTGTCAATGACATCTTCCGGGATATGCTCTCCACCTCGGTCGTAGTCTATCTGGATGATATACTCATCTTCTCTCCAGATATTGACTCCCACCGGAGGGATGTTGGCAGGGTCTTCGACCTCCTACGGGCAAATTCCCTTTACGCAAAGTTGGAGAAATGTGTGTTTGAGCAGGAGTCCTTACCTTTCCTGGGCTATATCATCTCCGCCCAGGGATTGGCTATGGATCCTGCCAAACTACAGGCGGTGATGGACTGGCAAGAACCCCACTCTCTAAAGGTGGTGCAGCGCTTTATGGGGTTCATTAATTACTACCGTCAGTTCATTCCCCACTTCTCAACTTTGGTAGCTCCCATGGTTGCCCTTACCAAAAAGGGAGCTAATCCCAAATTGTGGTCTGAAGAGGTCTCCAAGGCCTTCACGTCTATTAAGTCTCATTTCGCTAGAGCTCCCATCCTACATCGCCCCGATGTTGATAAGCCATTTATATTGGAGGTGGATGCCTCGTCCGTTGGTGCTGGAGCAGTCCTCTTCCAAAAGGATGCTCAAGGTCGGAAGCATCCATGCTTCTTTTTCTCCAAGACCTTCACACCAGCAGAGAGGAATTATTCCATCGGGGACAGGGAGTTGCTAGCAATGAAGTTGGCCTTCTCGGAGTGGAGACATCTGTTGGAGGGAGCTCGCTTTCCCTTCCAAGTCTTCACGGATCACAAAAACCTGGTATATCTTCAGACAGCCCAGCGGCTTAATTCTCGCCAAGCCAGATGGTCCTTGTTCTTCTCCCGGTTTCATTTCACACTGCATTTCCTCTCGGGAGAGAAGAACATTCGTGCCGACGCTCTCTCTCGCTCTGTGGTGTCCTCGGAGGAGGAGGTGGAGGAGCTTTGGCTTATCGTCCCCACAGAGAGCCTGAGAACAGTGGCCCCGGTTTCGCTAGAGTCTGTGCCCCCGGGCAAGACTTTTGTGCCTACTAATTTGCGACCGGAGGTACTCTCTTGGGCACATTCGTCCAGGGTGGGTGGACACTTTGGGGCAAAGAGGACATCTGAATTGCTGGCGAGGACATATTGGTGGCCGCATATGGTCCGTGATGTTGGGGACTATGTTCGAGCGTGTGTCTCCTGCGCCAAAAATAAGTCTCCACGACAACGGCCAGCTGGGTTACTTTACCCTTTGCCGGTGGCAGACAGGCCCTGGGAGATGGTTGGGATGGACTTTGTGGTGGGCTTGCCCAAGTCTCGGAGTTGCACCATCATTTGGGTAATCACCGACCATTTCTCTAAAATGGTGCATCTGGTGCCACTACCACGGTTACCTTCTGCACGGGCTCTGGCAGCGTTGTTTGTTAGGCACATCTTCCGTTTACACGGCATGCCGGACAAGATTGTCAGTGACCGAGGTCCCCAGTTTGCGTCTCGGTTCTGGAGAGAGCTTTGTCGTCTACTCAGTATTGAGTTAAATCTCTCTTCAGCGTACCATCCTGAGACGAATGGGTTGGTAGAGAGGGCCAACCAGACCTTGGTCACCTATCTACGACATTTTGTCTCGGCCAGGCAGGATGACTGGGCATCCTTGCTGCCGTGGGCTGAGTTTGCATTAAACAATGCTGTGGCTGATTCCACCGGACAGACCCCATTCCTCCTGAACTACGGTCAGCATCCGCGGGTACCAGTGCCTATGCCCGTGTCTTCCGCCGATTCCAGGGTGGCAGACTGGGCTGTGGAGGCACGGGACATTTGGGACCGCACGCAGGATGCCATTCAGGCCTCCAAAGAGAGGATGAGGTCTTCGGCCGATGCCCATCGGCGCCCCGCTCCTACATTTGCTCCTGGGGATTTGGTGTGGCCTCCGCCCGTAACATCAGGCTGCGAGTTGAGTCCACTAAGTTGGCACCCCGCTACCTGGGTCCTTTCAAGGTCCTCGAGCAGGTTAACCCTGTGGTATACCGTTTAGCTCTTCCACCACGCCTGGGTATCTCCGACACCTTTCACGTGTCCCTCCTGAAACCCGTGCTCATGTCCCGGTTTTCTGAGTCATCTGCCGGGACATCGGGTTCATCTGCGGATGACCATGAGGTGAACGCCATCGTGGGGTGTAAGGTGGTACGGGGCAAAAAGTTTTATTTGGTGGACTGGAGGGGCTATGGGCCTGAGGATAGGTCTTGGGAGCCTGCCGAGCAAGTTCACGCTCCGCAGCTCATCGCTGCCTTTGAACGCAGCGAGGCCCAGAGAAGGGGGGCCCTAGGAGGGGGGGTAATGTTAGGGTTCGAGTTCCCGCTCCTGCACAAGGGGAGTCTCGAACCAGTGCCGCTGCGGTCTCCCATTCGTCTCCGGCCGCAGTGGAGCCTGCTCAGCAGAGACGTCGTTCCAGGCGTCTTGCCCACTCCACTACTGGGCAGTGACTTGCTGCTGCCTTTCCTGGATCTGCTATTGTAGCCAGTTCTGGAGCAGACGTCTTTGGGATAAAGTCCTGCATTTTCCCTTCTGAGCGTGCCCAGAGTGAGATCTCTCATTGGAGATCAGGGGTCACATGCTCAGGTACTGCAGCGGCTCCTATTGGCCCACCAGGAAGGCCCTGTTACTACTAGTCTTCTGAACAGGTTCTCATTGGTCCTTGTTCCTGGAAGGTCCTGTGGCTGTTGCTATAAAAGGGTAGCATGGCTGGGCCGCCATGCGCTAATATCAACCATTGTATGCTATGCGCCAGTGTGGTCATGCGTGTGTGTGGTTAGGGACCCGGCTGAAATAAGCCACTAGAATACCGACTTAATCGGTGAGGAGTTTAGTGTGCTAGCTGGTCAGGGTCGGTGTCCTAGATGCCCTAGATTACCGGCATAACCGGTGAGGAGTTTGATTGCCGTATTCAGGGTCTGGCGTTCAGACGCCATAGATTGCGGGTGACTCCCGCGAGGACATTAGCGCATGACCACGTATTATGTTCGCTTAGAAATTTAACCGTGTGCCTGAGAGCCTGACAGGACACGGTGTTTGTTCTCAGCGGCTCTGTGACGTAACAGGGTTCGCTCTCGACGCTAGACAGCGCCCTAGCGTTTTACTTTGCGGCTCACTGAAGCTAAGTGAGTTCGCACATATCGCCATATAGCACTGTGGCATCCCGTTAGCGGCTCTGTGAATTAACAGAGTCTGCACTTACTGCCACAACGCGCTACGGCGTTTATTTTAGCGACTCTGCGGGATAACAGAGTTCGCTACTTTCGTCATCTTACTAGCAGCAGGCTTTGCTTGCACGGTGGACCCCGGGCTGCGAACGCACCTCTCCACTCTATATATTTGGTGCGTTCCGCAGACCCTAACAACTTCCTTAGTAGTTCCAAAAATAGCATGTTAAAAATATGTTACCTTGTAATTTTTTACAACTCCAATGTTAGTGAGAATTCCCAGAATATGTGGCAAAACCATCACACTGCATATATTGTCTGATGCTGCCATCACAGTGGAACTTTGTAAGACTTATATTGCTGGATGCCTACTTACAGCATAAACAGTAAGTCATCTGATGAATGAGATGGATCTTCAGTGAAACACATAGTGTTCATTAAATTATTATCTTCATCTGGTCTGGCTGTTCTCCTCTCTCGCAGCACTCTGACAGCATCCGTCCTTTTACTCTCCTCACTTTTCTTCATGCTGCGGCAACTGCATTAGGTGTCTGGGACAGAGGTAAGGTGCAGCAGCAATCTGGGTCTGTCTTTTTCTTGCTGCATTCAGTGTTGTGCCTGATCAGCACAATAATCGTAGGTGAGTGCCGTAAATCCTCCCCCTTACTTTTGATATCGCTGACTGTCATATGGAACACTATTTCTTTCTATTTTATTTTCTGCATGTATGCCTGTGCAGCAGTTAGCTGAAGTCAAGAGACCCAGTGATCAGTTGGGTCTTCCAATGTAAAAACAGTTTGTTGCATGGATGTGTGAAACCGGCATTACAAAACCCACATCAATTATTTTTTAGCAACAGTCTTCTATCTGCAAAACCTTTGCAAAAGGTTAGTTGCTTTCTAGCAGTGCCCACTAGCACAATTAATGATGTCTACACCTTCAGCGTGTATATTTTGGTAGTTGAAATAAGCAAATCAGGAAAAAATTTGCCTGTTTGTGCTGTTTCTTCTGGAAAATTTGATTAGCAGAGACTTTATTCTCTGTAAATTTAATGTCCTTTTACATACTCTCCATACCTCAGAGCATGATAAACTTAATCTGTAAAAAATGAAAAAGTGGTTATACTCAGCCTCCACTGACCTTTCTGGCCCATTCGCTATTCACTACTACCTGTCCGGGCCTCGCCGCATGTTCTGATCCTCCAATCATGAAAACCATAAAAACACATGCATCTGTAAAAGCTGTAGATGCAAAAATAGTTGGATTTTTTTACTAAATATTTTTGTGTTGTTTTAGAGGCACTGAAGTAATAAACAAATGCTTATGATAGATAGATAGATAGATAGATAGATAGATAGATAGATAGATAGATAGATAGATAAATATGGGATATATAGATAAATAGATAGATAGATAGATAGATACTGTAGATAGGTAAATGAAAACATATTTAGCTGCCTTTAAAATCTTAGTTTTTAAGTAAGTTTCAATTGAGTTTCAGAAAAAAAAATTCTAGAACGGCTGTGATTTTCAGCTGTCAAATTTGACTCTGCTTTCATTTAAGTGATGAATATACATGTGTTAATCCACAAAAAATTTGCATGTTTACATGTAAGGTTGTTTCTGGTGAGGGCTAAATCCATTGAAAATGATGTCTGCTAGGAGAACCAGGGTGACCTAGTTTCTTTTCCGAACTGAATTGCCTTGTGTTTCATCTTAATTCAAGAGAGTGAAGAGATTACTGAATTCAGTACCAAGGGTATTGCACATTATCTTTCAATGACAGTTCAAAACTTTGATTATTTTGTTTTCGAAAAGCAACATTAAGCTTTTGTGACAGATGTTGTGAATAATATGGATCCCCAGTTAAACAACCGTATAAGCTCATTGAAAAGTTATGTATGGGAATCTTAATAACTTAAAAAACATCTCTTTTAATATACTATATAATAAGTCAAACTGAAAATGTTCCTGATGTCATTTATCACACTTCATATTAAATAGAAAACTCAACAGTTAAAATTAATCATTTGTGATTTTTTTTAAATCAAATTGCTTTTTTTGTATTATAGTATTAGTTGCCTTTTTTATTCAAATTTTCAAAATGGCTCAAGCAATTCATGAATTTGGCACAAAGTAAAAAATTGTGTTTTTGTCTTCAATTGTGTCTGCAACTTTTTGGAGCTAAAAATTGTGACAAAGTACTGGTGAAATTAGATGAAGAGATGAACCAAGCGAAAGCATCTGGAATCACTAAACACCCACAGAGCAGAAAACAAAACAAAAAAACAGATGAGTGCATCTAAAATAGATATAAAAAAGGCAAAAATAGAGTAGTGAATTGGGTGGCACACAAAATAAGGGGCAAAGCACACATAACTAAACAAAACGCAAATGTAAAGTCAAAAATGAATCGGGGCCCATAAATTTGAAAGTTTCATCAATGTTAGAAACAATCAAATGTTTTGTACAAAGTTATCATTAGGAGGACATTATGTCTTCGGCTCCTTCCTTTTTCAGCAAGCTATAGCGCTTACTGAGCAAGCTGCCGTTGGAACCCGGATACCTGGATCGCTCCTTCTGATCAGCTGTTCAGCGCCACAGCGGCATGTGTCACAGCTGTGTGAAAGTCACAACACATGCATGGAGAGCCTGTTTGCTGCGGCGCTGATCAGCTGATCAGCAGGAGAGATCCAGGTATCCGGGTTCCTACGGCAGCTTGTTCGGTAAGCACTATGTTTGCAGCATAAGGAGGGAGCCGAAGATATTGGCTCATCTCTAGTCCTAACTTAAGAGTTGTTTTATCAAGGTGTTTGTATCAGTTTTCTGCTGTGAAACACTTTGATAAGTCACAAGGTTTTTGTCCAACATGCTGTTGAGTAAAAATGTATCAACTTTTGGTGTTTTTACATCAGTCCTTGCCAGCTCCACCAAAGTGGGCATGGGTGGGACAAGGTGTATGAGCATACTTATCATTTTTGCCTTTCTAGGGGTGTAACTTAACCCAGAAATGTTACTCCTGTCTCTGACTGGAATTTTAATTTGGTGAGGTGCATGGAGGCGCATGGCACTGACAAGATGCAACAAAATCATTTAGTGGTGTACGCCTCTCAATAAATTTGGTGCATTTCACCCATCATGTCCCTTCGTTAATACTGGCATGTACCACCAGTATTATGAATCAACCCTTAAATGTATACAGTATAACTAGTAGCTCTCAGATTAATGACTTGAATGAACTCTCATTCAACACTTATTAAAATATGGTTAAATAAGATTGATACATTAATATCAAACAATTACATCATAAAATATTATTTTATAGGATTCAGTGTTCCTAGCATCTGCTTGATTTCATACCTATATATAACTACAGAAACCTCCACAAAAGTAAGAAAATCAATACAATAGAAATCTTGATATCTTTGATCACACAATGCAATAGACAGTTAACTGTGATCTGTAAAAAAAAAAAGATTTGACACAATAAAAGGTTTTCCATTCTATTGTATTGACTTTTGGCTTTAAAGGGGCTCAATGAGTTATTTTGTACAGCATTACAACTTTTGTCAAACATTTCACACATTGAAAATTGCATCAGTCAGAGATCAGATCACATAAAATCAGACTTTCCTTGTAGGCTTCATTTCATCATATCACATAGTATAGCACAGACAATTATGGACACTATCACAACCACTAGAAAAAAAACGGTCAGGAAAAGAACTGGTGATTTAGGGTTTTACAAAAGGCCAAAGTAATTGTGGTGTATTACTGCAGACAAGCATATGTAATAAGGAACTTAATGGACTCTGTCACTCCATTTTTCGACTATCAGCTGCAGCCACCACCATCAGGGGCTTATCTACAGCATTCTGTAATGCTATAGATAAGCCCCCGATGTAACCTGAAGAGAAGAAAACAAATTAAATTATACTCACCCAGGGGCGGTCCGGGTCGGTCCGATGGGTCGCGGTCTGGTCCGGCACTCCCATCTTCTAGCAAAGACGTCCTCTTCTTTGCTTCCCATCGCGGCTCCTGCGCAGGCGCACTGCTCTGCCCTTTATAAGGGCAGAGCAGAGTACTGCAGTGCACAGGTGCCGAGAAAGGTCAGAGAGGTCCGGTGCCTGTGCATTGTAGTACTTTACTCTGCCCTCAACAGGGCAGAGCAGTGCGCCTGCGCAGGAGCCACAACGGGAATCAAAGAAGAGAACGTTTTCGCTAGAAGAAGGGAGACGCCGGACCAGACCGCGACACCCATCGGACCGGACCCCGGACCGCCCCTGGATGAGTATAATCTAACTCGTTTTTTCTTCTCTTTCAGGTTACATTGGGGGCTTATCTACAGCATTACAGATTGCTGTAGATAAGCCCCTGATGGTGGTGGCCGCAGCTGATAGTTGAAACATGGGGTGACAGATTCCCTTTAAAATCAGAATTTTTTTTTCATTTTTGATGCACCTAATCTTCCTACTATTAACAGTACTGAAAGTCTGGAAAGTCTGATCTCTGGCTTCTGAGATGAACAAGCCATAAGCAAAATATTTTTGCATTTCTTTTTGTAAAAGGTTGTTATTTTATTGCTTTCTTTTATGGCATAACAAAATTCACCCCAATCCAGAAATATTAATTTAGCTGTCTACCTCATAAAATAAGCATATTTTAAAAAGTAATTATTTTTTTGCAAACTTGTTTAAATAGGTTAACATCGCCAGTATACACCATACAAATTCAGTGGCCTGTTGCAGATCCTGGCTTTTTGGGATTTGCACCTACTTAACATTTTTTTGTATACACTTTTTTGAAAAAGAGAAGGTTTATTTAAAAAAATAGATCAATGTATATTAATAAATTATATATAGTAACTGGGGATACCGACCATAAATTAGGCATGTTTAAGGATATACTACTAGAATCCTGTAGAAAACTTAGTCAAGGAATAAAAAGAAACAATTATGGATACATAAGACAGTGCTACTTTTAATAATACTAAAACAAAGGGCACTCAAAATCTTGAAGGCTGAGAATACAGAAATTGCATTTCAGGAGTGTAAATATCTCAATAAGAAATGTAAAAAGAAATGTAAAAAGAAAAAGCTAGCAAAGTTATAGACAGACAAATAAGAATAATTAAAATAATTCACCAAAATTTTATACATTCATCAATGCTAAAGACAAAAAAAGATGATGTTGGCCCCTGAAAAGACGATAATAAGATAATTATAGAGGACAAAGAAAAATCAGAGATATTACACAAGCAATTCCATCTGTATTCGCCAATGAACTGACTATTACAGGTATCATACAACAAGGCAAAAATCAAAGTTCACCACCTGATATAACTAGTCTAACACAAGAGGAAGTAAGCCTGTGTTTGAATGAGGAGGTAAGTGCAAATGCGGCTGATGTGATTTATCTGGACTTTGCAAAGGCATTTGATATTGTACTACATTACAACCTTTTACTGAAGCTACAGAGGCAAGAACTGGGGGAAACTATGGTATATGCAGATCGGTAGGAAATCGACTAAATGACAGTAAAAAAGGCATCATAAGTGGTACGTTCTCTAAATACCATATAATCAGCAGTGGGGACCGCAGGGATCTGTGCTAGGACGGATTCTTTTTAACCTCTTTATTAAAGAACTATGTAGGATGCTAAAATCTGACCTTGACATTACAATATTGCAAAATGATCTGGATAAGATGTCTGAATGGGCAAACACTTGGCAGATAAGGTTTAATGTATATTAATGTAGAGTAATGCACCTCGGACAGAGTAATCCTATAGCTGCATATACAGTACAGAGCAAAAATTTGGACACACCATCTCATTTAAAAAAATTTCTGTATTTTCATGACTATGAAAATTGTACATTCACACTGAAGGCATCAAAACTATGAATTAACACATGTGGAATTATACTTACTTAACAAAAAAGTGTGAAACAACTGAAAATATGTCTTATATTCTAGGTTCTTCAAATTAGCCACCTTTTGCTTTGATGACTGCTTTAATAATAATAATAATAATAATCTTTATTTATCTAGCGCCATCATATTCCTGCAGCGCTTTACAGTTTAACAGTTTCAAAACACAAGTCATAAGTAACAACGTTAACAATACAATAATTAAAGCAAGATATGACAACCCTGCTCGTGAGAGCTTACAATCTACAATGAGGTGGGGGAGATACAAAGTACAGGTGTGTAAATACAATGGTGCATTTAGAATGATGGTCCAGCCATCTTGAGGGAGTGAGGGATGGATGGAGATAGTGAATGGGCTACACACACACACACACTTACACATAGAATGACTTTGATTAGTAAATGTGATAAGCCACTCTGAACAGATGTGTTTTGAGGGAGCGCCTGAAACCATGAAAATTGTGGATAGTCCTAATTTCTTGGGGTAGAGCATTCCAGAGGATTGGCGCAGCGCGGGAGAAGTATTAGAGTCGGGGTGGGAGGTACGGATTAGTGCAGAGGTTAGTCGAAAGTCGTTTGCAGAGCGCAGCAGTCAGTTAGACCGATAGATAGAAATGAGGGAGGAGATGTAGGGGGGTGCTGCACTGTGGAGAGCTTTGTGGGTGAGAACCAGTACTTTGAATTGGATCCTATAATGAATGGGCAGCCAGTGTAAGGACTGGCGAAGAGCGGACGCGTCCGAGTACCGATTAGCCAGATGGATGACCCTGGCTGCTGCATTAAGGATGTACTGGAGAGGGATAGTCGATTAATGGGGAGGCCAAGTAATAGAGCGTTGCAGTAGTCCAGGCGGGAGTGGATCAATGCTACAGTGAGGGTTTTTGTTGTTTCCATGGTGAGAAAAGGGTGGATTCTATAGATGTTCTTTAGGTGTAGGCGGCAAGAGCGGGCAAGAGATTGTATATGGGAGGTGAAGGAAGTGCTTTGCACACTCTTGGAATTCTCTTGATGAGCTTCAAGAGGTAGTCACCGGTAATGGTCTTCCAACAATCTTGAAGGAGTTCCCAGAGATGCTTAGCACTTGTTGGCCCTTTTGCCTTCACTCTGCGGTTCAGCTCACCCCAAACCATCTCAACTGGGTTCAGATCTGGTGACTGTGGAGGCCAGGTCATCTGGCGTAGCACCCCATCACTCTCCTTCTTGGTCAAATAGCCTTTAAACAGGAGGTGTGTTTGTGTCATTGTCCTGTTGAAAAACAAATGATGGTCCAATTAAACGCAAACTGGATGGAATGGCATGCCCCTGCATGATGCTGTGGTAGCCATGCTGGTTCAGTATGCTTTAATTTTGAATAAATCCCCAATAGTGTCACCAGCAAAGCACACCCACACCATCACACCTCCTCCTCCATGTTTCACGATGGGAACCAAGCATGTAGAGTCCATCCATTCACCTTTTCTATGTCGCACAAAGACCCGGTGTTTGGAACCAAAGATCTCAAATTTGGACTCATCAGACCAAAGCACAGATTTCCACTGGTCTAATGTCCATTCCTTGTGTTCTTTAGCCCAAACAAGTCTCTTCTGCTTGTTGCCTGTCCTGAGCAGTGGTTTCCTAGCAGCTATTTTACCATGAAGGCCTGCTGCACAATGTCTCCTCTTAACAGTTGTTGTAGAGATGTGTCTGCTGCTAGAACTCTGTGTGGCATTGACCTGGTCTCTAATCTGAGCTGCTGTAAACCTGCGATTTCTGAGGCTGGTGACTCGGATAAACTTATCCTCAGAAGCAGAGGTGACTCTTGGTCTTCCTTTCCTGGGGCGGTCCTCATGTGAGCCTATTTCTTTGTAGCGCTTGATGGTTTTTGCAACTGCACTTGGGGACATTTTCAAAGTTTTCCCAATTTTTCGGACTGACTGACCTTCATTTCTTAAATTAATGATGGCCACTCATTTTTCTTTACTTAGCTGCTTTTTTCTTGCCATAATACAAATTCTAACAGTTTATTCAATAGGACTATCAGCTGTGTATCCACCAGACTTCTGCACAACACAACTGATGGTCCCAACCCCATTTATAAGGCCAGAAATCCCACTTATTAAACCTGACAGGGCACACCTGTGAAGTGAAAACCATTTCTGGTGACTACCTCTTGAAGCTCATCAAGAGAATGCCAAGAGTGTGCAAAACAGTCATCAAAGCAAAAGGTGGCTACTTTGAAGAACCTAGAATATAAGACATAATTTCAGTTGTTACACACTTTTTTTAAGTATATAATTCTACATGTGTTAATTCATAGTTTTGATGCCGTCAGTGTGAATTTACAATTTTCATAGTCATGAAAACACAGAAAAATCTTTAAATGAGAAAGTGTGTCCAAACTTTTGGTCTGTACTGTACATTAAATGGGAGTATACTCAGAAATACTGAACAGAAGAAGAACTTCTGTATTCTGGTTACAAGTAAACTGAGCAGCAGTAATCAATGTCAAGCAGCAGTAACAATAGCCAAGTTTTTAGGGTGTATAAAAGAGAGATTCTACGATCCTAATGTATTGTTACCCCTTTATTAATCACTTGTGAGGCCACATCTTGAATACGGGATACAGTTTTGGTCTCCACATTTAAAAAGAATATTCAGAAGTTTGAGTAAGTTCAAAAGTGAGCAACTAGATTATTAGAAGAGATGGAGGCCTCTCATATGATGAGAGGTTGGAAAAGTTGGGCTTGTTTAGCTTTGAAAAAAGACACCTCAGAGGTGATCTCATTTACATGTATAAATATATGTGTGGCCAGTACAAAGGACTGGCACATGACTTATTCCTTGCAAGGACTATACTTAGAACAGGGGGCAGTGATTAAGGCTGGAAAAAAAGACGATTTCGACAACTAAATAGGAAAGAGTTCTTTACATTTACAGCAGTAGGAGTATGGAATGCCCTACCACAAGAGGTTGTAATGGCACACACTAACAGCTTTTAAAAAAGGGCTGGATAATTTCCTCAATACACATAATATTGCGGGTTATAGCGAATTTAGTGAAAAAATGCACAATTGGTTGCAAAAGGTTGAACTTGAAGGAGCTAGGTCTTTTTTTCAACCTATGCAACTGTGTAACTATATGTAGGTGACTCTGAACAGTAGAACAGTGTACCAAAACTTCTGAGTCTGCTAAATCTTTCTGAGGGTCTTTTGCAATCAAAGCAGGGTTCTGATTTACAATCCTACGAGCAGCTCTCACTGAAATTTTGCTTGGTTTTCCTGACCTTATCTTGACCTCCGCTGTTCCTGGTAATTGACATTTTTAATTACACTTCAAACTGAGGAAGGGAAACTTGAAAACACTTTATCTTGTTGTAGCCTTTTCCTGCTTTGTGGACTTCCACTATTTTCATTTTCAGAGTGCTAGACATCTACATAAAAGAACCCATGGCTGATATTTTTTTTCCAAGAAACATATAATATTCATTATGTAAACTGGGAGGCAGGTCACTGAGGGATCAGTGATGTGTCAGAAGCAATACACATGAATACCCAATCGGAGCACCACATGAAGACCCCCCACAGGCACGCCCCAAAGCACGAGAATCTCATTTAATCAAAACTGAAAATAAAGATTAAACTACAACCATAAAATGGATTTCATCAACCAAGGTTTCATTTTAATCAGTATAACGGCGGCGACCTGACACTGTCTGTAGGTTACTGTGCACAATCCTACTGACAGGTTCCCTTTAAAGAACTAAAAGGTGGTTCAATACACTCACAGTGTTAAACATGTCATTTTCGGTTAATTTGAAGCTTTGCAGGATTGCGAATCACAATGAATTGATTTGCTGAGAATTTTAATTTCTCAAAATGTTAATTTCATTGCCAAAACAAATACGACAGATTTTTACTAGCTAACTAGTCTCCATTTTAAAGTGTGGAGAATGGAAAAAAATATGGAAAAATAAAAAAATAAAAATACAGCATAATGATGCTATGTTCATTTTGTTATAACTTTTTAAATGTTACTATTCTGTAGCCTTTTTATAGTTATCAGCACAGAAGTGTATTTTTCCCTTTATATTTAGTAGCTTTATAATATTTTAATGAAGTTGATAAAATATAAATCAAAATTGAAATTAAAATATAAAAGGCTAAAAGATAAAGGCGGCAGTACATATTTGTCTCCCCGCTTTCCATTAAATCATCTTTTAACAAGTACAAAATGTAAAATAAAAAAAAATAAAAAAATATAGTATATATATATATATATATATATAATATATATATATATATATATAATACAATGGCTGCAAATCATTAATGATTTATTGTTTTATCTGATTTATGGTAAAGTGTTAAAATCGTCAGACATCAGTTCATTCAATTATCTGAAAGCAGTGTGTACCAATGTGCTCCGTACATAATTCCATCAGAAATTTGAAAATCATTATTATTTTTAACCCCTTAGTGACAGAGCCATTTTGCAGCGTAATGACCGGGCCAATTTTTACAATTCTGACCACTGTCACTTTATGAGGTTATAACTCTGGAACGCTTTAACGAATCCCGCTGATTCTGAGATTGTTTTTTCGTGACATATTGTACTTCACGTTAGTGGTAAAATTTTTTGATATGACTTGTGTTTATTTATGAAAAAAACGGAAAATGGCGAAAATATTGAAAATTTAACAATTTTCAAGCTTTCAATTTTTATGCCCTTAAATCAGAGAGATATGTCACACAAATTTCTTAATAAATAACATTTCCCACATGTCTACTTTACATCAGCACAATTTTGGGACCAAAATTTTTTTTTGTTACGAAGTTATAAGGGTTAAAAGTTGACCAGTGATTTCTCATTTTCACAACACCATTTTTATTTTAGGGACCACCTCACATTTGAAGTCACTTTGAGGGGTCTATATGATAGAAAATAGCCAAAAGTGACACCATTCTAAAAACTGCACCCCTCAAGGTGCTCAAAACCACATTCAAGAAGTTTATTAACCCTTTACGTGCTTCACAGGAACTGAAGCAATGTGGAAGGAAAAAATTAACATTTAACTTTTTTTGCAAAAACTTTACTTCGGAACCTATTTTTTTTATTTTCACAACTGTTAAAAGAAAAAATGAACCACAAAATTTGTTGTGCAATTTCTCCTGATTAAGCCGATACCCCATAGTGGGGGTAAAACACTTTTTGGGCGCACGGCAGAGGTTGCAAGGGAAGGAGCGACATTTGACTTTTTCAACGCAGAATTGGCTGGACGCCATGTCGCGTTTGTAGAGGCCCTGATGTGTCTAAACAGTGGAAACCCATCACAAGTGACCCCATTTTGGAAACTAGACCCCCTAAGAACTTATCTAGATGTGTGGTGAGCACTTTGAACCTCCAAGTGCTTCACAGAAGTTTATAACATAGAACAGTGAAAATAAAAAATCATATTTTTTCCACAAAAACAATCTTTTCACCCCAATTTTTATTTTCCCAAGGGTAACAAGACCCCAAAAGTTTTTGTGCAATTTGTCCTGAGCATTCTGATACCCCATATGTGGGGGTAAACCACTGTTTGGGTGCAAGGCAGAGCTTGGAAGGGAAGGAGCGCCGTTTGACTTTTTCAGCGCAGAATTGTCTGGACGTCATGTCGTGTTTGTAGAGGTCCTGATGTGTCTAAACAGTGGAAACCCCCCACAAGTGACCCCATTTTGGAAATTAGACCCCCTAAGGAACTTATCTAGATGTGTGGTGAGCACTTTGAACCTCCAAGTGCTTCACAGAAGTTTATAACATAGAACCGTGAAAATAAAAAATCATATTTTTTCCACAAAAATGATCTGTTTACCCCAATTTTTATTTTCCCAAGGGTAACAAGACCCCAAAAGTTTTTGTGCAATTTGTCCTGAGCATGCCGATACCCACATGTGGGGGTAAACCACTGTTTGGGCGCACGGCAGGGCTTGGAAGTGAAGGAGCGCCGTTTGACTGTTTCAAACCAAAATTGGCTGGAATTGAAATTGGACGCCATGTCGCGTTTGGAGAGCCCCTGATACGCCTAAACAGTCGAAACCCCCACAAATCACACCATTTTGGAAACTAGACCCCTTAAGGAACTTATCTAGATGTGTGGTGAGCACTTTGAACCCCCAAGTGCTTCACAGAAATTAATAAACGTAGTGCCGTGAAAATAAAAAATAATTTTTTTCCTCAAAAATGATTCTTTAGCCCGCTATTTTTTTTATTTTCCCAAGGGTAACAGGAGAAATTGGACCCAAAAAGTTGTTGTGCAATTTTTCCTGAGTACGCTGATCCCCACATATGTGGGGTGAAACCACTGTTTGGGCGCATGGGAGTGCTTGGAAGGGAAGGAGCGCCATTTTGTAATGCAGACTTTGATGGAATGTTCTGCGGGCGTCATGTTGTGTTTGCAGAGCCCTTGATGTACCTAAACAGTAGAAACCCCCTGCAAGTGACACCATTTTGGAAACTAGACCCCCCAAGGAGCTTATCTAGATGTATGGTGAGCACTTTGAACCCCCAAGTGCTTCACAGAAATTTATAAACGCAGAGCCGTGAAAATGAAAAATCATTTTTTTTCTCAAAAATGCTTTTTTAGCCAGCTATTTTTTATTTTCCCAAGGGTAACAGGAGAAATTAGAATCCCAAAATTGGTGTGCAATTTGTCCTGAGTACGCTGATACCCCATATGTTGGGGTAAACCACTGTTTGGGCGCACGGCAGGGCTCGGAAGGGAGGGAGCGACATTTGACTTTTTGAAAGCCACGTCGTGTTTGGAGACCCCCTGATGTGTCTAAACAGTGGAAACCCCCCACAAGTGACCCCATTTTGGAAACTAGACACCTTAAGGAACTTATCTAGATGTGTGGTGAGCACTTTGAACCCCAAGTGTTTCACAGAAATTTATAAACGCAGAGCCGTGAAAATGAAAAATCATTTTTTTCTCAAAAATGTTTTTTTTAGCCAGCTATTTTTTATTTTCCCAAGGTTAACAGGAGAAATTAGAACCCGAAAAATTGGTGTGCAATTTGTCCTGAGTATGCTGATACCCCATATGTTGGGGTAAACCACTGTTTGGGCGCACGGCAGGGCTCGGAAGGGAGGGAGCGACATTTGACTTTTTGAAAGCCACGTCGTGTTTGGAGACCCCCTGATGTGTCTAAACAGTGGAAACCCCCCACAAGTTACCCCATTTTGGAAACTAGACCCCTTAAGGAACTTATCTGGATGTGTGGTGAGCACTTTGAACCCCAAGTGTTTCACAGAAATTTATAAACGCAGAGCTGTGAAAATAAAAAATCATTTTTTTTCTCAAAAATGATTTTTTTAGCCAGCTATTTTTTATTTTCCAAGGGTAACAGGAGAAATTAGAACCCCAAAATTGGTGTGCAATTTGTCCTGAGTACGCTGATATCCCATATGTTGGGGTAAACCACTGTTTGGGCGCACGGCAGGGCTCGGAAGGGAG
Organism: Oophaga sylvatica; assembly: GCA_033576555.1. Lineage (NCBI taxonomy): Eukaryota > Metazoa > Chordata > Amphibia > Anura > Dendrobatidae > Oophaga > Oophaga sylvatica. The sequence continues at coordinate 163,396,029 of JARQOD010000005.1, read as the reverse complement.
GGAGCGCCATTTGACTTTTGAACGCCACGTCGTGTTTGGAGACCCCCTGATGTGCCTAAATAGTGGAAATCCCTCAATTCTAGCTCCAACCCTAACCCCAACACACCCCTAACCCTAATCCCAACCCTAATCCTAACCTAAATCCCAACCCTAATTCCAACCCTAACCTTAATTGTAACCCTAACCCTAATTTTAACCCTAACCCTAATTGTAACCTTAACCCTAATTATAACCCTAATTAATAACCCTAAGGCTAGGTTCATTTTGCGTTTTACCAGCCCGTTCAACACATAGCGTTGACGGGCTGGTAACGGTATAGCATAACACGATCGCGTTATGCTATACCCGCTAGCGCAGAGGAATCAGCAGATGATTCATCTGCGCTAGCGGTGACGGAGCCCAGACGCTGCAGCCCGCGTCCGAGGCTCCGTCACTGAATGATGGCACGTCGCAAACGCATCCCGCTTTACGGCATGCGTCGCGATGCGCCCTCAAATGGGGGTGAATGGCAGCGTTAACGGACTGCGTTACACCGCGTTATACCGCGGTGTAACGCAGTCCGTCTAACGGACTGCCATAACGCAGTATGAACCCAGCTTAACCCTAACGCTAATTATAACCCTAACCCTAATGCTAACCCTAACCCTAATGCTAACCCTAACCCTAATTATAACCCTAACCCTAATTATAACCCTAACCCTAACAGAAAAATGAAAATAAATAATAATTTCTTTTTTTATTATATGTCCCTAACTAAGGGGGTGATAAATGGGGGGGTTATGTACTGTTTTTTTTATTTTGATCACTGTGATAGTTTATCACAGTGATCAAAATGCACTTTCTGGAGAATGAATGAAATCATTTTTGAATCTGCCGCCAAGCAGATCGGCGGGCGCTGGCATGCCGCCATTTTTTTTTTGCAGGAAGAAGACGCCGGGATCCTGGGGCCTGCGGGAGGACGGAGGACACCGGTAAGTATACGGGGGGGCGATCGGGGGACCGGGGGACCCTCATTTTCTCCCCTCTGATGTGCAATCACATCAGAGGGGAGAGAAATCATTTTTTTTTTTTTTTTTTTGCGATCGCATCTATGCTTGCATAGATGCGATCGCAACACCGGGATCGGTGAATACCGACCCGGATCATGTTCTCTGGGGTCTCGGCTACCCCTGGTAGCCGAGACCCCAGAGAATATTTGCCCATCCCCCCAGGACACAGCGGCACTTAGCGGCGGGCGCACTAAGCATGCGCCCGCCATTTTCTTCATCGCGCCGGCCCCGGGGGACACCGGAGGGCCCTGGGGCCACATACAGGACATCGGGGGCCACATGGGGGTCCCGGGGACCCTTTTTCTCTGTCCTCTGATGTCCGATGACATCAGGGGACAAAAAAATTAAATGACACAACTTTTTTTTTTTTTTTTGTTGCGGCCGCCGTTATAGGGTTAATAACGGCGATCGCAACATCGGTGTCGGTAAAAACCGACCCGATTCATGTTCTCTGGGGTCTTGGCTACCCCCGGTAGCCGAGACCCCGGAGAAAATGCGCCTCTGGGGGGCGCTATTCACTTTTTCCACAGCGCCGTTAATTAACGGCGCTGTGGTTTAAGTACCCTTAATGACCGCCGTTAAAAGGCGTATCGGCGGTCGTTAAGGGGTTAAAGGCAAATTATATCATTCAAAAATAATGTAGAGTATATATTGATTGCTAAAGTCCAGAAAACATCCTATGAATATCCTTCATATTGTACTGACGGGTTGAACTTTTAGACAACCTTTTAATTAATTTTATTAAAATCTCTTGTCTTGGGATCTGGCTATTATATTGTGGAATCTTCCAAGAAAAAATAAGCAAAAAACAAACAAGGACAAAAACACCTACCGTATATACTCGAGCATAAGCCGACCCGAGTATAAGCCGACCCCTAATTTTGCCACAAAAAACTGGGAAAACTTACTGACTTGAGTATAAGCCTAGGGTGGAAAATACGATTATGCCCTATATGCTGCCCATGTATTATGCCCCATAGATGCTCCATAGATTGTGCCCCCATAGATGATCCATAGATTGTACCCCCATAGATGCTCCATAGATTATGCCCCCATAGATGCTGCATAGATTATGCCCCATAGATGCTCCATAGATTATGCCCCCATAGATGCTCCATAGATTATGCCCCCATAGATGCTTTATAAATTGTGCCCCATAGATGCTCCATAGATTGTGTGCCCATAGATGCTCCTTAGATTATGCCCCCATTTATGCTCCATAGATTGTACCCCCATTGATTCTCCATAGATTGTGCCCCCATATATGATCCATAGATTGTGCCCCCATAGATTATGCCCCCATAGATGCTCCATAGTATAGGCCTCAATTGCTGCTGCTGCTGCTGCAACCGAAAAAAAAAAAAGACATACTCACCTCTCGTTGCTGGGGGCCAGGTGCCGGTGTCCTGAGCAGGCGAGGACACCGGCACGTTATGAGGGACAGGTGCCGATGTCACCGCTCGCTCAGGGCCCGGCACCTGAGACATTTGCCTGTCACCGGGTCCACCGCTGCTCGCCGCTATCTTCCGGGTCCTCCAGCAGTCAATGATCAGGCAGAGGGCGCGGCGCGCAGTAACCACGTCATCGCGCCCTCTGCCTGAACATCGCAGCAAGACGACCCGAGGATACAGCGGCGAGCAGCGGTGGAACGGGACAGGTAAATATCGCTTATACTCACCCTCCTGCCAGCGCGTCTCTGCCCTGCTCTTCTCCCACGGCCCCGGCGCCAGTGTTCAGCGGTCACGTGTTACCACTCATTAAAGTCATGAATATGTGCATATTCATGACTTTAATGAGTGGTACCACTGATGGCTGAACACAGGCGCCGGGACCGTGGGAGAAAAGCAGGGGCTGCAGAGACCGCGCCAGCGGAGGGGTGAGTTTATAGGACAGCTGCGCTCCCCTCCCCAGCCGACCCCCTGGTATATGACTCGAATATAAGCCGAGAGGGGGACTTTCAGCCCAAAAAAATGAAAATCTCGGCTTATATTCGAGTATATACGGTATGTTAAAGTGAAATAGGAGAACTAGAATTAATAAAAGGTAACTAGAGCCCAAAAGAAGTAATAATTTAAGGTAGACTTTGGGTTGCACAAAAATACGTTTTCTATAATTTAATAAGGAAAAGAGATGTTGATTGATAAGTCCTCATTCACACATCCATTTTCCCATGAACACATTCTATGTGAGGGTTTCATGGATAGAACACGGTCTACTGAAGTCTATTGTGCAGGTCACATGTCTTTGCTTTCTTGTCTGCAAATAAATAAATCACAGAGAATTGTTTGATTTTTATTGGCATCACTCATACAAGTCTCAGGGCTTATAAAAATCATGAACAGTACTCAAATGGCACCCGTTTGCTGTTCTTGATTAACATAAGTTTAAACTTTGCAAAGTTTTTCATACATGAATCTCACTGATGAAACATTGATGGTAAAACCTGACACTGACCCAATACTGATGAAAATCAGACTTAAAACATTAATGGAACTCGAACAAATTTTGACGTACAAGAAAAACCATTGCATGAGACTTAAGGAAGACGTATCTAGGACACTCATGACTCATAAAAGCATATTCATTAAAAACCACATCCTATGCAATTTAAGGTACATGGCTGAAACATACATTGAGTTTCTGGGATTAAGTGAAGTCAGGATAAAAAATATAAGGAAAATCAATGTTGTAATGTAACATCTGTTTGAGCAGTAACACTTCTATCACCCACAATTCCTTGAGGTTTGTTTCTAGTTCTGTATTTTCATGTCTTCTAGGTTGAAATCATTGTCTGATACATGATATAAAAGGTTCCTTATCTCAGACATTTTTTTGTTGTACATTGTGAAACAAATGCATCACTGCAGATCTATTGACTTTCATTTGTATTTTTCATGGAGTACTAATTTAAGCCAATAAAATGGACAAAATCGCGCAACCGAACTAAATATCCGTGAAGTGTGTAAAGATAATATCCAACAGTTTTACACATCCATTCCTAATGATAGTATAAAGGGGAAAGGACAGCTTTATGATCTCCCTGCCATTAATTAATTTACTCAAACCAACCATATAAATCTGTCATAGTGGGAGGTATAAAATCTAGAATGTGCTGTTAAGTAGGTACAAATGTCAAGGGGGGAACCTAATGTACAGAGTAAATTGCAAAAGATATATTGCCAAGGTGGTAGATTTAGCAACCTACATGTACTATATTCTAGGAAAATTGCATTTTGTCGACTATTCAATATTGTATGAAAGTTTTAATGTGCAATAAATCATGAATGCTTCTCAACAGAAATTGGAGTTGACAATTCATTTTGAAAAAAAAGATGATACAAAGGGGTTAACATAAATACTTAATAGCATTTGCTATCTAAGGATGAAAAAAGTCCATAGTATTTTCTTTTTCTTTTTCTGATATAGAGCACCAAATTGTTGCCTAGATTTGTTTTGTGAGTATATACACTGTATATATATATATATATATATATATATATACAGTGTATATATATATATATATATATATATATATTATATATATACAGAGACAGAGATACAAGTCCCTTTATTATTTCATTTTTTGTGAGTTATATCTTGCACTTCTAGTACTGCTCTTTTGTATTTTTTTCATATGGCATGCACCATACAACATCAATAATAAAATAATTTTATTATCAGCATGATTACAGTGATATCAAAAATTTTTTACATATTACTACTTTGCTCAAGAAAATTACTTTACAATGAGTAAAAAATGAATAAAAAATTAAGACTTTTTTTGTAACAAGCAATATACAGCTCTGACAAAAATTAAGATACCACTGCAAAATTTTCAGTTTGTCTGATTTTTCTCTTCATAGGTATATTTTTGAGTAAAATGTAAATTACTCTTTTATTCTATAAACTACTGACATGTCTCCAAATTTCCAATCAATAAATTTTGTATTTATTTCAGAAAATGAGAAATGGTCAAAATAACAAAAAAATTCAGTGCTTGTAGACCTCAAATAGTTCTAAGAAAACAAGTTCATAATTATCATTTAGAAACAACAATGCTAATGTTTTAACTCAGGAAGAGTTCAGAAATCAATATTTTGTGGAATAACCATGATTTTTAATCACAGCTTTCATGCGTCTTGGCATGCTTTCCATCAGTCTTTCACACTGCTTTTGGGTGACCTTATGCCACTCCTGGTACAAAAATGTAAGCACTTCTTTGTTTGATGGCTTTTGACTATCCATCTTCCTCTTGATTACATTCCAGAGGATTTCAATGTGTTTCAGGTCTGGAGATTGAGCTGGCCATGACAGGGATTTGATGTGGTGGTCCTTCATCCACACATTGATTGACCTAGCTGTGTGGCATGGCACATTGTCCTGCTGGAAAAACCAGTTCTCAGAGTTGGGAACATTGCCTGAGCAGAAGGAATCAACTGTTTTTCCAGGATAACCTTGTATACAGCTTGATTTATCCGTCTTTCGCAAAGATTAACCTGCCCAATTCCAGCCTTGATGAAGCATCCCCAGATTATCACTGATCCTCCACCAAATTTCACAGTGGGTGCAAGGCACTGTGGCTTGTACGCCTCTCCAGGTCTCCGTCTAACGATTAGATGACCAGGTGTTGGGCAAAGCTGAAAATTAGACTCATCAGAGAAGTTTACCTTACTCCAGTCCTCTATGGTCTGATCCTTGTGGTCTTTGGCAGACTTCAGCCTGGCTCTTCGTTGTTTCTCATTGATGAAAGGCTTTTTTCTAGCTTTACATGACTTGAGCTCTGCCTCTAGGAGCCTGTTACGAACTGTTCTTGCCTTGTACTTCACCCAAGCTGCCATTTGGCATTCCTTTTGTAGGTCACTTCATGCCATCCTGCGGTTGCTGAGTGACATTCGAATAAGATTACGGTCATCCCCATCAGTGGAGAGTAGTGTTGAGCGATACTGGTCGATATCTAAAAATATCGGATCGGAATGGTATCGCCGATATCACTAAATATCGGCGATATCCGATTCCGATACCGGAAGTCCCATGTAAGTCTATGGGAACAAAATATCGCAACTAAAAAAAACCTTTATTTCCTTGTAAACACTAAATATACACACATAGAATACATATATATATATACATGTCATTGTGACATTATATATATATACATATATGTATAGTTTATACACTTCTACATAGTAAAATATCCTCTGATTCAATTGCCGGGTAAGCCGGCTTCTGTGAAAAGACAGAAGCACCCGACATGAAATGACACTTGGTGTACATAGGGTTAACCATGTCTTTTCATGTCGTTTGCAATCTGATTTGCACAAACAATTACATCAGTCTATGTGTGCAAAATTTCACACCTGTAGGGGTTAATTAAAGGTGTAAATTCGTTGTAAAAAAAACGGACTTTTTTGCTACGAATTTACACCTTTAATTAACCCCTACAGGTGTGAAATTTTGCACACATAGACTGATGTAATTGTTTGTGCAAATCAGATAGCAAAGGACATGAAAAGACATGGTTAACCCTATGTACACCAAGTGTCATTTCATGTCGGGTTCTGCATTTTCACAAAAGCCGTCAATTGAATTAGCGGCTATTATACTATGTAGAAGTGTATGAACTATAAATATAAATATATATATATGTGTCACAAATTCAATGACATGTATATATATATATATGAGGTGTAAAATTGTTTAAAAAAATGCGTGGGCTCCCGCCCTATTTTCGCAACCAGACAGACAAAGCCAGCGAATGGGGGCAGATAATAATAGCCCAGAGAGGGACCATTATTTTTGGCCCCCCTGGCTACTAACATCTGCCCCCAGACACCCCAGAAAAGACAAATCTATAATTAGATTCGCCCTTTCTGGCACTTTGCCCGTCTATTCCCATTGCCCTGTAGCGGTGGCGAATGGGTTAATATGGGGTTAAAGCCACATTGCAATTGAAAGGTGACCTTAAGCCAGGTTAATAATTGAGAGCTGTCAATTAGACAACTATCAATTATTAATCTTATTGCATGAAATAAAAATAAAACACACACACTTTAATTAAAAATCATTTTAATGAAATAAAGACAATGTTTTTGACCATCTTTTATTTGACTGCAAAAACCATTTCCTGTAATAAAAATAAAATAAAAAAGCAAAATTATTCTTACCTATCCCATGCACAGTCAGGTCCCACGGTGTAATCCTTCAGAAAGGGTTAATGTTTACTGCAGGGACCGCAGTTAATGCTGCAGCTCACAGTAAACCCCCAAATGAATGAGTTCCTCTCCTGGCTGACAGGAGAGGAAGTGGAAAGTTAATTGATTGCTTTCCACTTTCACTTCAGGTCAGCCAGGGACACAATCAGTGACGTCAGAGGGAACTGATTAACAAAAATAGGGGTTCACTTCGAATAAAAAATGGCGTCGGGTCCCCCCTATTTTTGTTAACCAGCCTGATGAAGCAGACTGCTGAGCAGTGGCGTACCGTGAATGAAGCAGACCAAGCAGCTGCTATGGGGCCCGGACAGGTGAGGGGGCCCTCGACGGTCGGGTAGCTGTGCTGACACAGTACTACCAGGGGGTCGGCGGGGGAGGGGGAGCGCAGCTCTTCTATATACTCACCCCTCCTGGTGCGGTCTCTGCAGCCCCTGCTCTTCTCCCACGGTCTCCACGCCTGTGTTCAGCGGTCAGGTGGTACCGCTCATTACAGTCATGAATACGCACATATTCATGACTTTAATGAGCTGTCCCGCGTGACCGCTGAACACTGGCGGCGGAGACCGTGGGAGAAGAGCAGGGGCTGCACAGACCGCGCCGGCAGAAGGGTGAGTATAAGGGATATTTACCTGTCCCGTTCCACCGTTGCTCGCGTCCTCTTGCTGCAATGTTCAGGTCAGAGGGCGCGATGACGTCGTTAGTGCGCGCCGCGCCCTCTGCCTCATCATTCACTGCTGGAGGACCCCGAAGACAGCGGCACTCAGCAGTGGAGAGAGGACAGGTAAATATCTCAGGTGCCGGGGCCCTGAGCGAGCGGTGACATCGGCACCTGGTGTCACCCCCTGCTCAGGACACCGGCACCTGGCCCCCAGCGACGAAAGGTGAATATGTCTTTTTTTTTTTTTGGTTGCAGCAGCTGTGGCAGCATAAGGGCCTATACTATGGAGCATCTATGGGGGCACAATCTATGGGGGCATAATACATTTTTTTTTTAATGTGTCCCCTCACTGTGCTGGCACTTTACATTTACAATGGCTCTGTTTTTTTTTTTTGGGGGGGGCCCATTCAGACTTTTGCTATGGGGCCCCATGATTTGTATGTACGCCCCTGCTGCTGAGGCATGGTATTTAAGGCTGTTAAGGAGCCAAGATCCATGGACCTTGCCAGCAGCGTCGGACTGGAGTACCTTGGGCCCACCAGAGAAAAAATATTCTTGGGGCCCACCATCATACTTCCCAACCTTTGAAGAAGGGAAAGAGGGACAAAGGCTGTGGCACGCTGTGCCTGCTGCAGCAAATTTTAGGCCATGCCACGTTGCACCACAGACTGTCCAGGAGTTGGTGGATGCTTTAGTCCAGGTGTGTGAGGAGATCCCTCAGGAGACCATCCGTCGCGCTCATTAGGAGCATGCTCAGAAGTTGTAGGGAGGTCATACAGCATACCTCCCAAATGTTGAAGACAGGAAAGAGGGTTAAAGGCTGCGCGCCTGGAAATTTTAAGCCACGCCCCGACCACACCCATTTCACAGCTAATCACACCCATATCCTCGCCCCAACCGTACCCATGCCGATACAGCTGACCCTCCGATGACGGTTGGGGGGCCCACTGCTGGCACCGGGCCCCCCAATACCTGTTCAGGCCCCATAGCTTCTGGGCGGCAGAGCAGGAAGATCGATTCTCCCTGCTCTGCCGCAGAATGTAACTGTATCGGCGTGCTGTGCACGCTGATACAGTTATTGTAGCGTAGCTCCGGGTGGGCCCCCTCAGAGTGCGGGGCCCGGGGCCACCGCCCCCTCTGCCCTGCGACCTATCCTTTCAAATCAGGGCCCACCACGCAGGAGCTGGGGCCCACCGGAGGTTTCTCCGGTGTCCCGGTGGCTCAGTCCGACCCTGCTTGCCAGCCTGATAATACCAGGCCACAGCAGTCTGCTTATCTTTGCTGATTAACAAAAATAGGGGATCCCCTCGAAAAAAATTGGCGTGGAGTCCCCCCTATTTTTGTTAACCAGCCAGATGAAGCAGACCGCTGAGGCCTGGATTTTCAGGCTGGTAAGGATCCAATATCCATGGACCTTGCAAGCCTGATAATACCAGGCCACAGCAGTCTGCTTAGCTTGCTGGTTAACAAAAATAGGGGATCCCCTCGAAAAAAAAACGGCGTAGGGGTCCCCCTATTTTTGTTAACCAGCCAAGTAAAATGCAGACTGCTGCGGCCTGGTATTAAAAGACTGTCAAGGCCCATGGATTTTGGCCCTCAACAGCCTGATAATACCAGGCTACAGCAGCCCCACATTTGGCGCATCAAAAGATGTGCCAATTGTGGCACTTTACCCGGCTCTTCCCACTGCCCTGTAGCGGTGGCAAGTGGGGTAATAAGGGGTTAATGTCACCGTTGATTGCACGGTGACAATAAGCCCGGTTAATAATGGAGAGGTGTCAATAAGACACCGATCCATTATTAATCCCAAAGTTATTAAATGTATAAAAAAAAGACAAAGCAAGAAAAAAGTCTTTTAATGAAATAAAAGAGACAACACAGTTTTCATTAATTTTATTATACACTCATTCCTGCGACGCCATCGATCTCCTGTAAAAAAGAAAAAAAAACAAACCAACAGTATACCACCTGTCCGACGCAGTCCATAGTAACGACAGTCCCACGACGATCCAGCTCTGCTACATCGCAATGACAGGCAGAGCCTGTCATCGCGACGCAGCACAGCTGATTACCTGCTTCCCGGCGGTGACGTCATCGGACTGACTGCTTTACGGCCGGGATTACCCAGCAGTCACTGCAGTTATCGCGAGAAACTGCATTGACCGCCGGGGAAAGATGATGGCGGCCATGAAGCAGTCCAGCCCGTGACCGCCGGAGATCTTCTGCCAGGTAAGTGCCGCTGATTCCTGACAGACCCGACCGACGGACACTGACAGTGACAGTGACAATCCCGATTCCGGTATCCGATAAGACGAAAATATCGGAGCTAAGTATCGAAAGGCCGATAGAGCTAATATCGGCCGATACCCGATACTTGCGGTATCGTATCGCTCAACACTAGTGGAGAGTAGTTTTTGCCTTCTGCCGGTCTGAAGATTTGTTGTCCCCAATGTCTGCTGCTTGACCTTGTAATGGACTGTCGTCTTAGAAATTTTAAGGATGGAGGCAACATGGCGCTCACTGTGTCCATCTGCTAGTAAAGCCAGAATTGAGCCCTTCTTTTCCTCACTCAAGACTTTTCTTTTCAACTCCATTGGCATGGTTAAAGGTTATTTTTTCATTCCTATTACTTATGGGATATTACTAACACTTGTTTTGCCATCCAGCTTGTCCTATTGCAAGAGGATTGTTAACACCACAGCAGTGTTTTTTATACTTTCCTTTGTTAAATAAGATTTGGTTCAGATGATCACCTAATCAGAAGCACATTAAGTAGAATGAGGTGTACTCTGGTTGGAATTCAACTGACACTGGAATGGAAAGACTGTCAGACATGTAGAGAAGCTGAGTTTTATAAAACAGTGCAGTTGTCTCTTAATTTTTTCTAGAGCTGTATATGTGTCAATTATGTGATATATGCAACTTTTTGATCAGCTTTTGATTATTTTTATTTATTTTTTAGTTAGTTTGGATAAACCATAAAAACCAGATGTGCCATTGTGTTGACAGAGGGAGCGCTTTCCCATTGTGGAACACCTCACGTGTCGCTCTCACTATTGATAGCAGCAAATGAGGGGATAAACTGCTGAGATCAGAGTACATGTCAATCATAGCAATTACAGCAGTAGCATAGGTATGTAAATCAGTCAAGCTTCTGCAGCTAATAATATATATATATATATATATATATATATATGTATTGTGATGTAATGACCCCTGATGCAGCTAGGGGGCACTGTGTATGGCCCTCGGGATATGCATGGAGGCATGTGATGGATGGACGATATGTATCGCAGAGGTGGGTGGCCCTGTGATGGAAGCCTGGATATGTTTTGGTTCAGCAGATCTAGTGCTGAGTTGTGCTATACATTGGGAGGCTTCCAGGTGACTATGAGAGCTGGGTGGGTCCAGTCACCTACAAACCCACCCAAGGGGTATGTGTCTAAATACCTAGTATAAAACCTGTATGTAATGGTGTGTATCTAAAGGACCTGTGGTGAGGTCATGACCATGTGATCTAACCATGTGATCCTGATTCCTGACCTCACCTGTGGGTGGATTACACCTATGTAATGGAGGGTGCTTGGCACCTGTGAGAGAGTGTGTGGGAGTCTACCAGTGTGGACAGACTTCCATGTGTCCTGGCAGGACATTACAGAGAGGACTCTGTGTCTGAGGAGTGAGGCTCCAGGCTGGAGCTGAAGCATTGAAGATTTGTATTGTATGCTACTATGAGGTTTATGATGTAATAAACCTGATGAACTTTTTGATATAAAAGTGCGTCCTGATTTACCTCTGAAGCAGCCGAGTGAGTGAAACCTTACAGTTATATATATATATATATATATATATATATATATATAAGAGAGAGAGAGAGAGAGAGAAGAGAGAGAGAAGACTGTATACAGAAAAAGATCATGCAATCAACATGACACACATGCCATTGAGGGTTTAAGAACACTTAGACACAGTATAGCTGGAGAGATGTATCTGTGTTTGTTCCAATTGGCAAACTAAATGAACAAAATACAAACATTCAATTTTAACCCATTTGTGTTTTGTTACAAATTTGACACAATGATTAACTAAAGAGAATCTGTCAGCAGGTGTTTGCTATGAAATATGACAGCAGCATAATTTAAAGACAGAGATCCTGATTCCAGTGATGTATCACTTACTGCAGTGCTTGGTGTAGTTATGATAAAATAACTGTTTTATTTGAAGTAGATGTAGCAGAGCAAAGTCTTCTGGACTGGGAATAACCGCACCTACACCTCTAATTGGCAGCTTTATGTGTACACAGTGGTTGAAGCATGGCTACACAGATCAGCCTGCCTGCATGTGAGACATAGTCCTCTAATGATTATCTCCTGATGATAAAACACTGATTTTATTGAAACTATAACACACAGTCTAGTAAGTGACACATTGCTGGAATTAGACTCTCCTCCCCTAGATCATGATGCCCTCAGAATAAATAGCAAAAACCTGCTAATGGATTCCCTTTGAACAGAATAACGGAACATGAAATCAGAACCCTGTTTCCATTGTGTACATTGTACAAGATAATAAAATAATGATTTGCTCAGCAATTTCAGAAAGTTCATCTAAATTTTTACAGTCACATCTACTAGACAATTGCAACATGCCACAAGCCTCTGTATTTGCCACTTCTTTTACTATTGGACAGCTGAAATTCAGTATGGCTCCAGGAGAAGTGATTTCAGTACATGTAAACACGCGGTCGACTACATCTTGGTGCTCATCGCCACTAGGCGTAACTGACCTAAAATGAAGCATGGCAAAACACACTGGTGACTCTGCTTCCATCATTATCGTCAATGACCCCATTGGGACATACACTAAATTCCTGTTTGTAGGTGGGGGGTTAGGGATCACTGACCAAAGGAGAAGATGCTTTGTGAACCCAACATTAGAGTATAATTCAGTATTTATACTCTAGTCTTCTTAATTTGAAAATATCCTGTAGAGAGAAATGACATTTTTTACATTATGCAGACAATGCTATGGAAATACAAAAAAGCCAACTCACCCACAGAGTCCTGTGGTGAGGTTGGTAAAAAATAGCTTTTTGGGTTATGTTCACAAGATGAGTTTTTATTAAGTTTTCAATGTTGTATATTTGGTGATTTGCTGTATTTCCACATCGGAAAAAACGCATTTAATTCACACGTGACTGTATCAATAAAGTATTGTCAACGACAAATACCAGAAAGTATCAAAAGATAGCAGCTTTATTAAAAACATGATGTACCAAAAGGAGACAAAACATGCATCCCCAAAAATGAAATAAAATGAATCTCAAAAATGCAGTAAAAATGAAATAAAATGCCAGCAATTTCATTAAACTAATGGGTGCAGAGATGGTGTAGAAATTCTGCAATATCAAAAACTCACCAACTATTCCTTGTCTGAACATAGCCTTAGTGTTCATCTGTGGCTGTAATGTAATATTATTGCTTATTAATGAAAATTATACGATAGGTAAATCCATTATGATTTGTATCCCTCTGAATGTGTTCCTTTTATGTAATATTCAACTAATGTGATAACTTGGTTTAGTCATCTATCATTCATACTTACAATTTAAAAAGGTCTCTATGTACTTTTGGAGTTGTCAATGAAAACAAATGGAGTGATAGCATAAGATAGGGATGAAGGAAATAAGCTGGAAGAGGCCAACAATCATAAAGAAGCACTCCCGTCAAAGTTTTTATCCTCTTAATATATTGCAGTCATCATATTATATAGCACTGTGTACTTACAATTGCTCATTTTGCCTTTCTATCCAGCTAATTCTTCTCTTTTTGCATTACATATATGACTTCACTTGATTAAAATTAGAGTTGAGCGAAACAGGTCGGTCAGATTCATAAGTCGTCGACTTTCACAAAGTCGAGTTTCGTTGGCCGAAACACGACAATAGCGTCAAGTTGGCCATGCGGTCGGCAAAACGAGTGCCAAAGTCAGTTTTCCCAGAATGTTTTCAGGTGCCTTTTTTCAGCCAATGAGCAAGGGTGTACACTGTGGGCAACGAGATGACATGTGCAGCGTCCACCACAATCTTAGAGAAGGGCATTGCAGTGATTGGCTTGCTTTGGTGGGCATCATAGTGTCTATAAAAGCCCTGACCGCCGACCTCCATTTTACTTCTGCCGATCTTAACAGTAGGGAGAGGTTGCTGACGCTGTTTATCAGTAGGGAGAGAGTTAGGGCTGGAAAGAGAAGTTCTTATGTGCTTGAGCTGATAGCAATTGTGCTGTACAGTTAGTGTGCAGTGACAGGGGAGGATTTTCTTGTGTGCAGCAGAGCTGGTTAGTAGGCTGCCTGACAGCTGTACTGATGTGTGTACACTGCTGTGCAGACTGCTTTTTACACAGCACTAATACTTTTATTCTTTTTTGCTGCAAATTTACCGACTGTTCATTTTTTCCCACACCGTATAGAGCTGTACGCTCCTCACACACTACCGTGTACCGGCTGGTATCACGGACAAATACATGCTGATCTGTGTGTGACTCCGGAAATATATACGGAGATTTACATTTTTCATTACACCGTATACAGCTGTACGCTTCTGATACAGTACCGTATATCTACTCATTGTATTACGGTCAAATCCATACTGAGTGAGCGTCTGTGTGTTACTCCGGAAATATATACGAAGATTTAAATTTACCCCTACACCGTATACAGCTGTCCGCTTCTGATACAGTACCGTATATCTGCTCTTTGTATTATGGAAAATAAAATAAAAAATATATTGCAAAAAATGCATGAAGGTAGTAATAATAATAAGGGTAATTGGTAAACATAATTTTGATCAAAAGAATGTACAAGCCATCCCGCCACGTCAAGGCAACCCTTTGTGGGACAGTCCTAACTCTTGTATTAAAAACCTTTCCACTTGGCAAGTGACAAATGTGAACAAGGACAGAGAGACTGAACCTACCAGTAAAAGCATAGGCCAGACAGGATGGATTTCTCAGCTCAGAAGCAGGGCGGTCACACCCTTATATGCACAAGATGCACTAAGAACTAAATGAAAACCTAGGTCTGAGCTGAAAAACTAAGTTGATGTGTATGCAAAATGTAAATGTATATTAACACATGACCATTACACAGAGAAAACAAAAAACAAGAAACAAATATCCTAAAATAAAATAAAAAATATATTGCAAAAGATGCATGAAGGTAGTAATAATAATAAGGGTATTTGGTAAACATAATTTTGCTCAAAAGAATATGCAAGCCATCCCACCACGTCAAGGCAACCCTTTGTGGGACAGTTTTGTTTTCTCTGTGTAATGGTCATGTGTTAATATGCATTTAGATTTTGCATACACATCAACTTACTTTTTCAGCTCAGACCTAGTTTTTCAGTTTTTCTTTGTATTACTGTCAAATCCATACTGAGTGAGAGTCTGTGTGTGACTCCGGAAATATATACGGAGATTTGCAATTTCTTACACCGTATACAGCTGTACGTCTGAGAGCCGTATATGCTCTTATATCGGTCAATCATACTGATGAGCATTGTGTGGACTCCGAAATATATGTTTACTTTCCTACGCATTAAGCTTCGTTCTGATAATCCGTTTTTCTGCTTTATTTGTCAAATCGATACTGAGTGAGCGTCTGTGTGTGACTCCGGAAATATATACGGAGATTTACATTTTCACCTACACCATATACAGCTGTACGCTCCTCATAAAGTACCATATATCTGCTGGTATTTTTGGTACATTTTCCCAAACATGAGGAAAGTATGGTGGAAGATGCCGTGGAGGTGGGCGGGGGGGCCAGCTGGTACTGATGGTGGTGGTGGTGAATCTGCTGGTAGTGCCAAAAGCACAATAGCACCTAAAGCAGGGGTGTTGAGCCTGCGTCATTGTCTGGCTCCAGAAGGCCTGGAAGGCTCCCTTTTCTGGGAGTAGGTAACCCGCTTTTAAAGCATCAGGAACAGGTTTTAGCTTATATTGCCGAAACAGCCTCCTGATCTATCGCCTCCTCTTCTGAAGTTTCAAAAAATCCAAGCACTGAGTTGTCAGTGCAGGCTCCTGGTCAGGAATAACACCTTTCCTTGTGTCCTTCACCCACACCAAAAGTGAAGGATGCGGCAGGCCACACTTCAGATTACTCCCTGGAGCTCTTTTCACATAGCATTCCAGGGTTACCAGTCCAAGATGAATATGACATGGAGTGCATTGATGCACAGCCACTGCTATATGATTCTGCTTGTACATTCATCCAGAGCACTGCATTGCCTTCGCAGTCTACTGAGCCAGAGTCTGACCCTGATGAAACTCAGGTGCCCCTTCCCACATACTATACCACCTTACACGGTGACACAGAGGAAGGTGCAGATGAAATTGAAGAGGAGGTGATGGATGACCCAGTTGCTGACCCGGATTGGCATCCATTGGGGGAAGAGGGCGCCACTGGCAATAGCTCAGAAAAGGAGGAGGTTCCGTAGCAGGCATCGTCATCGCAGCTGCAGTTATCTGGCAGCCCCGTAGCAGTCCAAAAACATGTTAAAAAAACAAAAAGAGTTGCAGGACAGCTTGGCCAGACGGTCAAATTAGCACAGCGTGCAAACCCTGAAAATTTATCCCATAGTAGGAAGAGTGCAGTGTGGCACTTTTTTGACCAAAATCCTATTGATGAGGCAAAGGTTATCTGTAAGAAGTGCGGAAGGACCTTTAGCCGAGGGAAAAATCTCCAAAATTTGAATACCAGTTGCATGCTTAGATATTTAAAAACCATGCACTTGCAAGCGTGTATGGACTACAAAACCTCAGATAGCACATGTGCACCTGCTCCAACTGAAGGTAGCCAGCAACACTACATCGCTTCTCCCACTGTAAGCCCACCGGTTAGCACACCACCAGCAAGAAATGTTGAGGTGTCGTCTCAAGGACAAAGCAGTCAGGGAATCACAATGGTTTTCCAACGAAAGACTGCATCTAGGCCATCACCACCACCACCACCATCACCATCATCAACCCCCTCTCAGTCCGCCATGTCCACCGCTAGTTCCACCATATGCAGCTCTCAAGTCCAGCTCACCTTAGCAGAGACTCTGTGTAGGACAAGAAAGTACTCATCCTCTCATCCGCGTACACTTGCTTTGAATGCCTACATTGCCAAACTGATCTCATTAGAGATGATGCCCTTCAGTTTGGTTGAAAGCACAGCATTCCGAGAGCTTATGGCCTACGCTGTCCCATGCTATGACCTACTCAATCAGCACTTTTTTGCTAGAAAAGCCATCCCTGCCCTCCACTCCACCTGCATGTGAAAGACCGCATTGTCCATGCACTCAATCAGTGAGTGGAAAGGTGCACCTCACAACAGACGCATGGGCCAGTAGGCATGGCCAGGGCTGTTACATGTCCATCACTGCGCACTGGGGTAATGTGGTGGATGCAGGGTCCACAGGGGACAGCAGCGGTGGGACAGTGTTGCCTATTCCACGGTATAGGCAACAGTTGGCTGTAGGCGTTCGACCCTCCTCCTCCTCCAGAAGCGAAAGCTCGTCGACAGAGCGCAGTCGCACGCGCACTCCATCCACAGCTACCAGTGTTGCACACGAGGTGTCCCACTATCGAACAGCTAGTGGTAAATGTCAGCAGGCTGTTTTAAACATGACGTCTTTGGGCGACAACAGACACACCGCGGAGGTAGTGGTCAACTACTTGCAGCAAGAAACTGAGTAATGGCTGGGCAGTCTACATCTTGAGAAAGGCAAGGTAGTCAGTGATAACGGCCATAATTTTGTGGCGGCCTTAGCCCTGGCAAAACTCAGACACATACCTTGCCTGACTCACACCTTGAACCTGATGGTGCAGTGATTCATTAATAATTATCCGGAATTACCAGCCCTGCTCCATAAGGTGCGAAGACTGTGCTCGCCCACCCGTCGCTCGTCCGTAGACTTCAGTCTTATGCAGAGGCTGCAGCGATCGCTCCACCTGCCCAAGCAGCGCCTATCATAGATGTTGCAACAAGGTGTAACTCCACCATGCACATGGTTGAGAGGCTGTGCGGACAGAGGCAGGCTGTAATGCATTTGTGGGAGGATACACGGGCAGGCAGTTTGAGGGCAGACATCGAGTTTTCGGGTATGCAGTGATCATAGCTGAAAGACCTCTGTAAAGTTATTCAGTGTTATGAGGAATGCACACGGCTGGTAAGTGCAGACGACACCATCATAAGCATGAGCATCCCACTTATGCGTCTGCTCATGCAAACTTTGACGCACATTAAAGATCAGGCGTCTGCAGCGGAAGAGGAGGAGGAGGGAAGCCTTGATGACTGTCAGCCATTGTCTGCTCAGGGAACTGTCCTGGATGAGGTGGAGGAAGAGGAGGAGGAGGATGAGGGGGATGATTATTTTCGGGAGGAGGATGTTTCTCAAGGGGCAAGAGAAAATGTTGGCTTGCCAAGGTCAGGTACAGGGTTTGTGCGTGACTGGTGGGATATGGATTTGGCAGAAAGTGCTCCTCCACCCACCACTGGCAGTGCATCATTGACACCTGGAACATTGGACTACAAGTGTGATTATGTCTTGCGGATCCTAAAAAGGGACTCCCGCATTGCCAAAATTATGAAGGATGATGACTACTGGTTGGCCAGCATCCTCGATCCACGCTATAAAGGCAAATTACAGAACATCATGCCACAGGAGAATCTCGAGTTAATATTGGCGAACAAACAAGCAACTCTGGTAAACCGTTTGTTAGAGGCATCCCAGCACACAGCAGCAGTGCAGGTTCTACCACAAGCCGCACTGGGCAACATGGAAGAGGTGTTCGTGGTGCACACAGCCGAAGTGGTGTTGGAGACGCTCACACGACTAGTAACACTGAATCGATTGCAACAGACAGTAGACAGCAGTTGTCAACTATGGTTCAAAATTACCTCTCCTCACCTATCGATTTTCTCCCTCACAGTTCATTCCCCTTTGACTACTGGGTCTGTAAACTGGACACCTGGCCTGAATTGGCACAATATGCCTTACAGGAGCTGCTTGCCCTGCTGGTAGTGTGCTATCAGAAAGAGTCTTCAGTGCTGCTGGATCAATCCTGACAGAAAGAAGGACCCGGCTGTCGACCCAAAATGTAGGTGATCTCACCTTCATTAAAATGAACCATGCCTGGGTTTCAAAGGATTTTGTACCACCTTCCCCTGATGACACATAGGTTGCTAGCAAAATGGCTCGCTTTGTCCTCCTCTTCCTCCGACCTCTCCAATTCCTCCATTTGCAGCTGCTGAATGTCCAGCCTACACCTCAACATATGCCAGTTTTTCACCTCCCTAACTGGGCTGTACCCCCTTTGGGCTGGCTTCAGCACCTGGCGCACCCGTGCGAGTGTCGGGGCCCTGAGCAGGTGGGGGGGCCCACTCACCATCAGAGACACCTCGTACTATGAGGGGCCCTGAGCCAGTGCCGGCGCCCACAAATGGGTCCCCCCTGCTTTCTCAGGGCCCCAGCACTTGCAATACTTTCCTCTCCCTGCTCCACCACTGTGACGTCTTACACGTTTCCTGACAGTGACATTCAGGTCAGAGAGCACGATGACGTCACATCTGTGCGCCCTCTGCCTGAACAGGCACAGTGCAGAGAGCTGGAAGATGGTGACGCTGAGGAGTCCAGAATAGAACAGTGCCCAGCGAGGAGTGATATTTAATTTTTTTTAATGTTTGGAGCAATATATGGGGAGCATTATACACTGAAGAATTATATATAGGGCTCATCATACACTGGAGCATTATAAATGGTGCCGATCCAACACTGGAGCATCATATACGGGGCCCATTATACACTGGAGCATCATATGGGGCCCATTTATATGGAGCATTATATAGGCCCATCATACACTGGAGCATCATCCATAGGGCACATCATATACTGGAGCATCATATGGGGTCCAATATATACTGGAGCATTATGTGGAGCTCATCATATACTGTATGGAACATTATATGGGACCAATTATGTATGGAGCAATATATAGGGCTCATTATTCTGTATGGCGCACTATGTGGTGCCCATAATACTGTATGGAGGACTATACTGTTCGGTTTTTGAGCTATTGTAGAATTTACAAAAGATATCACTCATGTAATGTAAGAAGTGAAGTATTTGGCATTGTACTATACCTATATTTCTCTGCCGTATCGGAGCATCATGAATTGTGGTATGTGTTAAAGGGGCTCACTGAGACTTTTTCGCCTGGGGCCCATGAAAACCTGGAGCCAGCCCTGCACCACCCCACAACTTTAGCCAAATAACCCCAGTTTTCAATGCGTTACTATTGTTATAAAGTAACTTAAGGTTGACAAGCTTAAGTAATAAGAATTGATGTCGTTGGCATTGAAATGGGCACTGTAGGTGTGTTTACTGTCCTCCACTCACTGGCGACTGTGATTCCCCATTGACTTGCATTGGGGTCGGGTTTCGTTTTTGGCCGAACTTCGACTTTTGCCCTGAGTTAGACGGCCGATATCGTTCGACTCGACTTTTGGTAAAGTCGGACGGTCCAAAACCAGACTCGACCCTCCCGGACACAAAGTCGCTCATGTATAATTAAAATCTGACTAGCTGAATCCTTTTAAACTCTTTGTAGAAACAAGAGGTACATTTTCCCTGTACGAGTCATAAGTCACTTCAAAAGTCTTTGTCAGAGAGAAGGAGGGAACAGCTGGGTTACAACTTGAAGAGGGGAATGATTTAAGCAGGGACAAGAGACTTTACGTTTCTACATATGACAAGCCTCCAACCTGCAGGAACCACAGATCCACCAAACCGCTGCACGACAAGCTCTACTCTCGCATACTGTATCCTCACCCATCCCTTGTAGATTGTGAGCCCCTGTACTTGTATTTACTATGTATACCCCACCTCACATGTAAAGCGCCATGGATTAAAAGGCGCTATAATAATAAATAATAATAATACAGCAGAGAAAAGAGAAGAATTAACTGGGTAGAAAGGCAAAATGAGCAACTGTAAATACACGTGCCAACATAATAGGATGATTACAATATATTAAGAGGATGAAAACTTTGATGATAGGAGGGCTTCTTTAATCTGCAAGACAGGAGACAAAATTCAGATCATACTGGTCAATGACTGCATAGAGCAGGATGAGCTATTGTCATACAACCAGCCCAGCACCCAATTAAAAAATAATACTAAAAATAATGTAAGGTGTTACCGAAAGATAATGATTAATTTCTTAATTTTATATCCACAGCTATCCATTCACTTTAGATATTTTGGTACTCAAGCTGTAATAATAATAATGTAAATTATTTATATTATTATTGTATGCTTAAATGAAAACAAGAAAAATCATACCTTGTAACTTACCTTTAAAGCTCTTAAAATCTGCATATTACACTTTCATTAATCTCCTGCCACTTTTCTACCACAAAAAAAGGTACCAGGAATAACACTGTTTGATTGTATTGAGGGAATCTAAGCTGTAATATAAAGTGACATGAAGTAAGATTTTATTAAATGATCTTTCTTAGTTTCCTGATGACTCACGGACCACTGTAGTACCTATGCTCGGAGCATAATGACACCTAGACCATTTTAATAAAATGAGACACCTCAAAACCTGGAATTGGCACCGGGAAGGGAAAATAATATTTATATACAACCCTCCTGGGTCATTTCTTGCTTGCATGATATTCAGTAAGCTATCACAATCTCATTTCGTGTTTATTTCAGGGTCACTAGCAAAATTACGTTTTCTGAGGAAAGCCTATTTCTAGGTATATCAGATAATAATACCGGCTGAAAATGGCAGCTCTGTGTAATAGAAAACATGTGATCTTATTATTCTGTTTGCCCACAGGACATATGTTGATGTTTAGTTTAATAATTAAAATGTTGTATGGCAAATTACTAAGAAATAATGAATATGCAGGGTATACTGAATACACACGTATTGCCAACCTAAATCTGTACAAACAGTGTTACCGAATGCTGGATTCTAAGATGGAAGTAATCTCCCTGGCTCCCAGACATCCCACACACAAGTTAAACCACAGCATTATGGAAGCAGTTGAAGTTATCACCTTTGAACCCGTAGAAGCGCATCAGCGCTTAACGGCCATAGTCCGCATTTGTCTACACACGTCTTCCTCCGCTATGTATGAACGCTACTGAATAAAGGATCGCACCAGGAACGGTAAGTGCTGCCTCTTTTGGTTTATGAACACAATGTTATAAGTTGGTTATTCATTCACCAAGACATGTGCGATATTTAATCCTCCCAGTTCATTACTTAGGCCTTAAAACTTATGCAGATGCCTGAGGACAGACCGCTGACGCAAAGAACCATAGGAACCCTAACCTAAGTGTGTAAGCCTCACAGAAGTACATAAAGCTGTAATGCTCATGATAAGATGGCCGCCACTAGGCTATGCATTTCAGAACATCACATGCCTGATCACAATTTTGATGTGGACTCAGTAATTTACCCATCTTTGTCAGCAGATGATAATTATGTTATTTAGCCATCACGTTGCAATAAGGGTATGTGCACAAGTTTAGCATTTTCAGTAGATTTTTCTACCACTTGCAGTTCTTATGCATTTTACTCACAGTTTTTTACTTATTCGATTGAATGAATGAAAACACTTCAAAAATGCTGAAAAAATGACATGCTGCAGATTTGAAAAAAACGCTTTGAAGGTTAAAATCTGCAATGAAAAATAAGCAACATGTGGTTAGATTTCAGAAATTTAATTTACTTGACAAAAAAAGAAACCAGGCCAAAAATGCAGCAAGAACAGAAAGGTGAACCGTAAGTGGATGAAGCTCCAACCACTGCTTTTAACCTATTAAATGCCACTGTCAATTTGTGACAGCGTCATTTGGGGCACTTTAAGTGCTCTCGCAAAACTCATTAAAAAAAGTAAAACGTTATAAGAAAATAGTATTTCTACAGCTGTAAAATTAGATAAGTTAGTTATTTGAGTTAATACACTGCTGTTGATCAGAAGCTTTGCTTAGCAACCAGCCTAAAATCTGCGGATGTGTCAACAGCAGTGTGAGCTGCCAATCTCAAGATGGTGGCTCCCATAAACTGTGATTCTCTCATAGCATAAATCCAGTAGTTATTCTTCCAAAGGTAATTTATTTCATGTTTATTTATATATACACCCTCCAGACTGTAATATACAATACAATGTGCGAGGATCATAGGTCCTCTTTAAGGCTTTAAAGTAGTTTTGGGGATTCTTTGGCCACTAAGCTGATTTTGGCCCCTTTTTATCTTTTGGTAATGCCTTTAGGCAGATTTTTACTGGGCCACAGTCATGGGCGTACCCAGGATCAAAACTAGGGGGGGGCAAGCCATGGTCGTTCAGGTTGTAAAATTTTAGAATGAAAAATGTGAATAAAACGAAACGAAAATGAACGCCATACACAACATAATTCCTTATACCAAGACCAATAATATCACATACAAGGAGTAATACCACCATGATCAATCCTATTATGTAAACACTTCATTGATTTTAGGCTTACCTTTGCAGTCTTCTCTTCTGTTCAGCAGGGGGACTTCAAGCTCATGCGTGTTTATCACACACTGACACTGAGCCACTCACACTGCCCTTTCTAAACACAGCAATTGGATTGATCTTTGGGGAAATAATGAAAGATAGATAGATAGATGATAGATAGATAGATAGATAGATAGATAGATAGATAACCAGACAAATTGGAGGCAGCACATAGTTTGTAGTGAAAAAAAAAGCTATTTAATAAGGTCAAAAGGCGACATTTCGGTCCAAACAACACAAACCTTTCTCAAGCCTTGAGAAAGGTTCTGTTGTTTGGACCAAAACGTCGCCTTTTGGTCTTATTAAATAGCTTTTTTTTCACTACAAACGGTGTGCTGCCTCCAATTTGTCTGGATTTCTATAATTGATGTTTGGTATTTGCCTGGGGGGCTCTGCACCAGGACTCTTTCTTTGTGCTGCTCTAATTTTCTTCTTTTTAGATAGATAGATAGATTTAAGCATGGAATGCAAGCAGATTCCACCCTGAAATATGCCCCATCATTGTCCCCTTCTTGTAGTAATATGCCCCATCATTGTCTCCTTCTTGTAGTAATATGCCCCATCATTGTCTCCTTCTTGTAGTAATATGCCCCATCATTGTCTCCTTCTTTTAATAATGTGCCCCAGCCCAGCCCCTGTATACACATCACCACCAGGCCAGCCCCTGTATATACATCACCACCAGGCCAGTCTCTGTATACGTCACTAGCCCCAGCCCAGGACGGTAGGACGGTCGGACCTGTATATACATCACCGGCCCAGCACCTGTATATACATCACCACCAGGCCCAGCCCCTGTATATACATCAGCCCCAGCCCCTGTATATGTCACCAGGCCCAGCCCCTGTATATACATCAGCCCCAGCCCAGCCTCTGTATGTCAGATATATATTACTGAAGATATAGACTGTACGGGCTCCTGTCAGGTATATATTACTGTAGATATAAACTGTACGGGCTCCTGTCAGGTATATATTACTGTAGATATAGACTGTATGGGCTCCTGTCAGGTATATATTACTGTAGATATAGACTGTACGGGCTCCTGTCAGGTATAAATTACTGTATAGACTGTATAGGCTCCTGTCAGGTATATATTATTGTAGATATAGACTGTACAGGCTCCTGTCAGGTATATATTACTGTAGATATAGACTGTATGGGCTCCTGTCAGGTATATATTACTGTAGATATAGACTGTACGGGCTCCTGTCAGGTATTTATTACTGTAGATACAGACTGTATGGGCTCCTGTCAGGTATATATTATTGTATATATAGACTGTACGAGCTCCTGTCAGGTATACATTACTGTAGGTATAGACTGTATGAGCCGCTGTCAGGTATATATACTGTATGGGCTCCATGCATAACCCCCTAGGAGCACACACAGACCCCACAGCTGTGCATTAGCCCTCTAGGAGCACACCCAAACCCCACAAGCGTGCATTAAACCCCATAGGAGAACACACAGACCCCACAAGTGTGCATTAAACCTCTAGGAGAAAACACAGACTCCACTAGCATGCATTAACCCCCTAGAAGCACACACAGACCCCATAAGCGTGCATTAACCCCTAGGAGCACACACAGACCCCACAAGTGTGCATTAAACCCCTAGGAGCACACACAGACCCCACAAGCGTGCATTAACCCCCTAGGAGCACACACAGACCCCACAAGCGTGCATTAACCCCCTAGGAGCACACCCAGACCCCACAAGTGTGCACTAACCCCTCGGACACAATCAGACTGCACAAGCGTGCATTCACCCCCTCAATCCCCACTACACAGCCCCAAGTATCAGACCCAGTCAACCAAAAATCTAAGGAGACATCAACCCATTAATTAATAAATCCTCCTATGTCACTGAGGACTCTGACCTCAGATTTCCCTCCTGCAGCAAACAGACCAATGTATAAAGTCGGCTTCTCTTCCTGGCTTTGCAGAACACGCCCCCTACTGGTATGACACGCCCCCGGGAACGACATCACACCTGGAAAGAGCCCATACAGTCTAGTATGTGCATCGCAGCCAGCCCAGAAGCACATTTTAAAGGGCCAGCTGATGCTTATGGCCTCATCTTGGCACGGCGCGCCCCTACTCCTAGGGGGGGCAACTGCCCCCCCCTGCCCCACGGTGGGTACGCCCATGGCCACAGTCCTTTTTTAAGTCCAATATTTCTTACATTTTTCTGTAAAGTGAACACACATGCATTCACTACTGAATGTTAACATTGCACACACAATACTGGGCTAAATTCAACTTTGGCCAATGCTAGTGTAAAGACATCTTTTGTGAGCAGAGTTAGTGTGCTCTGCTTTCCATTACCACTGTTTTTGTGATATATACAAAATTCTTAGTGAATCTTACCTGATGTACACTATGTTCCAAATTATTATGCAAATTATATTTTTCTCTGATTTTCCTAAGTGGTCGGAGTAAATGACAGTCAGTCTAATAAAAATCATATTAGAGTATACTTTGAATTTTTTTGAAGAAACCTCCCAATGATAACAGTATAATCTCCAAAATGAATAAAAACTCAAAATGCACTGTTCCAAATTATTAGGCACAGTAGAATTTCTAAACATTTGATGTTTTAAAGAACTGAAAATGCTCATTTGTGGAATGTGCAGCATTAGGAGGTCACATTCACTGAACAAAAAAAGCTGTTTAACTCCAAAACATCCTAACAGGCCAAGTTACATGTTAACATAGGAACCCTTCTTTGATATCACCTTCACAATTCTTGCATCCATAGAACTTGTGAGTTTTTGGAGAGTTTCTGCTTGTATTTCTTTTCATGAAGTCAGAATAGCCTCCCAGAGCTGCTATTTTGTTGTGAACTGCCTCCCACCCTCATAGATATTTTGCTTGATGATACTCCAAAGGTTCGCTATAGTGTTGAGCTTAGGGAAGATGGTGGCCACACCATGAGTTTATCTCCTTTTTATGCCCATAGCAGCCAATGACTCAGAGGTATTCTTTGCAGCATGAGATGGTGCATTGTCATGCATGAAGATGATTTTGCTCCTGAAGACACGTTTCTGCTTTTTATACCATGGAAGAAAGTTGTCAGTCAGAAAATCTATATACTTTGAATAGGTCATTTTCACATCTTCAGGAACCTTAAAGGGCCCTACCAGCTGTTTCCCCATGATTCCGGCCTAAAACATGACTCCTTCACCTCCCTGCTGACGTCGCAGCCTTGTTGGGACATGGTCACCATCCACCAACCATCCACTACTCCATCCATCTGGACCATCCAGGGTTGCTCGACACTCATCAGTAAACAAGACTGTTTGAAAATTAGCCTTCATATATGTCTGGGCCCACTGCATCCGTTTCTGCTTGTGAGCACTGTTTAGGGGTGGCCGAATAGTAGGTTTATGCACAACAGCAAGCCTTTGAAGGATCCTACACCTTGAGGTTCGAGGGACTCCAGAGGCACCAGCAGCTTCAAATATCTGTTTGCTGGTTTGTAATGGCTTTTTAGCAGCTGCTCTCTTAATCTGATGAACTTGCTGGCAGAAACTTTCCTCATTCTGCCTTTATCAGCACGAACAAATCTGTGCTCAGAATCAGCCACAAATCTCTTAACAGTATGATGATGACGCTTAAGTTTTTGGGAAATATCTAATGTTTTCATCCCTTGACCAAGGCATTGCACTATTTGATGCTTTTCAGCAGCAGAGAGATCCTTTTTATTTCCCATGTTACTTGAATACTCTGGTCTGCTTAATAGTGTGGAACGTCCAGTTTTCCTTTTATTGGGCTCACATGGCAAACTAATTATCACAGGTATCTGAGATTGATTTCAGTGATCCAAAGAACCCTGAGACACAATACCATCAATGGGTTTCATTGACAAAAAAAACGCTATGACACTTAAAACCAATTTTATAATAATTAATAATAACTAATAATTTGGAACATGGTGTATACAACATTCTCTGTGCATCCTATGTGATGTATTCAGCAGTTTCGGTGTAGCCTATGTGATAGACTGTGGACCTCTCAATGCTTATTTCTATAAATGTTATATCAGAAGTGATGAATTTTCCACTTTGAGGAGACATGCATTAAGGAGATGTCCAATATTTGAATAGGTATTACTGCAAACTATATTTTGTTTTACAGCATTACTAAACTGATATCCAACCAGGAGGTGTCTTTTACACCAGGGGTCCCCAACCGCCGTTCCGTGGCCCAGGACCGGGCCATTGCAGTTCTGTTGCCGGGCCGCGGAGCCACGGCACAGAATGCTGGACACACATGGAGCCGCCGGCTTCCAGAAGACTCGATATTCACCCTCAGTGGTAGGGCTGGCGGAACGCACCAAATAAATAAAGTTAGAAGGTGCGTTCGCAGCCCGGGGTCCACCGTGCAGGCAGAACCTGCTGCTAGTAAGATGGCACAGTAGGTGGTATGAGCAAACTCTGCTATCCCGCAGAGTAGCAGATATGGTCGCCTTAGCTCTATATGGCAAGTGGGCAAACTCTGTTACTCCAGAGAGCCGCTAAATAAAAGGATGTGGCGCTATATGGCGGTATAAGAGAACTCTGTTGCTCCACAGAGTCGCAACCTAAACGCTGACTAATAGCGATGCCCGCGTGCCGCCGCCGGGTTACGTCTGGACTGCGCAGCGTCAACATAAAGTAGTCAGCAATGCACACAGCAAACTCCCACCAGAGTAGCCGGTATACTAGGGGCTTATTTCAGCCAGAGCCCTGAACCCATACACACATCTCCTCACCGGAGGTGCCGGTATTCTAGGGGCTTATTTCAGCCGGGTCCCTAAACACATGCATAACAACACTAGCGCAAGCACGTAGCAAATCTGATACTAGCGCACTGCCGTGCGGTTATGCCACCTTTTTATAGAAGCCATGAGTACGAGACCTTCCAGAAAGGACCAATAGAAAGCTGCTTCAGATCACCAACATCTACAGGACCTTCCTGGAGGATCAATAGGAGTCGTAGCTGTATCCGAGCATGTGACCCCTGATCTCCAATGGAAGATCTTGCCCTGGGCATGCTCAGATGGAGAAACAGAGGACTTAGTCTGTTATGTTTCGGTAGCTGAGGAGTGCAGGTAAAAAAAAAAGGGAATACCCAGAGCAGTTGGAATCTATGAGATTGCAGTACCCTGACTAACCACCGCAACTAGAGGCAGCCGTGGAGCGTTCCTACGTTGGTCCTAGACGCCTCGTCACAGCCTGAGAAACTAACTACACCTAAAGATAGAAATAGGAAAGCTATCTGCCCCGGAGCAGAACCCCAAAGATAATAGAAAGCCCCCAAACATGTAATGGCGGTTAGACAAGAAGAAATACTGACACAGAAAGAAAATAGTATGAGCAAACGCTGGGGCCCAAACTATCTAAATAGAAAAGGATAGGAAGGGTACTTACTGCAATCCCAGAAAACCCTGAAAAGCACCAACTCTACTAATTTCAAAATCACCTGAGATCACACGACCTCTACCACCTAAATTAGTTCTCTGGTGTAACAAAATCAAAACAGCAGCCACTGAAAAAACTGGAAAAAAACAAAAGTACAAAACTCAGTGGCTGAACCAAACTGAGAGGGCAAAAGCCCCCGGAGGGGACCCTGAAGGCCCCCACAGAAGTGCAGGACAAAATGCAAAAATATAGCAAAAACACAAAAGAACAAAATGTCTTATCTGAAAGCAGGAGATGCAGACACGACACAGCAGGCTACAAGGGAAACTGGAAAGAAGGATTCAGACCAGAACAATTGATCACCGGCAACCCTGATGGGAAAATGACTCCCTTATATAAGACCAGTCAGTAACACCTGATTCCCATCCTCACAATCTTCACTAGCACCGCTTGTAACCACCAGAGGGAGCCTCTGCTCAGAACTCATCTCAAACCCATTCACAACAGTACCCCCCCCTTGAGGAGGGGTCACCGAACCCTCATTTGAGCAACCAGGTCGGTCAGGATGAGTTCTATGATACGCACGGATAAGTCTCCTAGCATGGATGTCCGAAGCAAACACCCAAGAATTGTTTTCCTGACCATAACCTCTCCATTTAACCAAATACTGGAGTTTCCGTCTAGAAAAACGAGAATCCAATATTTTCTCAACCACATACTCCAGATTGCCCTCAACCAAAACAGGGTCAGGAGGCACAGCAGCAGGAACCACTGGCTCAACAAACCTCTTCAACAAGGACTTGTGGAACACGTTATGGATCTTAAATGTCCCTGGAAGAAGCAAACGAAAAGAAACAGGATTAATAATCTCCATGATCTTATAAGGTCCAATGAACCTAGGCTTAAATTTAGGAGATGCTACTCTCATAGGAATATTCTTTGAGGACAACCAGACCAAGTCCCCCACTTTAAACCATCAGTCCTATGCCGGTTAGCAAACCGCTGGGCCCTCTCCTGAGAGAAGGACAACCTCTCCACTACCTGGTCCCAAATCTGTTGCATACGCTCCACAACAGAGTCAACACCTGGACAGACAGAAGCCTCCGTCTGTCCTGAAGAAAATCGAGGGTGAAACCCAGAATTACAGAAAAACGGAGACATCAAAGTGGCAGAGCTAGCCCTATTATTAAGAGCAAACTCAGCCAAAGGCAAAAAAGAGACCCAGTCATCCTGATCAGCAGACACAAAGCATCTTAGATAAGTCTCCAATGTCTGGTTTGTTCTCTCAGTTTGACCATTGGTCTGAGGATGAAATGCCGAGGAGAAAGACAATTGAACACCCAGTTTAGAACAAAAAGTCCTCCAAAATCTGGAAACAAACTGGACTCCTCTGTCAGACACAATGTTCTCAGGAATGCCGTGTAAACGAACCACGTGCTGAAGGAACAACGGCACCAATTCAGAGGAGGAAGGCAACTTAGGTAATGGCACAAGATGTATCATTTTGGAAAACCTATCACAAATTACCCAGATGGTGGTCATTCTCTGAGAACGAGGAAGATCGGAAATTAAATCCGTAGAGATATGGGTCCATGGTCTCTTGGGCACAGGCAATGGCATCAACAAACCACTAGAGCGAGAGCAAGGCTTGGAGCGAGAGCAAGTCCCGCAGGACTGCACAAATTCCCTGACATCACGAGACAAGGTAGGCCACCAAAAGGACCGACTAACCAAGTCTCTGGTACCAAAAATTCCGGGATGCCCAGCCAATGCGGAACAATGAATCTCAGACATCACACTCTTTTTCCATTGGTCCGGGACAAACAATTTTCCAACAGGGCAGCGCTCGGGCCTATCCTCCTGACACCCCTCCAGAGCAAGTCTCAAATTGGGCGAGATGGCGGAAAGAACTACACCCTCTTTCAAAATAACAGAAGGATCAGATAACTCAGGAGAGTCCGCAAGGAAACTCCTCGAGAGGGCATCCGCCTTAACATTCTTAGTGCCAGGAAGAAAGGAAACCACAAAATTAAAACGTGTGAAAAACAAGGCCCACCTGGCCTGTCTAGGATTGAGTCGCTTGGCAGATTCCAGATAGACCAGATTCTTATGGTCCGTAAGGACCACCACCTGATGTTTGGCTCCCTCCAGCCAATGTCTCCACTCTTCAAAAGCCCACTTCATGGCCAATAACTCCCGATTACCCACGTCATAATTACGTTCAATAGGAGAAAATTTTCGAGAGAAAAAGGCAGAAGGGTTACTTTTAGAGGTCTCTGGATCTTTTTGGGACAAAACGGCACCTGCCCCAATTTCAGAGGCATCAACCTCCACCTGAAATGGCAGAGAAACATCAGGCTGCCGTAGAACAGGAGCAGAAGTGAATCTCTGCTTAAGTTCCTGAAATGCAGAGACTGCCTCAGGAGGCCAATTCACCACATCAGAACCCTTTCTGGTCAAATCAGTTAATGGTTTAACAATAACCGAGAAATTACCAATAAATTTACGATAAAAATTGGCAAAACCCAAAAATCTCTGAAGAGCCTTTAATGAAGTAGGTTGGACCCAATCACAGATGGCCTGAACCTTGACCGGGTCCATTTCAATAACAGATGGGGACAAAATGAATCCCAGAAATGAGATCCTCTGTACGCCAAAAATACACTTTGATCCCTTCACATACAGAGCATTCTCTCTCAAAATCTGGAATACAGTTCGAACATGTTTCACATGAGAGTCCCAGTCATTAGAAAAAATCAAGATATCATCCAAATAAACAATCAGAAATTTGTCCACAAAATCCCTGAAAATGTCATTCATGAAGGACTGGAAGACGGAAGGAGCATTAGTGAGCCCAAAGGGCATCACTAGGTACTCAAAATGCCCTTCAGGGGTATTGAATGCCGTCTTCCATTCATCCCCGTGCTTAATGCGAATAAGGTTATACGCCCCCCTGAGGTCAAGCTTGGTAAACCAAGTAGCGTTTTTCACCCTGGAAAACAGGTCAGAAATCAAGGGTAACGGGTATTGATATTTCACAGTAATATTGTTCAAGAGACGATAATCAATACACGGCCTTAATGAACCATCTTTTTTGGCCACAAAGAAAAAACCGGCACCTAAGGGTGAAGAGGATGGTCTGATATGACCCTTCTCCAATGATTCCTTGATATAAGACCGCATAGCGTCATGTTCAGGTACAGACAAGTTAAAAAGGCGACCTTTAGGGAATTTACTACCCGGCACTAATTCAATAGCGCAGTCATAGCTCCTATGGGGAGGCAAGGATGCAGATTTACTTTCGCTAAACACATCAGAAAAATCAATCAAAAAGTCAGGAACATCCTGAGCCTGGGGGGAGGCAGAAAAAACAGGAGTGTTGGTATTAACACATTGGCAGCCCCAACTGGTTACAGACACAGATTTCCAATCCAAAACAGGATTATGAGACTGTAACCAAGGGAAACCCAGCACGATAATGTCATGCAGATTATATAGAACCAAAAATTTGCAGCACTCCTGGTGATAGGTTCAACCCTCATTATCACCTGAGTAGAAAACTGGGGTTTATTCTCAGCCAAAGGGGTAGAATCGATCCCCAGTAGGGGAATAGACTTCTGTAGGGATATCAAGGGAAACCCACAACGTTTAGCAAAATCATAATCCATCAGGTTAATAGCTGCTCCAGAATCAACGAAAGCCTGAGCAGAAAATGAGGACAGAGAGCATATCAGAGTGACAGTTAATAAAAACTTAGTCTGAACACTACCCAAGACAACTGAGCGTGCAAAACGTCTTCCCCGCTTAGGGCAGACTGAAATAGCATAAGAGGTATCACCACAGTAGAAACATAACCCATTGCGCTTTCGAAACTCATGACGCTGTGCCCCAGACACCACTCTATCACACTGCATGGGTTCAGAAGCTGGTTCACAAGGCAACACCATTCCACGCATACTTCTCCGCTCACGCAAACGTCTGTCAATTTGAATCGCCAATGACATAGAATCATTGAGACCAGAGGGGACAGGGAATCCCACCATAACATCCTTTACATTATCTGACAGACCCTTCCGGAAAAGGGCCGCCAAAGCGTCGTCATTCCATTTGGTCAGGACTGCCCACCTACGGAATCTCTGACAGTATAACTCAGCGTCATCAAGCCCCTGATTTAATGCCAACAAGGTTTTTCAGCTTGATCAGTGACATTAGGCTCATCGTACAATAACCCCAAAGCCTGAAAAAATGCATCAACATCACTCAAAACAGGATCCCCAGGTATCAGGGAAAAAGCCCAATCCTGAGGATCGCCGCAAGGAGAGAGATGATAATTTGAACCTGCTGCGCTGCGTTTCCTGAGGACTTAGATTTTAAGGCAAAAAACAATTTACAATTATTTTTGAAATTCTGAAACTTAGCTCGATCCCCCAAAAACAAATCTGGCATGGGGATCCTAGGTTCCACAACAGGCAACCTAGCAAGATATGCAGCAATACTCCGAACCTCAGTGGCAAGCTGATCCACACGGCCAGACAACTGTGCAAACTTCATTGGGAAAAAAGATCCTCCCCAGCACCCAGAGATACAGAGGGAAAAAAAAAAAATGCAACAAACAGAAAAATATCTCTGACAACTCTGACAACCTTTTTTCTTTCACAATATTTTTTCCCTTCTGTGAGTACCATACAATTTTAAATTTTTGGGCCGGTGATACTGTTATGTTTCGGTAGCTGAGGAGTGCAGGTAAAAAAAAAAGGCAATACACCAGAGCAGTTGGAATCTATGAG
Source organism: Oophaga sylvatica (assembly GCA_033576555.1). Lineage (NCBI taxonomy): Eukaryota > Metazoa > Chordata > Amphibia > Anura > Dendrobatidae > Oophaga > Oophaga sylvatica. The sequence goes on along the minus strand of JARQOD010000005.1, from coordinate 163,362,310 downwards.
ATTGCAGTACCCTGACTAACCACCGCAACTAGAGGCAGCCGTGGAGCGTTCCTACGTTGGTCCTAGACGCCTCGTCACAGCCTGAGAAACTAACTACACCTAAAGATAGAAATAGGAAAGCTATCTGCCCCGGAGCAGAACCCCAAAGATAATAGAAAGCCCCCAAACATGTAATGGCGGTTAGACAAGAAGAAATACTGACACAGAAAGAAAATAGTATGAGCAAACGCTGGGGCCCAAACTATCTAAATAGAAAAGGATAGGAAGGGTACTTACTGCAATCCCAGAAAACCCTGAAAAGCACCAACTCTACTAATTTCAAAATCACCTGAGATCACACGACCTCTACCACCTAAATTAGTTCTCTGGTGTAACAAAATCAAAACAGCAGCCACTGAAAAAACTGGAAAAAAACAAAAGTACAAAACTCAGTGGCTGAACCAAACTGAGAGGGCAAAAGCCCCGGAGGGGACCCTGAAGGCCCCACAGAAGTGCAGGACAAAATGCAAAAATATAGCAAAAACACAAAAGAAGAAAATGTCTTATCTGAAAGCAGGAGATGCAGACACGACACAGCAGGCTATAAGGGAAACTGGAAAGAAGGATTCAGACCAGAACAATTGATCACCGGCAACCCTGATGGGAAAATGACTCCCTTATATAAGACCAGTCAGTAACACCTGATTCCCAGTCCTCACAATCTTCACTAGCACCGCTTGTGAACCACCAGAGGGAGCCTCTGCTCAGAACTCATCTCAAACCATTCACAACATTAGTCCCAAATCTGCCTGCTCCAACACTGGTTACAACAGAGGATCCAGGAGCGGCAGCAGCAAGTCTCTGCACAGTACTATACCGGGCGAGACGCTGGGACCGACGTCTCTGCTGAGCAGGTTCCACTGCGGCCAGAGATGGATGGGGGACCGCAGCTGGACTGGTTCGAGATTCCCCTTGTGCAGCAGCGGGAACTCGATCCCTAACACTCAGTTCCTGCATCCCTGTCGGCCACGGCAGCTTCATCCAGTGCTTAGCGGTGACTTAGTACCACTCATTAAGGTCATGAATATGGATGCGACTCCACTCCCATAGGCGTGGCATCCATATTCATGACCTTAATGAGCGGTACTACGTGACCGCACCACACAGGAGGAAGCTGCCGTGGCCGACAGGGATGCAGGGAAGTTCAGCGACGGTGTGAGGGTAAGTATGGCAGAGGACGGGAGTAACCAGCCATGCATACAAGGGTGGGAGCGGAGCCTTGTATACAAGGGTGGGAGCGGAGCCTTGTATACAAGGGTGGGAGCAGAACCTTGTATACAAGGGTGGTAGCGGAACCTTGTATATAAGGGTGTGAGCGGAGCCTTGTATACAAGGGTGGGAGCGGAGCCTTGTATACAAGGGTGGGAGTGGAGCCTTGTATACAAGGGGGATCAGAGCCTTGTATACAAGGGTGGGAGCGGAGCCTTGTATACAAGGGAGTCACATTCACATTATAAATGTTATAATTAAATGATAAGTATGCACTACTACTAAACTACAACCCCGTCCATAGCCCTGCCCCCTTATGACTAAAGCCCCACTCCTGCCACACCTCCATCCCCGCCCTGCCGGGCCATGGAAGAATGGTCTTGCTTGAAGTTGGTCCCTGGTGCAAAAAAGGTTGGGGACGACTGTTTTACAGTTTTACACCATACTCAGTTTAGTAGATTGCTTTAGAGTCTATATAGACAGTTGACTTATAGTTGGTTTTCAATAATCAATCAGCCTTGAGTGCAATTTAACAAACCTGGGCAATGTGCAATACTTAAATAGGTATTCCCACAAACCTTATATAATTTTTTATTGTATCAATAAGCTGATATGCAAAAAGACAAAGGAAGAATCCAGCATGATAGCAGTTACGTGTATTAAATGTCCTGATAAACTACATTGAGAAGAGTTACCGTATACACTCGAGTATAAGACGACCCGAGTAAAAGTCGACCCCCCTAATTTTGCCACAAAAAACTGGGAAATCTTATTGACTCGAGTATAAGCCTAGGGTGAAAAATGAGATTATGCCCCATATGCTGCCTCATGCATTATGTCCCCACAAGATGCTCCATAGATTGTGCCCCATATGCTGCCTATGTATTGTGCCCCATATGCTGCCCATGTATTGTGCCCCATAGATGCTCCATAGATTGTGCCCCCATTGATGCTCCATAGATTGTGCCCCCATAGATGCTCTTAGATTATGCCCATGTATTATGCCCATAGATCATAGATGTGCCCCATATGCTCATAATTATGCCCCATAGATGCTCCCAGATTATGCCCCCATAGATGCTCCATAGATGTGCCCCATAGATTATGCCCCATAGATGCCATGTTTATGCCCCATAGATTAGCCTATAGTGCCATAATTGCCAACATAGATTGTGCCCATAGATTTGCCCATAGATGCTCCATAGATTGTGCCCATAGATTATGCCCCTATAGATGCTGCATTGAATAGGCCCCTTATGCTGCCGCAGCTGCTGCAGCAAAAAAAAAAAGACATACTCACCTCTCGTCGCTGGGGGCCAGGTGCAGGGGAGCACAGACCGCGCCGGCGAAGGGGTGAGTATATATAACAGCTGCGCTCCCCCCCCTGTATATGACTCGAGTATAAGCCAAGAGGGGGACTTTCAGTCCTAAAAAATGGGCTGAAAATCTCGGCTTATACTCGAGTATATACGGTAGTTTTATTTTAACCAATTATTTTGTAGCTTGAGGAAATTATACACAATATAATACTATCCTTACACAAAGGTTTATTATTTGAATTTGTCAATTTTGCTAATTTATTTTAAATAATACCTTGTAATGATTACGTTTTAATACAGTTAGACCCTTAATATTTAATCAGCAAATCGGTTAACTATTTCATTTTGAGAAGTTCCTTTAATAAATTTTCCATGAAGTAGCAATGAAGCAGAACTTTCATTTTGTTTTATGATGTTCTGAAATTTAAAGTTACGAACTGTTTAGTTGTAAGTTGCAAAGGGCAAGGAAGACGATTTTACTGTAACTAGTATTGAATGTTCTGTGCTTCCTGAACCTATTTAACTCCTTCACCCCCAGCCTATTTTCACCTTTCTGACCAAGGCAAATTTTACAATTCTGACCAGAGTTATTCAAGGTGGCAAAAATTCTGGAATGCTTCAATGTATCCCAGTGATTCTGAGAATGTTTTTTCGTGACACATTGTGCTTCATGCAACTGGTAAATTTGTTCAATATGATTTACATTTATGAAAATATCAAAAATTTGTCAAAAAGTTGGAAAAAATTAGAAATTTTCAAAATATAAATTTTTATGCCCTTAAATCAGAAGATAAACCACACAAAACTTAACTCCTTAATGACATAAGTATTTTTGGTTTTGCATTTTCATTTTTTGCTCTCCTTCTTCAAAGAGCCATAACTTTTTTATTTTGTAGTCAAAATGCATGTTAGGGCTTGTTTTTTGCAGGACGAGTTGCACTATTGAAAGAAACCATTGGTTTTACCATGTTGTGTATTTGAAAACTGAAAAAAAATTCCAAGTGTGGTGAAATTGCAAAAAAAGTGCAATCCCACACTTGTTTTTTTTGTTTTGCTTTTTTATTAGGTACATTAAATATTAAAACTGACCTGCCATTATGATTCCCCAGGTCATTATGAGTTCATAGACACCAAACATGTCTAGGTTCTTTTTTATTTAAGTGATGAAAAAACTTCCAAACTTTGTTAAAAAAAATTGCGCCATTTTTGATACCCATAGCTTCTCAATTTTTCATGATCTCGGGTTGGGTGAGGGCTTATTTTTTGCAGAACGAGCTGACGTTTATTAAAAAGATACCATTTTGGTGCAGATTCGATCTTTTGATTGTCCATTATAGCATTTTAATGCAATGTCGTGGCCACCAAAAAAACGTAATTCTGACATTTTGACTTATTCTCGCTGCGCCGTTTAACGATCAGGTTAATCCTTTTCTTTAATGATAGAGCGGGCGATTCTGAACGAGTCGATACCAAATATGTGTATGTTTGATTTTTTTAAATTTTTTATTTTGAATGTGGTGAAAGGGGGGAAATATCTTTTATATTTTTTTATATATTAAAACTTTTTTTTTCACTTTTGGCATGCTTTAATAGTCTCCATAGGAGACTAGAAGCTGCCATAACCCTATCAGCACTGCTACATACAGGCGATGATCAGATCACCTATATGTAACAGATTTGCTCACTTGCTATGAGCGCCAACCACCAGGCGGTGCTCATAGCAATCCCGCACTGACAACCATAGTAGCCTCCAGGAGACCTCTGGTTGTCATGCCAACCCATCGGTGACCCGTGATCACGTGACAGGGTTTACCGATGGGTTGATTTCTGGCATGATTGCCAGAAGCTCATGATAAATGCTGCTGTCAACAGCATTTAACAGGTTAATAGCAGTGGGTGGATCGCGATTACACCCACGACTGATCCAAACACATGTCAGCTGTTCAAAATAGCTGACGTGCTGGGAAAGATGTGGACTCACTGCCATAGCCCACATGACAGGGAGTGAGTCCAACATTGGTGTAAATTTATGCCCAATGTCGGAAAGCGGTTAATTAATAACGTTTACCACATATTTACTTTATATCAGCATCATTTTTAAACATATTTTTTTGTTGTTAGAAGGAGTTAGAAGGATTTAAAGTAAATCAGAATTTTTCATTTTTCTAACAAAATATACAAAAGCATTTTTTAGGGACCAAATCACATTTTAAATAACCTTGAGGGGTCTATGTGACCCAAACACCCAAAAGTGACACTATTTTAAAAACTGCACCCCTCAGGGTGCTCAAAATCACATTCAAGAAGTTAATTAACCTTTAGGTGCTTCACCGAAATTAAAGCAATATGAAAGGAAAAAATATGGAAGTTGCTTCACAGAAATTTATAACATTGTGTTAGGGTTCGATTTCCCGCTGCTGCACAAGGGGAGTCTCGAACCCTCCCGCTACGGTCTCCCATTCATCTCCGGCCGCAGTGGAGCCTGCTCAGCAGAGGCGTCGGTCCAGGCGTCTTGCCCACTCCACTACTGGGCAGTGACTTGGTGCTGCCTTTCCTGGATCTGCTATTATAGCCAATGCTGGAGCAGACGTCTTTGGGACAAAGTACTGCATTTTCCCTTCTGAGCATGCCCAGAGTGAGATCTCTCATTGGAGATCAGGGGTCACATGCTCAGGTACTGCAGCGGCTCCTATTGGTCCGCCAGGAAGGCCCTGTTGCTACGAGTCTTCTGGAACAGGTTTCTCATTGGTCCTTGTTCCTGGAAGGTCCTGCAGCTGTTGCTATAAAAGGGTAGCATGGCTGGGCCGCCATGCGCTAATATCAACCATTGTATGCTATGCGCCAGTGTGGTCATGCGTGTGTGTGGTTAGGGACCCGGCTGAAATAAGCCACTAGAATACCGACTTAATCGGTGAGGAGTTTGGTGTGCTAGCTGGTCAGGGTCGGTGTCCTAGATGCCCTAGATTACCGGCATAACCGGTGAGGAGTTTGATTGCCGTATTCAGGGTCTGGCGTTCAGACGCCATAGATTGCGGGTGACTCCCGCGAGGACATTAGCGCATGACCACGTATTATGCTCGCTTAGCAATTATCCGTGTACCTGAGAGCCTGACAGGACACGGTACTTTTTCTCAGCGGCTCTGTGACGTAACAGGTTTCGCTTTTGACGCTAGACAGCGCCCTAGCGTTTTACTTTGCGGCTCACTGAAGTTAAGTGAGTTCGCACCTATCGCCATATAGCGCTGTGGCATCCCGTTAGCGGCTCTGGGGATTAACAGAGTTCGCACTTACTGCCACAACGCGCTACGGCGTTTATTTTTGCGACTCTGCGGGATAACAGAGTTCGCTACTTTCGCCATCTTATTAGCAGCGGGCTTCGCCTGCACGGTGGACCCGGGCTGCGAACGCACCTCTCTATTATATCTGTTAGGTGCGTTCCGCAGACCCTAACTTAATATTAGCGCCAGGGTCTGGCTAGTAAAATGGCGGATGACCAGCGTCTAAGGCAGTATATCCAGCAGCTGGAGGGAAGGTTGGCGGCTCTTGAGCGCACAACCTCAGCTGTGGATATTACCGCAGTCGCTGTTGCTTAGCGTGGCTGCAGCCAGTTTGTCCTCTGCTACCTCTGTCCCTACATTATCCCACCTCCCGCTTCCTGACAAGTTTGCCGGTGACAGCAAGCAATGTCGGGCATTCGTGAGTCAGTGCTCTATACAGCTCGAGCTTCTGGCTGCACGTTTCCCCACGGATCGGGCACAAGTGGGTTTTGTACTGTCTCTACTCTCGGGCAGAGCGTTGGAGTGGGCAACACCGCTGTGGGAGCGTGACGATCGTGTGGTGCGGAGCGCTCCTCGGTTTTTGGAGGCTCTGAAAAAGGTCTTTTTAGGACCTCAGGTCACGCACGATACGGCACTCCAACTGCTGACAATGTCACAGGGCTTGTCCATGGTCAGCCAGTTCTCAGTCCAATTTCGGACTTTGGCCTCTGAATTAGAGTGGCCAGATAAAGTTCTTATTCCAGTGTTCTGGAGAGGACTGGCAGACCATGTAAAGGACGCTTTGGCTACCAGGGAGATTCCTGCCACACTGGAGAAACTCATTTCTATATCTACCCGCATCGACCTCCGTTTTCACGAGCGGAGGTTAGAGCGGACCCAGTGTAGGCAGAGGTTTCGGCTGGCACCCACCTTTGCCAAACCTCTGGAATTTCCCGTTCGGGCGTCTGACTCCCCAGAGACCGTGGAGAATACTCGAGTGGGATCTAAGTCTCGGACCACTCGAGTATCCGTGGTCTGTAGAGTGTGTCAGCAGTCAGGACATTATGCCAACCGATGTCCCCAGCGAATAAGTAAACGGTCATGTTCCGTGACCATGGGTGCAGGGTCATTAGACGCGAGGGATTTTGCTCCGAAGATGCTCCTTAAAGGGTTAATCTCTCTAGGTTCATCCACCCTTCCCGCCAAGCTTTGTGTGGACTCTGGGGCAGAGGGGAATTTTATGTCCTCCTCCTTTGCCTCTCGCCATTCCATACCGCTGGTGACGCTCACCGAGCCAATATCGGTGAGAGTGTTGAATGGAGCAATCCTGCCCTCACAAATCACCCACCAGACTGTCACTCTACCTCTGTCTATGTCTCCTTCACATCAGGAGAATATATCCCTTTTTGTCCTTCCTGAGGGAATAGATGAGGTTTTGTTGGGATTACCCTGGCTTCGCCACCACTCTCCCTATATTGAGTGGTCCTCTGGGAGAATACTGGGTTGGGGTGATCATTGCAGAGACAAATGTCTCAGAGAGGACGTTCAGGTTTCCACAAAGGAGATACCCATAGATCTTGATTCCCTTCCCAAGGTTTATCGGTCATACGCAGACGTATTCTCCAAAAAGGCAGCGGAGACTCTGCCGCCTCATCGCCCTTATGACTGTCCTATAGACCTCTTGCCTGGAATGGAGCCCCCTCGGGGAAGAGTGTATCTCTCTCTCTTCCTGAGACGGAGGCCATGTCACAATACATCCAGGAAAATCTGGCCAGAGGGTTTATTAGGAAGTCAGTGTCACCAGCAGGGGCAGGATTTTTCTTTGTGCAGAAGAAGAATGGAGAATTACGACCGTGTATAGACTATAGGGGTCTTAACGCCATTACCGTTAAGAACAAATATCCTTTGCCCCTAATATCTGAGCTCTTTGATAGGCTCCGGGGAGCAAGGGTATTTACTAAGCTGGATCTTCGTGGTGCCTATAACCTGATCCGCATCCGTGAGGGGGACGAATGGAAGACGGCGTTCAATACCAGAGATGGACATTACGAATATCTTGTGATGCCCTTCGGGCTCTGTAATGCTCCAGCCGTCTTCCAAGATTTCGTAAATGACATCTTCCGGGACATGCTTGCCACCTCTGTGGTAGTCTGTTATGATTTGGTAGCTGAGGAGTGCAGGTAAAAAAAGGCAATACACCAGAGCAGTTGGAAACTATGAGATTGCAGTACCCTGACTAACCACCACAACTAGAGGCAGCCGTGGAGCGTTCCTACGTTGGTCCTAGACGCCTCGTCACAGCCTGAGAAACTAACTACACCTAAAGATAGATATAGGAAAGCTATCTGCCCGGAGCAGAACCCCAAAGACAATAGAAAGCCCCCAAACATCTAATGGCGGTTAGACAAGATGAAATACTGACACAGAAAGAAAATAGTATGAGCAAACGCTGGGGCCCAAACTAACTAAATAGAAAAGGACAGGAAGGGTACTTACTGCAATCCCAGAAAACCCTGAAAAGCACCAACACCACTAATTTCAAAAACACCTGAGATCATACGACCTCTACCACCTAAATTAGTTCTCTGGTGTAACAAAATCAAAACAGCAGCCACTGAAAAAACTGGAAAAAGTAAAAGTACATACATAAGTGGCTGAACTAAACTGAGAGGGCAAAAGCCCCCGGAGGGGACCCTGAAGGCCCCCACAGAAGTGCAGGACAAAAATGCAAAAATATAGCACAAAAACAAAAAGAAGAAAATGTCTTATCTGTTAGCAGGAGATGCAGACACGACACAGCAGGCTACAAGGGAAACAGGAATGAAGGATTCAGACCAGAACAATTGATCACCGGCAACCCTGATGGGAAGGTGACTCCCTTATATAAGACCAGTCAGTAACACCTGATTCCCAGTCCTCCAATCTTCACTGGACAGACCAGCACCGCTTGTAACCACCAGAGGAAGCCTCTGCTCAGAACTCATCTCAAACCCATTCACAACAGTAGTCTATCTGGATGACATTCTCATCTTTTCTCCAGATATGGACACCCACCGGAGAGATGTTTGCAGGGTCTTCGACCTCTTGCGGGCAAATTCCTTATATGCGAAGTGGAGAAGTGTGTGTTTGAGCAGGAGTCTTTGCCATTCCTGGGCTATATCATCTCCACTCAGGGACTTGGCTATGGATCCTGCCAAACTACAGGCTGTAATGGATTGGCAAGAACCCCACTCTCTTAAAGCGGTGCAGCGCTTTATGGGGTTCATTAATTACTATCGCCAATTCATTCCCCACTTCTCTACTTTGGTTGCTCCCTTGGTAGCCCTCACCAAGAAAGGAGCCAATCCCAAATTGTGGTCAGAGGAGGTCTCCAAGGCCTTTACTTCAATCAAGTCCCATTTTGCTAGCGCTCCTATCCTACATCGTCCCGAGGTTGATAAGCCTTTATTTTGGAGGTAGATGCCTCGTCCGTTGGTGCTGGAGCAGTCCTTTTTCAAAAGGATGCTCAAGGTCGTAAACATCCTTGCTTCTTCTTCTCCAAGACCTTCACACCTGCTGAGAGGAATTATTCCATTGGGGATAGGGAGTTGCTAGCCATGAAGTTGGCCTTTTCTGAGTGGAGACATCTCCTGGAGGGGGCTCGCTTTCCCTTCCAAGTGTTCACTGACCACAAAAATTTGGTCTATTTACAGACCGCCCAGCGGCTAAATTCCCGTCAGGCCAGATGGTCCCTGTTCTTCTCCCGATTCCATTTCACCCTCCATTTTCTCTCAGGGGAGAAGAACATTCGTGCTGATGCTCTGTCTCGCTCCGTGGTGTCCTCTGAGGAGGTGGAGGAGGAGCCTCGGCTGATTGTCCCCACAGAGAGCCTAAGAACTGTGGCCCCGGTTTCGCTTGAGTCTGTGCCTCCGGGCAAGACTTTTGTGCCCATCAATTTGCGACCGGAGGTACTCTCTTGGGCACACTCGTCCAGGGTGGGTGGACATTTTGGGGCAAAGAGGACATCTGAGTTGCTGGCGAGGACATACTGGTGGCCACATATGGTCCGTGACGTCAGGGAATACGTTCAGGCATGCGTCTCCTGCGCCAAGAATAAGTCCCCTCGACAACGGCCAGCTGGGTTACTCCTTCCTTTACCGGTGGCAGACAGGCCCTGGGAGATGGTCGGGATGGATTTTGTGGTTGGCTTACCCAAGTCTCGGGGCTGCACCATCATCTGGGTGATAACCGACCACTTCTCCAAAATGGTGCACTTGGTGCCGTTACCACGGTTACCGTCTGCACGGGCCTTGGCAGCATTATTCAATAGGCATATTTTCCGCCTACACAGTATGCCAGACAAAATTGTTAGTGATCGAGGTCCCCAGTTTGCGTCTCGGTTCTGGAGAGAGCTGTGTCGTTTACTCAGCATTGAGTTGAATCTCTCCTCTGCATACCATCCCGAGACGAATGGGTTGGTAGAGAGGGCCAACCAGACCTTGGTCACATACTTGCGACATTTTGTCTCTGCCAGGCAGGATGACTGGGCATCCTTGCTACCGTGGGCTGAGTTTGCTCTAAATAATGCTGTGGCTGACTCCACCGGACAGACCCCATTCCTCCTGAACTACGGTCAGCATCCGCGGGTACCAGTGCCTATGCCCGTGTCTTCCGCCGATTCCAGGGTGGCAGACTGGGCTGTGGAGGCACGGGACATTTGGGACCGCACTCAGGATGCCATTCAGGCCTCCAAAGAGAGGATGAGGTCTTCGGCCGATGCCCATCGGCACCCCGCTCCTACGTTTGCTCCGGGTGACCTAGTGTGGCTTTCTGCCCGAAACATCAGGCTACGGGTAGAGTCCACCAAGTTGGCACCTCGCTTTTTGGGCCCCTTTAAAGTTCTTGAGCAGGTGAACCCGGTAGTTTACCACCTGGCCCTTCCGCCTCGCCATTCACTGACACCTTTCACGTGTCCCTCTTGAAACCCGTGGCCATTTCCCGGTTTTCCGAGTCATTTGCTGGGATGTCGGGTTCATCTACCGACGATCATGAGGTGAACGCCATTGTTGGGTGCAAGGTGGTACGAGGCAAAAAATTTTATTTGGTGGATTGGAGGGGTTATGGGCCTGAGGATAGATCCTGGGAGCCTGCCGAGCATGTTCACGCTCCGCAGCTCATCGCTGCCTTTGAGCGCAGCGAGGCCCAGAGAAGGGGGGTAATGTTAGGGTTCGATTTCCCGCTGCTGCACAAGGGGAGTCTCGAACCCGTCCCGCTGCGGTCTCCCATTCATCTCCGGCCGCAGTGGAGCCTGCTCAGCAGAGGCGTCGGTCCAGGCGTCTTGCCCACTCCACTACTGGGCAGTGACTTGTTGTTGCCTTTCCTGGATCTGCTATTATAGCCAATGCTGGAGCAGATGTCTTTGGGACAAAGTACTGCATTTTCCCTTCTGAGCATGCCCAGAGTGAGATCTCTCATTGGAGATCAGGGATCACATGCTCAGGTACTGCAGCGGCTCCTATTGGTCCGCCAGGAAGGCCCTGTTGCTACGAGTCTTCTGGAACAGGTTTCTCATTGGTCCTTGTTCCTGGAAGGTCCTGTAGCTGTTGCTATAAAAGGGTAGCATGGCTGGGCCGCCATGCGCTAATATCAACCATTGTATGCTATGCGCCAGTGTGGTCATGCGTGTGTGTGGTTAGGGACCCGGCTGAAATAAGCCACTAGAATACCGACTTAATCGGTGAGGAGTTTGGTGTGCTAGCTGGTCAGGGTCGGTGTCCTAGATGCCCTAGATTACCAGCATAACCGGTGAGGAGTTTGATTGCCGTATTCAGGGTCTGGCGTTCAGACGCCATAGATTGCGGGTGACTCCCGCGAGGACATTAGCGCATGACCACGTATTATGCTCGCTTAGCAATTATCCGTGCACCTGAGAGCCTGACAGGACACGGTACTTTTTCTCAGCGGCTCTGTGACGTAACAGGGTTCGCTTTTGACGCTAGACAGCGCCCTAGCTTTTACTTTGCGGCTCACTGAAGTTAAGTGAGTTCGCACCTATCGCCATATAGCGCTGTGCCATCCCGTTAGCGGCTCTGGGGATTAACAGAGTTCGCACTTACTGCCACAACGCGCTACGGCATTTATTTTTGCGACTCTGCGGGATAACAGAGTTCGCTACTTTCGCCATCTTATTAGCAGCGGGCTTCGCCTGCACGGTGGACCCCGGGCTGCGAACGCACCTCTCTATTATATCTATTAGGTGCGTTCCGCAGACCCTAACACATTGAGCATTGAAAATTAAAAAAAAAAATTTTCCCAGAAAAATTTTTCACAAGTGTTACAGGAGAAAACGGACTGTACACTGAGTACACCAATACTCCATATGTGATGGAAAACTACTGTTGGTGTCATTATCCAGGTCGGGGTTTGTTTATTTTTTTTCTTTCCTTTCCTGGTCATGGAGGGCTTAACTTTTCCTGCCTCTCTTTGGTTCTTGGGTGGCTATTTACTGGTGCTATTTTTGGTAGCTCTTGTCAGTGATAGTTCTGGTCCTTGGCTTGAGCAGCTGATTCGTATACCCTAGTGATCCTTCTGCCTCTGACTTCCCATGTTTGTGTCTGACCCGTTCCCTATACCTGACTTTGGGTACGTTGGTGATTTCCCTACAGTGTATGACTCGGCTTGAACTCTGAACCCTGCCTCCTGTTTTCTGTCTCTGGTATTACGTTACCCAACCGGCTTTTGACCCACTGGCTTGCACCTCGACTCCTTTTTACGTCTCACATTTTGGATACCGCACTCCCCTCTGGCTCTGACTTTTGGCTCGTCTCTGACCTCATGCATTGCTGTGAGTTCTGGTACTTCGTCTTCCTGTTTGTTTCTGACATCGGCCTGTCTGACTACTCTGCCGCCTCCTGGCGGCAGCCTGCACTTCAGCACCAAGGTGCTACACAGTAAGTGCAACCCTTTTTCCCCATTACAGCACCCCTGGTGGAGGCTTCAAGCAACTGCTTTGCAGTTGCATTACAGTTAGGCTGCCCAGCAGTGCCTGGAAGGGAAGGAGCACCATTTGATTTTAGTGCAACAGAAGAAAGTGCACCCAAAAATTTGTTATGAAGTTTCTCCGGAGCACACCGATACCCAAAATGTGGAGGAAAACTACTGTTTGAAATGATGGTAGGACTCAGAAGGGAAGGAGTGCCAACTGCAATTTTGGCTGGAATAGTTTGCAGATGTCATGTCACTTTCAAAGAGCCCCTTAAATGCAAAACACAGCAGAAACCCCCACACATGACACCATTTTGAAAACTACACCTCTTTAGAAATTCATCTAGGGGATAAGTGAGCATTTTTAACCCTCAGGCAATTCACTGAGATCCCATAGAAAAAAAACAAAACTTTATTGAAAATGAAATATAAAATATATATCATAAAAAAGCATATAAATACTGTCCTAAAGTGCTGTTATTTAGTTAGTGGGTGGTATATTTGATATTGGGAGATGATTGTCGCTAATGATCTTAGTGGCTATCTATTTTTGTAGGTGTATAGGTTATTATTATAGATCATTAGATTATTATATATAATTTGATATATACACGTGGATATATTAGCTATAATAGTATTCACTATTAATAGTATGAGTCTTTATGCACTGTCACTTTAGTTACAATAGTATTCACTATTAATTGTATGAGTCTTTATGCACTGTCACTTTAATACCAATACTGCAATTTTATTTGTACATAATATTATTATGTTAATTAGTTGGTATAAAGCACTGTGACTAGTATTATCGCACTTTGTTAGTTAATATTATATTATATTTGATTATGGGTTGCATTTGGAGAATATCTGTATTCTATTTTGTTCTTCCATACGTGCTGTCACTAGTGCGCATGCGCGGCTGACCCGTTCTTGTACACTTCCGGGGACGCTCATACACTGACACGCAGGCGGTGTTAGCTTGCGTGTCATTGAGCATTTCTAAGAGGAAGGGCATCATAATAGGAGGCGGATCCAGCTTGTCATGCGCCAATATGGGATGGCACCTACGTTGGTTCCCTTCTAAAGCGCTGATTGGCTGTGTGCCATATAAATAGTTGGATACCCCTCACCCTGACACGCCCCCGGAAGAAGCAGGAGGCGAAACGCGCGTCGGTATGAGGGGACACCGAGCAGATATACCGTTTTGTTACAGGTAATATTGCTGTTTTACATGATCTTCTTTAGATTTTTCGATATGTGATTGGATATTTATACCTCTATGAGCCCTAAGTGTGGTGTTAGTAGTTATTATTCTGACACTATGTCTAGTGCGGATTTTTGCATGTAAATACGATTTACACACTTAGGTAAATTTTTGGGCTATTTAACCCGTTTCACTGGTATTCCTTTTTGGGCTCAGTGAACTTATGAGGTGCATGGTGACTTTATATACTTTAGATTTTTGGATATGATATAGCGCTTTTATGCTCTATGCAATATTTTGGAAAATCGTGGGTTATTTAACCCTTACACTGTTATCAAGTACGTGGCAATAGTCATTTTGGATGGTTTTCTGGGCAACAAGCAATACGCTGTAATTAGTAACATTTTGTATCTATGTATATTGCTAAGATGTTCACCTTTATCACCTATCTTTTGATATGAGGTTATATTTCTACATGATAGTTTAATTATTGTTTTCAGTGTTTTCCTGTAATTTTACTTGCCGTCCCTTAGGACAGTATTTATATGCTTTTTTATGATATATATTTTATATTTCATTTTCAATAAAGTTTTGTTTTTTATCTATGGGATCTCTTCTTATTTCCTGGTTATATTTATATTCATGGGAGTTATGTGTATACTTTAAGTGAAGTGCCCTACCTAATTGTGGACAGTTTTTGGTTGACTTAAATTCACTGAATTGTATATTATTGGGCTGAGTAAATGGAAAATTTTCATTTTTTTCTATTAAAATGTTGCTTTGGCCGCCTATTTAAAATTTTTCAAAAGGGCTAATAGAAGAAAATGAACAGTATATTTTTTTACGCAACTTCCTCCGAGCAAGTGGATACCCCATATGTGGTTGAAAACTAATTGTCTGGCACAGTGCAAAGCTCAGAGGAGAGGTGTCATATAGAAGTTTTGCTGGAATGGTTCAAGGATGCCATATCATATTGGCAGGGCCCCTAAGGTGCCAAAACAGCAGAATTCCTCTATAAGTGACCCAATGTTACAAACTACAACCCCCAATAAATTCATCTATCGGTGCAGTGAGAATGTTGACACCATGTGTGCCTCACAGAATATTATACCATTGGGTGAAGATGAAAGAATAATTACATTTTTACATCTAAAATGTTCTTATAGCCCCAAGTTTTTCATTCTTATAAGGGTTAATTGAAAAAAATGGGCCTTTTTTTCTCCTGAGTGCACTAACACCCTACATGTAATCAGGAACTGTTTCCGGTACAGTGGAAAGCTCAAAAGTGAAGGAGCGCCTTATTATACTGCAGATTTTGCTGGAAAAGCCCCAAAGGTGCCAGAACAGCAGAACTCCCCCTTAAGTGACCCAATTTTACAAACTACACCTTTCATTGAATTAATCTAAGGGAGCAGTGATCCTATTGACAACACGGATGTGTCATGGAATTATGTAACATTGAGTGGTATAAAAAAAAATACTCACATTTTTACTACAAAAATGTTGTTTTCACCAGAGATTTTACATTTTCTCATTGGGAAATGACCAAAAATGGCACCACAATTTGCCATACAATTTTTGCTGAAAGTTGCTAAATATATGGCTCTACAATACTGCTTAATCACATGGTGAGACTCGGGAGAAGAAATTTTCCTAGAACAATTTGTAGACGCCATATATAGAACACATATGACAGAAGAACAGAACCCCATTTTGGAAATATCACCCTTCTGAGAATTTACCTACAGTTGTAGAGACGATTTTGACTCCATGGGTGTTTCCATTAACAAGCAGCAGTGGATGTTGCTGAGTAAAACCTCAATTCTGCCATTGTAGTTGTAGTGCCAAGTACGTATTAGCGCCCAATACATATTCATTGTAGTGACCTACATTATGCCCAGCTCGTGCTTCTGGAGACATATATCCCATTAATTAAGTGGGCTCTCATCAATACAGAAATGCCAAACATGTGAACTCATATGCTAAGGCATATGAATGTCTTTTTACCGCTTCAAGTTTTTATAAATGGCAAGCGGTTAAAAAAGTGACATTTCCATTTTTCCCATCTTTCAACTTGGAAAACCCTCTGTACTTTATAAATCAAGCATTGTTACATTGTTTTTACAGAAAAAAATGATAGTTGTTTCTTATCTTCACTAGTGTTGAGCGATACTGCTCGATATCTAAAAATATCGGATCGGAATGGTATCACCGATATCACTAAATATCGTCGATATCCGATTCCGATACCGGAAGTCCAATGTAAGTCTATGGGAACAAAATATTGCAACAAAAAAAACCTTTCTGTCGTTATAATCACAAAATATACACACATAGAATACATATATATATATATATATACATGTCATTGTGACATATATATATATACATATATACATATATTTATAGTTTATACACTTCTACATAGTAAAATAGACTCTGATTCAATTGCCGGGTAAAGCCGTGACTTACCCCATAGAAGTCGACGGGCTCGGTGCCGAGTACCCCCAAAACCTCTGGCTCTGTGCGACTCAACTTGGGCGTCACGAACAGGATTCTGTAGCTCGCTATAAGCGAGTCCTGTGTGCCTGAATTGAACTGTTTTTGTGCTTGAGAATTGCTAAAATCATCAGAGAATGTATTTGCCATTTTTCCGCCATATCTGCGTCACGACGAGGCACTAGTGAAGAAGAAGGGGGTGTTCTTCGTGGGTGTACACTCACTCAGTGGCGCGAAAACGATGGCCGACCACTCTAAATGGTACTGCAATGTAAGATCGTGCCCCACAGCTCTGGAGTTCCGCCTCCTCATCCTCCTCAGTGTGCGGAAACTAACACGAAGGTCCCGCCTCACTACAAAAGAGGGGCCCTCTCCAGATGCTAATGACACATGTGACTTGGCAGAGATGGCTAATGGACACGAGCAGAAGTGTGAAGGGATGGAGCAGTCAGAGCTCTCCCCCCACGGAAGCGACCCGATCGCCACGGAACCACCGTTGGGCACCCGGCCTGGAAACCCTCCTACGCTGCAAGAAGCGGAGGATACCCTAAGAGGCCTGGCCCGGCATCGGGAGGAGGTCGCCAGGATGGAAGCCAGCTGGCGTGCCCTAAAACTAAACTTGGAGCGGCGCCAATCCCTCTTACCTGAAGTGTCTGTACCGGATGGTGAGGCACCCGTTCTAGTAGAGGAGACCGTGCGGGCATCCCAGCCCTTGCAATGTGATCCGGTTGACGTTGTCGCAGTGGAGGCACCCGTTCCTGCCAAAAACTCTGCACCGGCAGCACCCCAGATCCTGCTGTCTGCCCCCGTCGCTGAGACAGAAGAAGCGACACCCGTCCTCATGGAGGAGGCCGCGCAGGCACCAGAGGTCTACCTGTCTGTACGGAGCCCCGACTGTCATCTGTTCCAGAGCCGGCTGCTTCCGCCACAGGTGAGCGCCGCCAGGACTGGGGGGCGCCAGGAGAGCTGCTGCAAACCGGACATGGTAAGCTGGCATTTGATGGTGGAGACATGGAGCAGCTGGTGGAGAATTACAACCGGAGTCAGGAGGAAGAGTGGAGACGTTGGGAGCGGGAAGCAGAGCGACAAAGGGAGCAGCGAGAATCCCAAAAGCTTCGGCAACGTCACCTGGAGAAGGACCGGGCAGATAAGGACCGGATGAGAAAAGATAAAGGAACCCTGTGGGAGCCGCGGCGTAAGGGGGCAGTACAGAGCTTTAAATTGAAAGGTGGTTGGGGCTTCATCCAGGAGCCTGGACTTTATTTAGGAGTTTTTGTAACCCGGCGGGACGTGGAGGCTCACCTCCCAGAAGGACACCCGGGGAGGGACCTGTTGGCAGGAGACTTGGTAACTTACACCCGACACTGGGGTTACAATGGATGGTACGCCCTAAATGTCACCAGGTGCGACCCCTACTCCCCAGAGTGTCAGGAAACTGACAGACCCTACGAGCCTTCAGCCTCCCACATCCAGGCCTCTGCACAAGTGCCCACCCCACGCCGTAAATCTCCCCAGCCTCCCTCAGTGGTCTCCTCAGCAGCCCCAGCTATGGACATGATAACTATAGCTGGCCCGTACCCGGCGCCTGTTAGACCCCCTGGGGTTCGTTCAGTCCGTAACATAGGGCTCCAGACCGAGGGGTGAAGAGGCACACAGACACAGATAGCGGGTCACGACTTGACTGTACAGGCCACACGACGTCATCAGGTCCTGGTGGTCCTTGGTGTCTCGGATGTTTGGCAAGCATCAGAAGAGTACCAGGTGGTACCTGAAACACCCCTGCCAAAGAATTATAAATAACCCGGACAGGGTCCCTGTATGTAAATAGTTAAATTGTTGATGTACCCGGACGGGTGAATGTTCATAAAAAATTTTTTTAATTTAATAAAAAACACAACAAGTTTTCATTACTTTTATTACAGTCTCATCCTGCGACGCCATCGATCTCCTGTAAAAAAATGAAAAAAAAAAAACAGCAGTATACCACCTGTCCGACGCAGTCCATAGTAACGAGTGTCCCACGACGATCCAGCTCTGCTACATCAGAATGACATCAGAGGCAGGCAGGCAGGCAGAGCCTGTCATCCCGGCGCAGCACAGCTGATTACCTGCTTCCCCGGCGGTGACGTCATCGGACTGGTTTACGGCCGGGATTACCCTGCAGTCACTGCAGTTATCGCGAAAAACTGCATGTGACCGCCAGGGAGAAGATAATGGCGGCCATCAAGCAGTCCAGGACGTGACCGCCGGAGATCTTCTGCCAGGTAAGTGCCGCTGACTCCTGACAGACCCGAACGACGGACACTCACAGTGACAGTGACAATCCGATTCCGGTATCCGATATGACGAAAATATCGGTACTCGGAATCGAAAGCCCGATACAGCTAATATCGGCCGATACCCGATATTTGCAGTATCGTATCGCTCAACACTATTCTTCACTATGCAATGAAGGGAAAAAATGGCAGTTAGGGTATGTACACATGGTGTAATTTAAATGCTGATATATTAGTTTTCCCATGCATAGCCACCACAGGAAGACTCTGACAGTTAGTTTTCTGTGATAGCTTTGCCGGTGCCTGTGTCTCATTTTTGTTACAGCTCCTAGCAAACGCCACCCGAAGAATGAACATGTCACTTCCTGGAAGCTGGACCCCTTTTTTTTCCTTGAACTTGCATCAGCAAGTGCTGGGCAGTGGCATTGCCTCATGCTCCCTCACTATGAATAACAAAAAGTGTGAGCTGGAGTTTTTTCTTCACTTTTTGAGATTTTGTTAACCTGCTTTAGGGTTTCTAAACCTGGAATGGTGAAAAGAAGTGATGAATGGTTGAAAGTATCCACAACGATGTCCTTTTGACTTTGTTAAGCACTATGTTCATTTTATAGGATGATTGAAAAAGATGCCTGAAAAGGATGCCTTGTGCAATAAAGACATCACAAAAACCATGAGAATATCCCCTCAAAAATGTCTGAAAAATGCACAGAAATTTATGTAAAAAAATTGACGCAAAAGATTTTTCAGGAGAAAAAATGTAAGAGTTTCATGAAACATCTTCTACTCGAAAAACTCGTCTGGTTCACCTGACTTTAAAAGTCGTCGTGTGCACAGTGTTTCTTATACTCACATGTACTATTGAAGTATGCAAAGTTAGTTGAAGGTACAGGTCTTATTTAGTATGAAAAAATATCTACAAAGTTTCAAGAAAAGACTCAGCAACATCTTGTCATGACATTGTCAAACAGTGCATGCAAAACATAATAGCTGATTAATGGAAATAATTCACAAAACCTTCAAAAGTTAAAAAAAACAGTTCAAGAGCTGTATTCCTGTAGTATAATATTATTTTCTTACCAAATATGTCCTAAAGATTTTAATAAATTGAGGCCAAGATTCGTAACAATAGTACCATTGTTCAATTTGAAAATCCAAAGAATTGCCAGGGATTCTAATCCTATGAATTTCAGTCATGGTCCATTGTACAGTATGTTGTTTGCTTTACAAATTCTGGAATGAATCCCAGAGTCACAAAAGGGTTGTTAAATGTCTTTATTAGCAGTGATCTTTTTTACTTGAATCTTAGCCTAATTATCTGGGACAATAGTATAGTGGTTTTATGAGTATATATCGACTTGATATTGGATATGCTATAAAACTACTCAGTAATGTATCCTTTTTAAATACCATTCATTATAGCCACAAAATGAAGAGCTATATTTTGTATTCACCTTATCTATCCATAGTTAGGAAACTCTATAGTAAAACCTTAAAGGGGTTATCCACTCAATGATTAACCATTTCAGGACTCCATAGAAGATTAAAACAATGTATTCTCACCTTTCACAGCATCGCCACTCCAGGGATGTTGGTACTGCTTTTCCCAGCGGGTAATGTGATATT
>JARQOD010000005.1:163329176-163341821 GCA_033576555.1 Oophaga sylvatica | reverse complement strand
CAAAACCCCCCACCCCAGACCCCACTCCACTGAGAATAATGGGCCCCACCCCCACCTCCACCCGCGGGCCCGAAACCCCCAAGGAAAAAAGGGCCCAGACCACCTCCACCCCAAGCCGCACTCCACATAGAAATAAGGAGCCTCACACCACCTCCCCCCCAGAGCCCACTCCCATAAAAATAATGGGACCCCCCGCACCACCTCCACCCGCAAGCCGACTCCACGGGGAAAAAAAGGACCCTCCAGCCCCCCCACCCGCAAGCCGCACTCCACATAAAAAAAGGGAGCCTCAGCACCACCCCCCCCTCGAGGGCACTCCACATAGAAATAAGGGACCCCCGCCCCCCTCCCCCCGGGCCCCCCACAAGAAAATAAGGGCCTCCCCTACCTCCACCCAACCGCACCCCACATAAGAAAATGGACCTCCAGCACCCCCCCCACCCCAACCCGCCCCACAAAAGAAAAATGGGGCCCCCAGCACCGACCTCCACCCAGAGCAGCACTCCACATAGAGAATGAAGCCTCCGCCCCCTACCTCCACCCAGAGCAGCACTCCACATGAGAATAATGGAGCCTCCAGCACCTACCTCCACCCGCAGAGCCCACTCCACATAGAAAAATAATGGAGCCTCCAGCACCGACCTCCACCCGCAGAGCCGCACTCCACATAGAGAATAATGGAGCCTCCAGAAACCTACCTCCACCCGAGCCGCACTCCACATAGAGAATAATGGAGCCTCCAGCACCGACCTCCACCCGCAGAGCCGCACTCCACATAGAGAATAATGGAGCCTCCGGCACAGACCTCCACCCGCAGAGCCGCACTCCACATGGAGAATAATGGACCTCCAGCACCTACCTCCACCCGCAGAGCCGCACTCCACATAGAGAATTTTGGGAGCTCCCAGCACCTACCTCCCCCGCAGAGCCGCACCCACACATAAGAAAATGGAGCCTGCAGCACCGGCCTCCACCCGCAGAGCCGCACTCCACATAGAGAATAATGGAGCCTCCAGCACCTACTCCACCCGCAGGCCGCACTCCACATAGAAAATAATGGAGCCTCCAGCACCTACCTCCACCCGCAGAGCCCACTCCCATAGAGAATAATGGAGCCTCCAGCACCTATCTCCACCCGCAGGCCGCACCCACATAGAGAAAATGGAGCCCCGGCACCGCCTCCACCGCAGTCCACATAGAGAATAATGGAGCTCCAGCACCGACCTCCACCCCAAGCCGCACTCCACAAGAGAATAATGGAGCCTCCAGCACCGACCTCTACCCCAGACCGCACTCCACAAAGGAATGGAGCCTCCGGCACCGACCTCCACCCGCAGAGCCGCACCCACATAGAGAATAATGGAGCCTCCGCACCGACCTCCACCCGCAGAGCCGCACCCACATAGAAAAAAATGGAGCCCTCCACCCCTACCTCCACCCGCAGAGCCTCACTCCACATAGAGAATAATGGAGCCTCCACACCGACCTCCACCCGGAGAGCCGCACTCCACTAGAGAAATAAGGGACCCTCCACAGACCTCCACCGCAGAACCACACTCCACATAGAGAATAATGGAGCCTCCAGCACCGACCTCCACCACAAGCCGCACTCCACATAGAGAATAAGGAGCCTCCGGCACCGACCTCCACCCGCAGTCCACATAGAGAATAAGGAGCCTCCAGTACCGCCTCCACCCGCAGAGCCGAAACTCCACATAGAGAATAATGGACCTCCAGCACCGACCTCCACCCGCAGAGCCACACTCCACATAGGGGATAATGGAGCCTCCAGCACCGACCTCCACCCGCAGAGCCGCACTCCACATAGAGAATAATGGGCCTCCGGCACCGACCTCCACCCGCAGAGCCGCACTCCACTAAAGAAAAAATGGAGCCTCCAGCACCGACCTCCATCCCGCAGACCCGCACTCCACATAGAGAATAATGGGCCTCCAGCACCTACCTCCACCGCAGAGCCACACTCCCACATAGAGAATAATGGAGCCTCCAGCACCGACCTCCACCCGCAGAGCCGACTCCACAAAAGAAATAATGGAGCCTCCAGCACCTCCCTCCACCCGCAGAGCCCACTCCACATAGAGAAAAGGAGCCTCCTCACCGACCCCCCACCCGCAGAGCCGCATTCCACATAAGAATAATGGAGCCTCCTGCACCACCTCCACCAGCAGAGCCGCATTCCACATACAGAATAATGGAGCCTCCAGCACCTACCTCCATCTGCAGAGCCGCACTCCACATAAGAATAATGGAGCCTCCAGCACCTACCTCCCCCCGCAGAGCCACACTCCACATAAGAATATGGACCTCCAGCACCACCTCCACCCGCAGAGCCACACCCCACATAGAGAATAATGGAGCCCATCACCACCCCACCCGCAGAGCCACACTCCACATAGAGAATAATGGAGCCCAGCCCCCTACCTCCACCCCAGAGCCCACTCCACATAGAGATAATGGAGCCTCCAGCACCGACCTCCACCCGCAAGCCGCACTCCACATAGAGAATAAGGGGAGCCTCCAGCACCTACCTCCCACCCGCAGAGCCACACTCCACATAGAGAATAATGGGCCTCCAGCACCGACCTCCACCCGCAGAGCCGCATCCCACATAGAGAATAATGGAGCCTCCAGCACCTCCCTCCACCCGCAAGCCGACTCCACATAGAGAATAATGGAGCTCCTGCACCGACCCACCCGCAAGCCGCTTTCCACATAGAGAATAATGGAGCCTCCGCACCGACCTCCACCCGCAGAGCCGCATTCCCACATAGAAATAATGGAGCCTCCAGCACCTCCCCCAAACCGCAGAGCCGCACTCCACATAGAAATAATGGAGCCTCCAGCACCACCTCCACCCGCAGAGCCACACTCCACATAGAGAATAATGGAGCCTCCAGCACCGACCTCCACCCCAGAGCCCCCACTCCACATAGAGAATAATGGAGCCTCCTCCCCGACCCCACCCGCAGAGCCACACTCCACAATAGAGAAAAATGGACCCTCCAGCACCTACCTCCACCCGCAGAGCCGCACTCCACATAGAGAATAATGGAGCCTCCAGCACCTACCTCCCCCGCAGAGCCCACTCCACATAGAGAATAATGGAGCCCCAGCACCGACCTCCACCCGCAGAGCCCACTCCACATAGAGAATAATGGAGCCCCCCAGCACCGACCTCCACCTGCAGACCCGCACTCCACATATATGGCTGCTCTGGAGCACAGGACCTGTGATGGGCCCACAGGAGGGGAGGAGTCAGGGTCACTTGATCGGGGGTTCTAGTGGATGCAACTCTTATTATAAAAAATAAACAATAAAATCATAATAAAACTGTACAGAAATAAAAAAACCACATAAAAATAAACAAAACTCCAGAGTCCTTAGTCCTTTAAAGCTATTGCAGCTTCCACAGGAACATTACCCCTAACCAAAATTTTATAAAACTAAAAGAAACATGCACAAAACACTGACACACACTCATGCTCCCAAAAGAAAGGAAAAAGTCCTCACCTGGCCATACATACAACTTGAACCTATATTATACTACTATATACAAAATAAGACATGCAAAAAAAAAAATTTTTTTTTTTTCATTTTTTTGCTTTTTTTTTCCCCCACCACCACAGGTCCAGAGTTCATGCCCTTTTTCACAGCAAGCTTGACGGGTCCATGAAAGTTAATGCCCTTTAAAAAATTTACAACCCTGGGGTCCAGGGGAAAGTTCCATGCCCCCCCCCCCACACAAACACCCCACCCAACCCTAAACTTTTACCCCCAAACATAAACTATTTTACACTTATATACAGAAAAAACTTTAAAACAGATCTACACACAAGAACACTACATTACATTAAACACAACTTATAAACATTTAAAAACATTAACTCTTACACTGACCCACATAACTTACAAAGGCCCAAGTTCAGCCCTGCAAGCCCAATATCCATTATTTCCTGAATTTACAAAACAAAAACCTAAATGTGCCACTCACCAGCCCACCACCGGGAAACTGGAGTCCTAAGAGACCCCATCCCTAACCACCAACACACGCACCCTGTCCCTCACCAACAAATCTGTCCCTAAAAGAAAAGACAAAGTCAACCAAAACTGTCCACAATTAAGTAGGGCACTTCACTTAAAGTATACACAACTCCCATGAATATAAATATTACCAGGAAATAAGAAGAGGTCCCATAGATAAAAAACAAAACTTTATTGAGAATTAAATATAAAATATATCATAAAAAAGCATATAAATACTGTCCTAAGGACGCCAAGCAAAAATACAGGAAAACAACTGAAAACAGGGTTAAACGATCATGTAGAAATATAACCTCATATCAAAAAATAGGCAATAAAGGTGAACACCTTTACAGTATATATGGATACAAAATATTGCTAATTACAGCGTATTGCTTATTGCCAGAAACCATCTACAATGACTATTGCCACGTACTGGATAACAGTGTAAGGGTTAAATAACCCAAGATTTCCCAAAATATTGCATAAAGCATAAAACGCTATATCATATCCAAAAATATAGAGTATACAAAGTCACCATGCACCTCATAAGTTCACTTAGCCCAAAAAGGAATACCAGTGAAACGGGTTAAAAAACCCAAATTTCCCTAAGTATTCCCTAGACCCATGTCCAGAGAGGTTCTGGCAAGACGCAGACACTGCCCAGGTATTTAACAAGGAAGCAGAAAGCCTTTGGCCAAGTTGACCCTTTCCCACAGGGTTAAAGACCAAACTCTTCCACTGGTCCACCTTTTGGGCGGCGATCTTAAGTCTGCCCTCCCAATTTTGCTGGGGGTAGTCCCCGGGGCCAATTCGATGCCTAGGATTTTGGCGGAGCGTGGGGCCCTGGAAGGGTGTCCGGAGATCAAAACTAGGATCTCCCCTCCCAGTCAGAGACTTTCGCACTTTTCCCCGGTGATCATGGACCCAACGCCTCCGAGTAAGCTCGACCCTCAGACATGACCCAATCCGCCTCCTCTCTCGAGGACACAAAGAGGGAGACGTCGTCAGCGTACGCTACCACCCTCAGAGTGGCCCCCGGCTCCGCCCCGGTCCATCCCGACTCCCACAAATGGTCCACGATCTATCCCTCCTCAATAAGGGATCGATCGCGAACACGTATAAAAGTGGGCTCAGAGGACAACCCTGATGGACCCCGGAACTCACCTCAAAAGGGTGACCAACCCAACCGTTCACGAGTGGAAAAGTCCTCATCCCCCTGGTATGGTCTCTAACCAATTTACAAACCTCTCAGGCAGACCGTACCTCAAAAGGACAGACCAGAGGTACTTGTGATTCACCCGGTCAAAGGCCTTCGCTGATCTAAGGACAGCAAGTACCCCCTTCCAGTGACCCACCCTGCCCTGCTCCACTGCCTCTCGGACAACCGAGCACAGCACTAACGTACTGCGGCCTGGAACAGAGAAGTGCTGAGCCCCCGAAAGGAGCGGGGTGCAAACTCCACCAGCCGATTAAACAGCACCTTTGCCAGAACCTTCCGGTCCACATTGAGAAGCGCTATGGGACGCCAATTCTCAATTGGGACGAGTCCTTACCCTTTGATAGGATAATCAGGGCTGACCTACTCATTGAGCTGGGAAGAGCGCCCGAAGAAAGGCACTCATTAAACACCTCAGTCAAGAGGGGGACCAAGGAGTCCCTAAAGGACTTGTAAAACTCGGATGTTAAGCCATCCGGACCTGGCGATTTTTTGGGCCGAAGCCCATCAATGGCCAGTCTCACTCCTCTCCCTGATTGCCTCTACCAAAACATCAAGAGAGGGGTCATCTCCTGGCTCAGGAATGGTCATCAGCCAGGAAAGCAGACATCCCGTCTCGATCCAGATCCCTCTTTCCCCAAGAGGCATGAGTAAAAGGATCTGACCACCTCCAGGATCCCTGATTTGGATCGGTTCAGGAACCCGTACTGTCGATCAGTCCTGTCAGAATCTTACAATTCACTGACATCTTACAGTTTCTGTAAGGGTCGGGCGAGCGGTACCTCCCGAAATCCCTCTCAAAAACCAAAGATGTGTGCCTATCATACTGACACCTCTGAGCAAAGACTTCACCCTGGAGATCTCCTCACGGTCACCCCCAGTCGAGACGAGCTGCTCGAGTTTCCTCCTCAAGGCCTGATACAAGCGGTGCCTGTTCAGACTCCTGAGGCTCGAGAGCTGACGGAAGAATCTCCGCCACCCTCTCTTTGAAGATCTCCCACCACTCAGACTTACTGCTACAGAGATCCAAAAACAGTACCGTGTTCTGAAGAAATTCCTCACAGGACTGTCTCACTTCCGCTTCTTCAAAGGGATGAATTCAGCTTCCACAGCCCTCTTCCCATCCGGGGTGTCTCTGTAACATTCAGAGAAAAGAAAATTAAACAGTGATCGGAGAATTCCACCTCAACGGCCGACACTGCAGAAAAGATGGCATCCTCCTTCAAAAAAAACCTATCTATCCTAGACTTACAGCTACCTCTATGAAAGGTGAAACCCCCGTGACCTGGGGTGTGCCAGATGTGGACATCCACCAGGCGATCTTCGCTAGCTATACTATTTAATGCTGTACTATCATAAGCCAGGTGGCCTCCGGGACCCCCCCTATCACGGGATCTCGTAATGGTGTTAAAATCCCCACCGAAGACCACCTGCCGGCTCGTAAATAGAAAGGGCTTGATCTTCATGAAGAGACATTTACGGTTCCACCTGAATGGTGGACCATAGATGTTTATGAGCTGAAGCTCCTGTCCCCTCATGAAAACGTCTAAGTCCAGGCACCTCCCCATATCTTTATCAATAACCTGTCGGCATTCCACCTCCGCGGTCTTAAAAAGGACCGCCACCCCGCTATATGGCTCAGCCGCAAGAGACCAGTATGAGGGTCCACACCTCCACTCCCTCTTGGCTTTATGGATGGCCCCCATGTCTGTTAGTCTGGTCTCTTGCAAAAACAAAATTTCAGCCTCAAATCAGGTGAAAAAAATCAAAGGCCGCAAATCTGGCCACATCTGACTTAATACTGGCGACATTAATGGACGCCAGAGTCAACGGGGTGAGTTCCGCCGTCATGGGTGATTGGGTTAGATGGCCTTTTTCTTCCCCACCCCGTATTCCCCATCTTTCCCCTCTGAAGAGGGGTCTGATCCCTTCCGTTTTAGGGAAGACCAGGTATCCATCCCCATGGTCTCCTTGCCTCCGGGCTCTAGGTCTGTCCCCCCCAGAGGAAACGGCGTTCCCTGGAAGACGGACTCCACCATCCCCTGACGGCCCCCCAGATGCCGGCCCCTCGCCCCCGACCTCCGTCTCAGGCTGATCCGTGACCACCTCATCCACACTTTCATATTTGGAGGAGTTGTCGGAGTCAGTCAGGTTTTCCTCCCTCTCCATCCTCCTGATCTCCTTGCATACCTCTTCCTCCCCCGGGGCCTCAGAGACACCGGCCACCGGCCTAGAGGGGGGGGACAGGCATCACCCCAGTTGCCTGAGGCTCTCCCCATCCCTCACCCCCGTGGCGCTTTTCCTGTCTCCTCTGGTAAGAGGGACCTCTATTGGCCTTGTCCTTCCTCACTGGCCCCTTAGCCCCTCTCCCGCCACCACCACTTGCCACAGCAGAGGTCGCGCCGCCAGGGGTTGTCCCCTCACAGTCTCCCCCCACTGGGCCTGAAGCGGCATTGGTAAAGGAGCAAGGGCAGCCGCTATACAGGTGACCTAGGTCACCACACAGGTGTCACCGAATGTCCTTGCAAGATGCGGCGAGATGACCTACCCCACCACAAAAGGCACATTTCTGCAGCTTGCGCTGAAGTGGTGGGAATCACTACACTTGTGGCAGACCTTCGACTGCCCCTGGAAGAAGACCAGGATCCTGTCCCTCCTAGGAACGCCGAGGAAGGGATGTGGGTGACGGTACCCCCTGAGACCTTCAACTTCATCATGAAGGTCCAGCCCCCCGACCAGATACCAAACTCGTCCCGATTTTTTTGGGGACGTCCGTGACTTCCCCATAACAGGAAAGCCACGTCATGAGAGTGACTCGTTACAAGTCACCACGGTCACTCTCTTGACGGCATTTTGGCGAGACAACGCCACCAGCTCGTAATTCGACCAGAAGAGCTCTAGCCCCTCCGGCCGGATGAAACTGATGTCGAAGAATAGCGTGGCCGAGGGATGGATCAGGGCAAAGATGTCCGTCGCCCTGAAGCCCATCTTCAAGAGGAACTCCACCACCCTACTCCTGGGTGGGCAAGCTTCACCGCCCCTCCAACGAAGACGGACCACATTCCTCCTGGCCGGCCCTTGCCCGGCTGTCGGGAGGGACCAAATGGTTTCCCCCTCCCTTCTATCTTGGAAGGCGGCCAGGCCATGTCTCTCCAACCAGAAAGACAGGTCCACCTCTCTTCCCTCTACATTGATCGACCGCTCTCCTTTTTTAAGGGCCTCCAGAAAATGGCGGTGCAAAACGCCGTCCCCAGAGTCGGAGGCAAGGAGATCCCCGCGAGAACCCCCGGAGCCCCAGCCGTGACCCCCGCAAAAGTACGGGCCTGACGGCTGGGGCCCAGATGGGCCAGCCCCTCCCTCACCACCCGTGCTTCCACTTACACCAACACTCACTCCCTCCGCATTCACTCCCACCGCATTCACTCCCACATCCACTCCCACATCCCTGTCACTCATGTCACTCATAACATTCACCTCAGCCAATTCTTTAAAATTATCTATGTTATTTTTTTGGCAGATTAGTTTTTTACCTGCTGGGGGCCCTGGCTGATCGGTGCTCTGCCCCTTATTGTTTTTGCCAAGGAGTGCTGCCTCCCCTTTAAGAGCCGCAGAACAGAGCCTACTCAGTAAGCTCTGCCTGGGCTCAGGAGCAGCAACACTTCCTGGGCTTTCTGGCTCCATTTTTTTTGTTGTTGTCATACTTGGGGCAGGGCTGGGCTCTGCCTCCGCACCCTGCCCCCCACTGGAGACCTGAGCTGGCCTCTCTTGGGGCACCGAAGCCCCCGCACCACCAGATGGAGGTAAGTGGGCTGGGGACCCCGGCAACCCCTTGCCAGTTTTTTCAGACATTATTTTTGTGGGCGGGACAAAAGGCAGCCGGTCCACCGAGGCCACACCCCCCGCTGGTCACGGCTATGGCAGGTAGAGCGAAGGCCCGAAAGGCCACGCCCCAGCCAGCCACGAGCACAGTGAGCATTGCTGCGGCCGCCGAGGCCACACCCCCCGCCAGCCACAGTCATAGCGGGTGGGGCAGTAGCCCGCAAGGCTATGCCCCCCCGCCAGATGCGACAGTAGCGGGTGGGACAGCGGCCAAGGAGGACACGCCCTCCTTGCAGGCCACCACTGCCTTCTTGTACCCACCACTCCCCCTCGGCGTCCAGCGGCGGCGGTGCCCCCAGCGCGGACCCCTTATTGGATATACACACAGAGGACCCCGACCCTGCCGCGGACACCGCCAGGGGAGCGACCAACAACTTGCACTTCTTTACTTGTTGTCTTACGGCAGACTCTGCCCCCTTTCTAGGTCTCTGGACCCCCAAAAATGATCCAGTCTTAGCGGATCCGAGTGTGGGGGGCCGAGAGACCCCAGCTCTCGCCGCCAGAGATGCGGCCCCGGCTGTACCAACTCCAGGTGCCAGGCCAGCCCCCGCTGCCACAGAGGACTGGGCCCGAGCACCACCACCAACAATACCGGCACCGACACTCTTCATATCGCTGCCTGAGTCCGAGCTGCCCCTGCTAGACATGGCACCCAGACCCGGGCAGACTCTCCTCTCCCCGCTCCCTTGCTGCGGACCCACCACAGGGCCCGAGCTGAGGTGGGTAGCGGGTTCCACACAACGGGACAGGGTGGCCCCAGGAAGGGGAGCATAGACGAATTTGTCTATGGTGGTGACCTAGGCATTTTTTTTCCTTTTCTTCCCCTTCCCGGTTGCCCCATCCTCGCAGATCTCATCCCCAAAACAACAGCTCGCCAAACCGTGCTGGGGACTCGATCTGCCGCACTTGTTGCAGGATGAGGCAGCCCCCCTCACTGCTGCTACCACTCCCTCCATCCTCCCCCTCGCTCCCACTTTTCTCCGAATTACTGGAGTCCGGTGGGAGGGCTGTTGTGAATGTGCTAGAAATTAATTCTGAGCAGAAGCTCCCTCTGGTGGTTACAAACAGTACTGAACTATTCAATGAAGATTGTGAAGATTGGCGATCAGGTGTTACTGACTGGTCTTATATAAGGGAGGTTCCCTCCCATCAGGGTTGCCAGTGATCAATTGTTCTGGTCTCAACTTTTGTTCCTGGTTCACTTTGGAGCTTGCTGTTTCGTGCCTGCATCTTCTGCTAACAGATAAGACATTTTCTTCTTTTATTTTTTTGTGCTTGCTTTTTGCATTTTGTCCTGCACTTCTGTGGGGGTCTGCCAGGTCCCCTCCGGGGGCTTGTGCTCCTCTCAGTTTAGTGAATGTGTTAGAAATGAGTTCTGAGCAGAAGCTCCCTCTGGTGGTTGCAGACAGTGCTGAACCAATTAGTGAAGATTGGCAATCAGGAGTTACAGACTGGTCCTATATAAGGGAGGTTCCCTCCCATCAGGGTTGCCGGTGATCAATTGTTCTTGTCTCAACTGTGGTTCCTGGTTCACTTGGAAGCTTGCTGAATCTTGCCTCTTCTCCTGCTCTCAGATAAGACATTTTCTGTTTTTATTTTTGTGCTTGCTTTTTGCATTGTTTCCTGCACTTTTGTGGAGGTCAGCCAGGTCCCCTCCAGAGGCTTGTGCTCCTCTCAGTTTGTCTGAGCTTTTCCTCTTTCTATCTTTAGGTGTAGTTAACCTCTCAGGCTGTGACGAGGCGTCTAGGACCAACGTAGGTACGCTCCACGGCTAGCTTTAGTTGTGGTGGTTAGGGTACTGCAATCCAGTAGATTCCAACCTCTCTGGTGTATTGCTGTTTTTGCTTGCTCTCCTCAGCTACCAATCATAACACACACGGCTCTTCTCCATACACCCCGTACACATGCGGCTCTGCTACATCCACACAGTAAACCCCTCCTCACCCCACACAGAAACTTCCCCTCATCCAGCACCATGACAACCAGCACAGCAGAGTCCTGCACACAGGAAGAGGCGGAGCTTGCCGTGTGCTCGTGTCTGCAGCTGCCTGGGGAGAGCTCCTTGCAGGGAGAGGTTTTTTTTTTCCCTGGACTGCCTGCCTGCCCTTTCCCAGAGAGAGACACTTATCCCTGGGACTGAGCTCCGGGCTGTGCCCCTGGCTCCCACCCTCCAGCAAGGCGGCTGGGGGTTGGAGGCCTCACATACCAACAGGAGGCCATACCATCTAGCCAGTCCCAGGGAAGATGGCGAGGAAAAAGCCTTTGGGGGGCCGCAAGACTCCAGGAACCAAGACCCCCGAGGAGGAGGAGAGGCGGCCAGCGGAGGTGCGGTGGTGGACCCCCCCCAACATCTGGGGCTCCAAGGCAGCGGGGGAGCCTGTCACCTATGGCTTCCGCATCCACGCGCACCTCTGCGAATATGAGGAGGCCGCCAAACAGCTGAGGAGACTCCGGGAGGAGTTGAAGGGAGCATGCGTGATCTTAAAGAACAAGCTCCCTGCCTCAAGAAGAGCAGAGGTCTCTGCCACGGTGGAGAGGCTGAAGGGGTCCATTAAAGCTCTGGAACAACAGAGGGCAGAGATCCTGGAGGGAAGCGGCCCCTTTGAGGAGAAGCTCAAAAACAATGACCGGTTCAGGGCCCTGACCGGCGGGTCTCCAGGGGGGTCAGGAGGCCCCAGGCAGGTGGAGGAGAAGGAAGAAGATGGCGGCTGTGAGGCATCTGCGCCAGTCCCAACTGAAGACCTGGTGAGTGTAAACGCCCAGGTATCATGCAGCGGGATAGCCCCGAGCAAGTGGCCCTCTGTTATGACTTGGTAGCTGAGGAGAGCAGGAAAAAAAGGCAATACACCAGAGAGGTTGGAATCTATTGGATTGCAGTACCCTGACTAACCACCACAACTAAAGGCAGCCGTGGAGCGTACCTACGTTGGTCCCAGACGCCTCGTCACAGCCTGAGAAGCTAACTTCACCTAAAGATAGAAAGAGGAAAACTATCTGCCCCGGAGCAGATCCCCAAAGAACATAGGAAGCCCCCAAACATGTAATGGCGGTTAGACAAGAGGAAATACAGACACAGACAGAAAATAGTATGAGCAAACGTTGGGGCCCAATCTTCCTAGACAGAAAAGGATAGGAAGGTCACTTACTGCAATCCGAAAAACCCTAAAAAAAATACCAACACACTAATTGCAAAAACACCTGAGATCACAGAAACAAAACTAAAGCCGCAGCCACAGAAAAAACTGGAAAAGGCAAATGAACAAACAACAGTGGCTCAGACAAACTGAGAGGAGCACAAGCCCCCGGAGGGACCTGGCTGACCTCCACAAAAGTGCAGGAAACAATGCAAAAAGCAAGCACAAAAATAAAAACAGAAAATGTCTTATCTGAGAGCAGGAGAAGAGGCAAGATTCAGCAAGCTTC
This sequence comes from Oophaga sylvatica, assembly GCA_033576555.1. Taxonomy (NCBI): domain Eukaryota; kingdom Metazoa; phylum Chordata; class Amphibia; order Anura; family Dendrobatidae; genus Oophaga; species Oophaga sylvatica. Next base: position 163,329,259 of record JARQOD010000005.1, on the reverse strand, counting down.
CAAGTGAACCAGGAACCACAGTTGAGACAAGAACAATTGATCACCGGCAACCCTGATGGGAGGGAACCTCCCTTATATAGGAC
>JARQOD010000005.1:163312321-163329076 GCA_033576555.1 Oophaga sylvatica | reverse complement strand
GGAAGGTGAGGATGGTGGTGGAGGCGTAGCCGGGGAAGGTGAGGATGGTGGTGGAGGGGTAGCGGGGACGGTGGAGCAGGTGGTGCTGGTGATGGTGAAGGTGGTGCTGTAAATGAAATATACAATTCAGAATCCCTATTATCACTGCCGGTACTCCCAAGAAAGAAAGAACAGAGAGAGAAAGATGGGAAAGAAAAAAACTACTGAATAATGGCCCCATATACTGCTGCATACTGTATAATAGCTCCACATAATGCTCCATACTGAATAATGGCCCCATATACTGCTGCATACTGAATAATGGCCCCATATACTGCTGCATTCATGTGCGTTTGTCGTGCGCTGCGCATTTTCCCGGTGTGCGCTCAGACCCTACATGTTGCCTTTTTTTTTTTCACGGTCAAAATAGACAGAGATGATTGAGACAGAGATGATTGAGACAGAGATGATGGAGACAGAGATGATGGAGACAGAGATGATAGAGCCAGAGATGATGGAGAAAGAGATGATAGAAATGTGACACATAGACAACGCATGCGCCAAAAAAACTCAAACGGCTACAAAAAACAAATGAAATCGAAGACAAACGCTTTTTATTTTTTATTTTTGAAATGCGTATGCTGATGCGACAAAATATCGCAGCTATTACAAGCGTTTGCATGCGTTTTTTTAATGCGCTTCATGTGCGATCGAAATGCAGCGCAAAAAAACGCAAGTGTGAAAGTAGCCTAACCCATAAAACATAACCTCTCCAGATACCCTCATCAATACTCACTCAGAGGCCTGCGTAGCTGGGCCCGGATGCTGGCGACCCTATCGCGTGAGCGGTATCGCAGGTCCGCCAGCTTCTTGCGGATTTGTCTCAGGGTCCGCCGCACATTGAAGCGCCTCTCCAGGCCCCGCCGGATTCTCTGCAGGCATACCCTTTTGTGACGCCTTGGATGCGCCACAGGTACCCTGCAGAAATAATCCCACTGGTCCGTTTTTTTGATTAAATAGCGACCTCTCCATCCTCCCATTTTATTGAGCGTTGTCTCGCCGCCATGATAATACCGCATTGGGCGACGCCAGCGTCATGACGTCACAGCGTGCGCACTTTACGGCGCACGATACGTGCGGCTAAATTCACATCGCAAAACGGTATTGCTAACGAAAAATGACCGCAGCAGCCATGTAACCAGCAAGATGCTGTTGCACTCGCAATACCACTATTCCAAGATAGGCGATCACAATGGCGTGTCATGTCTTTATGGCTGGGGCTCGTGTCAATATTCACCTTGCAAATCACAAATGTTGTTTTGCATATCTGTTTGCATACCTGTGTAGCAGCAGTGTGTGAGTAGTCACATTTCGATCACAATAACGTCGCATATCTTGATGGCTGGGGCTCGCTAATCCCCTTTGCAAGTCACAATGGCTTTTTGAATAGCGTGAGTAGTCACATTGCGATCACAATAGCCTCGCATATCTTGATGGCTGGGGCTCGCTAATCCCCTTTGCAAGTCATAATGGCTTTTTGAATAGCGTGGGTAGTCACATTGCGATCACAATAGCCTCGCATATCTTGATGGCTGGGGCTCGCTAATCCCCTTTGCAAGTCACAATGGCTTTTTGAATAGCGTGGGTAGTCACATTGCGATCACAATAGCCTCGCATATCTTGATGGCTGGGGCTCGCTAATCCCCTTTACAAGTCACAATGGCTTTTTGAATAGCGTGGGTAGTCACATTGCGATCACAATAGCCTCGCATATCTTGATGGCTGGGGCTCGCTAATCCCCTTTGCAAGTCACAATGGCTTTTTGAATAGCGTGGGGTAGTCACATTGCGATCACAATAGCCTCGCATATTTTGATGGCTGGGGCTCGCTAATCCCCTTTGCAAGTCACAATGGCTTTTTGCATAGCGTGGGTAGTCACATTGCGATCATAATAGCGTCGCATATCTTGATGGCTGGGGCTCGCTAATCCCCTTGCAAATCACAATGGCTTTTTGCAGATCTGTATGCATATCTGTTTACTTGTGTGAGTAGTCACATTGCGATCACAATGACGTCGCATATCTGTGAATAGCTGATTCCCTGGTGAATGTTGACCTTTACCTCCCAAGAATTTTCAAATATATGTATAACAATTTTTTAATTTTTCATATTATGACTAAAATATATATATTATATATTTAAACTTTAAATATGCAGCTGTGGTGTATTATCTGTTATATATAATTAAAATGTTTGAACGCTAGTGAGACCATAGGCCCTTAAAATAATTGAAAATATTTGAAACTTTTTTCTTTATTTTTTGTAACAATTAACTCCTATGACTGATGGTACTCCCATGAGCACGTGTGTGACAAGTAGATACAATGTATAACAAAAAATAGGGAAAAAAAAAGCCTTTGAAAAGATTTTAAAAACTACAGCAGCTGGTAACATGTCTCGTTGCCATCCCCATTACTCCCTCCCCACATCTCACCCATCATTAGCCCTTCTCCCATATTGGTAAAATAATTGAAAAAAACACGAATGCATTTTTAAAATAAAAATATTTTATTACCAAAACATTGTTAAAAAAAGGGTAAAGTAAAACATTCTCAAAATCTAACTAGACCTGATGCTGCCAACTCACTGCACCAGGCCCATTAAAGTATTGGCAGCACTTGTCTCTGCCGGCCTTCGCATTGTCCTTGCTCCTGCCTTGATTGACAGGTTGAAGGCCTGCAATAGCGGGATCATTGTCACGCCATTCTCCGAGCACCACGTCACCATTGCTGTCAGAGTCCATGAAGCCTGGCGGACTGTAAGTACCAGCATCGCGTTGGCGTAGAAAATTGTGCAGCACACAACAGGCCAACACCACAGAGTCTATCGATTCCAGCTTCATGTTGATTGGTGTGTGGAAAACCCTGAAGCGGTTGGCCATTATGCCGAAGGCATTCTCCACAACGCGACGTGCCCTAGACAGTCTGTAGTTAAAAATCCGCCTTTCCCCTGTCAAAGTCTTTTGTGGGTATGGTTTAACAAGATGCTCATGAAGGGGGAAGGCTTCATCACCCACAAACACAAAGTTTAGGTTGGCGGTGGTGTCCATGTTGGTTGGCAAGTTAAGTTTATTATTAAACAACCGATCACCAAAACTTGTGTGCTCCAAAACGCCACCGTCAGAAACCCTTCCATTAATGTCAATAAATTCATAATTGGCATTAACAAGGGCCATGAGGATCACGCTGAAGTAGCCCTTGTAATTATGAAAAAAGGATCCGCTTTTGGCTGGTTGCGTGATCCGCACATGTTTGCCATCCAAGGCACCACCACAGTTTGGGAACTGCCAAATCCTTTCAAAATCAGAGGCAATAATTTGCCATTCCGCCACAGATTTTGGAAATGGCATGTAGCTCCATAAACTGCGGACGATGGCGTTGCATGTCTCCGGAATTAGTTCTCCAAGCAGCGACCGAGAAATTGCAGCAGAATATTGCAAATCCTTCATTGAACGTCCGGTTGCCAGAAATCGCAGCGTTACTGCCAAACGTTCCTCTGCTGAAACAGCTGCACGCATCCGGGTATCCTGCCGTTCAATGAGTGGCCTCACAGCTTCCAGTAGGAGCTTGAATGAATCCTCCGACATCCGTAGATAATTCCGGAAATCCTGCGGATTCTTCTCCTGCAACTCCCTCACTAGATGCATGTGGGTGAATCTGGACCTCTGCTCCAGCCATTCTCTGGTCCACATGCGACGCTTTCGCTTGGAGCGCCTCTCTTCCACCCACGCCTCTTCCTGACGATCTGCCTCCATAGATAGCGCAACTGCCACAATCATACGCTCCGCGGTGGAGAGGTTCATTATGTGCAACCTGTACGGTAAAAAATAGAAAAGTTAATGACTAATTAATTACTATTACTAAAGTGTTTAAACAGAATAAAATAAAGAATAAAATAAAAATTATATAACAAAAAAAAAAATAAACTTTTCAGTTTATACAGTTTACAAATGTCTAAAATGGTGAGGGGTGTAAAATAAATAAAGCAAAAAAAAAAAAAAATAATAAATAAAGTCAGGGTGTAAAATAAATAAATAAAAAAAAAAAAAGAAAAAATAAATAAAGTCTGGGGTGTAAAATAAATAAAGCAGACGAAATAAATAAATTAAATAAGGTCAGGGGTGTAAAAGCAATAAAGCAGAGGACGAAAAAAAAAAAAAAAAAAAAAACATTATCAAAACATCACAACATCACAAACAATATGTACCTTGAATCCAAATCCAAATATCCCGAAGATCCAAATCCAAATGGGGATGGATGGTGCTCTAACGACTCAGACAGGATCGCAAAACCCACCACTGCGCCACAAATATGATCGCAAAACACCGACACGCGATACTATCCTCACAAAAACGCACAAAGCACAGTTGGAATCATCCACAAAGTGCTCTGGAAACAATGGATGGGGCGCAGTTATTATAGCTGAGGTGATGTTGTGGTCACCAATCGGAGCTGAAGGGCGTTATGAACGAAAACAAAGTCCCGCCTCCGCCGCTGACTAATGCATCGTTAATGAGGTCGCACATTGTTCACAAAAAGGTGCCACATTCAGCGATAATACTTACCAGCGGGAGCGCCGACGAGCGCCGACGATAAAATAGGGTCCGGAACGATGTCAGCGATGAGCGAGATCACAGCAGGATCTCAGCAGGGGCCACGTCGTCTCTAGATGCCGCACACAACAACATCGCTAACGAGATCGCTAAATAGTGACGTTTTTTAGCGATCCCGTTAGCGATATTGTTTAGTGTGGCATACCCTTCACTCTAACACTTTCCTGTTGTCTTTATAAACTGATCACATTGCAAGTCTCATCAACAATCGATTAAGTTAATATTAGGCACAACTTTCTGCATATTATTCATTACTCTAATGTACCACTGTATTATTTACTAATTAATTTTTTTTAATTATTTAATAGGATATATTCTGTCATACATGATTTCACTCCTCCCACTCACACCCACATATGTTTAGATCTAATTATACACTCTTTAAGTCTGTAACTCCACATATGTTTGATTAATTGCCTTTTTCCTCTGAAGAGAGGTTGATTACTTGAAATACATTATACTGAAGACAATAAAGCCTACTACTTGTTTTTTTTTTTATTTCGTGGAGCATAGGATGCTTTTAATCATAGAGTTATTTTATTCTGTGTCTTTAATAAACTATTTGCTGCACAGTTAAGCAGATAAAGAGTCTAATGTTGATTTCTAGTAATCACTGTTACATATCTGTTCACAGCAACACTCCATCAGGACTGATTCTGCTATAAGACATTATGCAACTCATCTCAGGCAGTGTTGTAAGTAGTCAGGGAGAGCCCCCCAAGGAGTGATCTTCAACCACTTTCCTGCTTTTGGCATTCAATTGCTGTTGGGTCTTTGAGACTGTTGAGGCATAGTATGGGCTTGGATATTATAGGGAGGATACAATGTAGAGAGAGCATTGTAAAAAGAGAGGGCATAGTATAAAAAGAGGGTAGCATAGAGAAGAGGTACAGTATGCAGTGTGGTGCCGTCAACTCTGCAAGCTGCTCCTCTCCCCTGACAGGGATGCTGACTAATGCACCATAGCGGCCCACTTCCCACTCCTCCTTCTCCATCCTGTTCTGTTGCTGCCTGGGGTATAGATCCACAGGCACTGTGCTTAGGGAGCGTGCTCCCTCCTTCTAAAAGGGGCTATGCATAAACTATCCTAAAATGTCCTAGCCAATGGCTGGAAGAAAATTACTACCTAACGCACCTCCACCTGCATGGAGATGCCTGTGCATCATTGTTAGTCTGTTTCTTTAACGCACTTGCTAGTTCTCAGGTTCTAGTGCTCGTATCCCAGTATACCCTTCCTGTACATGAGCTGTGCCCATCTGCCTGCCTGTTTATCAGCAGTGCCTGCTTGCCTGTCTATCAGACATGCCCGCCTGCCTGTCTATCAGCCATGCCCACCTACCTAAAGAACCACCCAGGGTGTGGAGGGGAATACCTTGATGACAGGGAAAAAGACAAAGAGACTAGGAGCACAAAATCAATAAGAAAATTGCCTTTATTAATCAAGAGAATGGCTCAAAAGAGAATAAAACCATGTAATAAAAAATATGTTTTAAAACAGACACATCACAAATGGTACAATGTAGTAAACACAAAACAATATTGTTATAGTACATTCAATCAACACAGGTTGATTCAATAAACATATATTGTGTTTAAACAATTAGCTCAAGTATAATGACCAGGAGAGCAATAAAAAATAATAAAAAATAAAATTATATACTGTGCAATGGCACAATAAGTGCACTAGTGTGTGTAATAACCAAGAGAGCAGTAAAAAAATAATAATAAAAAAATTATATAAAATTCTATACTGTGCAATATACTGTGAATTTTATAGAATTTGATATAATTTTTTTTATTATTTTTTTACTGCTCTCTTGGTTATTACACACACTAGTGCACTTATTGTGCCATTGCACAGTATATAATTTTATTTTTTATTATTTTTTATTGCTCTCCTGGTCATTATACTTGAGCTAATTGTTTAAACACAATATATGTTTATTGAATCAACCTGTGTTGATTGAATGTACTATAACAATATTGTTTTGTGTTTACTACATTGTACCATTTGTGATGTGTCTGTTTTAAAACATATTTTTTATTACATGGTTTTATTCTCTTTTGAGCCATTCTCTTGATTAATAAAGGCAATTTCTTATTGATTTTGTGCTCCTAGTCTCTTTGTCTTTTTCCCTGTCATCAAGGTATTCCCCTCCACACCCTGGGTGGTTCTTTATTTATCTCCGGATGGTCTGCCATCCTATTCTGTTCAGGTGATAGAGTCACAAATTGGTGTTATTATTTTAATTACTTTAATATATTATACTTTAATATATTTTTTGTGTATTTGATATTACTTGAATTTCTTTATGCCCACCTACCTGCCTATCAACTGTGCCCAGCTGCCTGTCTATCAGACATGCCCGACTGACTGTCTATCAGACATTCCCACCTGTCTGCCTGTCTATCAGCATTGCCCGCCTGCCTGCATATCAGCCATGCCTGCCTATCAGTTCTGTCTGCCTGTCTATCAGCCGTGTTCTCCTATCTGTCTATCATCCATGACAATCCGCCTAGTAGCCATGCCCACCTGCCTGCCTATCAGCCATGCTCACCTGCCTATCTATCAGCTGTTCCCTCCTGCCCACCTGCCTATCAGCCATGCTCATCTGTCTATCTATCAGCCGTTCCTGCCTTCCTGCATGTCTATCAGCCGTGCCCACCTGCCTGCCTATTAGCTGTGCCTGCCTGGGCATATATCAGCCATGCCTGCTTGCCTGTATACCAGTCATGCCTGCCAGTACCTGCCTGCCTGTGTGTCTTTCGTGCAAGTCACTACATTAGTTGCACCAGCCATTACTTGCCAAGACTACCATTCCTGTAAGCTCCTGCCTTCTGTCCCTTGGGGGTCAGCTGCCATCCACCCAAGGTCAGTCCTGGTGTAGCACCTGGATTCTCCTCACTCGTTAATCCTTGGATCACAGTATCATCAGTAGATGTGCATTCAAGGTCGGACTTGATGAGACACCTAGTAATGCCCCTTCAAGCTCTTTGGCACTTATAGTTCATAAGGGCAAACAGTATAGGGGTTATAGGTCATAAAGGATGATGATATACTTTCATATTACAAAACCGCAAACAGTTATGGAGGTTTTAGTTCATTATGGGGGATAGTTTGCAACTTATATATTTTTTAATTAGGAATAGTGTGAAGGATATAGTTTATAAGGGCAGATGGTGTGGAGTTTATAATTCATAAGTGAAGACAGATTGATGGATATACAGTTGTGTGAAAAAGCGTTTGCTCCCTTCTAGATTTTCTTTTCTTTTGCATGTTTGTCACACTTAAATGTTTCAGATCACAAAATTTAAATATTAGATTTCTTTTTCCCTCGTAATAAAGACGTTCATTTAAAAACTGCATTTTGTGTTTACTTGTGTTATCTTTGTAGAATATTTAAATTTGTTTGGTGATCAGAAATATTTACATCTGACAAACATGCAAAAGAATAGGAAATCAGGAAGGGGACAAACACTTTTTCACACAACTGTTGTCAATGACGATGGCCAGTTTGAAGGTTAAAATTCATAAGGGAGGGCAGTGTGAAGGTTATAGCTAATAAGGGCAGACAGTGTAGGGGGTATAGTCCAAAATGACAGATGGTATGGAGCTTATATTTTATAAGAGTGGACAGTGTGGAGGTTGTAGTTCATAAGGGGTAATGGTGTGTTATAGTTTATTATGGCATGGAGACAATATTGTATAAGAGCTGACAGTGTGGAGGCTATGTAACATAAAACGGAAAGTATGGGAATATATTTTTGTGCAGGGAGCACAGAAAGTACATTTTAGATAGTTAGCTAGGCGGTTGTTTCTAAAGAGGGTACCAACCTCCGCTGTTTAGGCAGGTGTCCAGTATATAGGAGACAGTTTAAGGTTAGCATAAGGGTCTTTCTTAATTTATCTTTTTTTGTCTTGATACATCAGTGCATTGCACTTAGGTTAACTATTTCCAGCTATTTTCTTGATTGGATTGCATTTACAGGACATTTATTGCTTTCTGCTATATCCTGATGTTCTTCCTGTGATGTGGTGATAATCTCTATTGATTATGTAACATTATTATATGTGCCAATTCTGGCGCTTTGACTATCTCTTCCCAGTTGCCCTATAGCAGTGGCAAGTGGGGTTCATATTTGTGGGGTTGATGTCACCTTTGTATTGTCTATAAGACACCGATGCATTATTAAATATGAAATGAACTCGGCACTCAACTTATGTGTATGAGATATAAGGGTTTTTTTCACAGTAGTAGCGAAACGTTTCGGTCCTATATCATGGACCTTCATCAGTCACACAAACTACTGCATAAAGGGTTAATCCACAATGGGAAAAGGAGAAGCTGGATGCAACCAGAGGTGGTAGATAAGAATGAAGCCAAATGTCTCTATTTGAGCCGATATCCTGTGGGATAAAGTCCGGTGGTGAATGTGATGTCTGCATGGGACGCGGTGTCTACCGCAAGTCTGAGTGCCACAGGATATCGGCTCAAATAGAGACATTTGGCTTCATTCTTATCTACCACCACTGGCTGCATCCAGCTTCTCCTTTTCCCATTGTGGATTAACCCTTTATGCAGTAGTTTGTTTGACTGATGAGGGTCCATGATATAGGACCGAAACTTTTCGCTACTACTGTGAATAAAAACCTTATATCTCATACACATAAGTTGAGTGCCGAGTTCATTTCATATTTAGTTACGGTGTGGGAACCTACTCGGGCACCTCTCTCTTTGGCTGTGCACACGGTTACCTTTTCACCTATGCATTATTAATCCTACAGTTGTATTGTAAGTAAAGACACAGACACAATAAAGTCTTCTATTTAACCCCTTCACCCCCAAGGGTGTTTGCACGTTAATGACCGGGCCAATTTTTACAATTCTGACCACTGTCTCTTTATGAGGTTATTACTCTGGAACGCTTCAACGGATCTTCGCGATTCTGAGATTGTTTTCTCGTGACATATTGTACTTCACGTTAGAAGTAAAATTTCTTCGATATAACTTGCGTTTATTTTTTAAAAACGCAAATATGGCGAAAATTTTTAAAATTTTGCAATTCTCAAACTTTGAATTTTTATTCCCTTAAAACAGAGAAATATGTCACATAAAATAGTTAAGAAATAACATTTCCCACATGTCTACTTTACATCAGCACAATTTTGGAACCAAAATTTTTTTTTGTTAGGAAGTTATAAGGGTTAAAAGTTGACCAGCGATTTCTCATTTTTACAACAAAATTTACAAAGCCATTTTTTTTAGGGACCACCTCTCATTTGAAGTCACTTTGAGGGGTCTATATGGCAGAAAATACCCAAAAGTGACACCATTCTAAAAACTGCACCCCTCAAGGTACTCAAAACCACATTCAAGAAGATTATTAACCCTTCAGGTACTTCACAGAAACTAAAGCAACGTGGAAGGAAAAAATGAATATTTAACTTTTTAGCCACAAAAATGATCTTTTACAAACTTTTTTTTTATTTTGACAAGGGTAAAAGGAGAAAATGGACAGATAAGGTTGTTATGCAATTTCTCCTGAGTACGCCAATACCCAATATGTGGGGGAAAACCACTGTTTGGGCACACGGCAGAGCTCGTAAGGGAAGGAGCGCCGTTTGACTTTTTCAAACTAAAATTGGCTGGAATTGAGATTGGACGCCATGTCGTGTTTGGAGAGCCCCTGATGCGCCTAAACAGTGGAAACCCCCACAAGTGACACCATTTTGGAAACTAGACCCCCTAAGGTACTTATCTAGATCTGTTGTGAGCACTTTAAACCCCCAAGTGTTTCACAAAAGCTTATAATGCCTGGGTGTGAAAAAAAAAAAAACAATTTTCCACAAAAATGATTTTTTAGTCCCAAATTTTTGAATTTTCCCAAGGAAATTGGACCCCAAAAGTTGTTGTCCAATTTGTCCTGAGTACGCTGATACCCCATATGTGGGGGGGAAACTGTTTGGGTGCACGGCAGGGCTTGGAAAGGAAGTAGTAACGTTTTGGAATGCAGACGTTGATGGGGGTCATGTTCCGTTTGCAGTGCCCCAGATGAGCCTAAATAGTGGAAATCCCCCACAAGTGACCCCATTTTGGAAACTAGACCCCCTAAGGAACTTATCTAGATCTTTGGTGAGCACTTTGAACCCCCAAGTGCTTCACACAAGTTTATAATGCCCGGGCATGAAAATAAAAAATCCTATTTTTTTCCCACAAAAATTATCTTTTAGTCACTATTTTTTTATTTTCCCAAGGGTAACAGGAGAAATTGGACCACATAAGTTGTTGACCAATTTGTCCTGAGTAAGCTGATACCCCATATGTGGGGGGGAACCACTGTTTGGGCTCACGGCAGAGCTCTGAATGGAAGGAGCACCATTTGACTTTTTCCAACCAAAATTGGCTGGAATTGAGATTGGATGCCATGTTGCATTTGGAGAGCCCCTGATGTGCCTAAACAGTGGAAACCCCCCACAAATGACCCCATTTGGGAAACTAGACCCCCTAAGGAACTTTTCTAGATCTTTGGTGAGCAATTTGAACCCCCAAGTGCTTCACACAAGTTTATAATGTAGAGCCGTAAAATTTAAAAATCATATTTTTTCCACAAAAATGATCTTTTCACCCCAATTTTTATTTTTCCACGGGTAACAAGACTCCAAAAGTTATTGTGCAATTTGTCCTGAGTGCGCTGATACCCCATATGTGGGGGTAAACCACTGTTTGGGTGCATGGCAGAGTTTGGAAGGGAAGGAGCGCCGTCTGACTTTTTCAACGCAGAATTGGCTGGACGCCATGTCGTGTTTGGAGAGCTCCTGATCTGCCTAAACAGTGGAAAACCCCATAAATGACACCATTTTGGAAACTAGACCCCTCAAGGAACTTATCTAGATGTGTGGTGAGAACTTTTAACCCCCAGGTGTTTCACTAAAGTTTATAACGTACAGCCGTAAAATAAAAAATCTTTTTTTTTTTTACAAAAATGATTTTTTCGCCCCCAATATTTTATTTTCACAAGGGTAACAGAAGAAATTGGAACCCAAAAGTCGTTGTCCAATTTGTCCTGAGTACGTTGATACCCAATATGTGGTAGAAAACTACTGTATGGGCGCACGTCAGGGCTCGGAAGGGAAGTAGTGACGTTTTGGATTGCAGACTTTGATGGAATGGTCTGGGGGCGTCATGTAACATTTGGAGAGCCCCTGATGCACCTATACAGTGGAAACCCCCACAAGTGACCCCATTTTGGCAAATAGACCCCACAAGGAACTTATCTAGATGTGTGGTGAGCACTTTGAACCCGAAGTGCTTCACAGAAGTTTATAACGTACAGCCGTAAAAAAAAAAATCTTTTTTTTTTTTACAAAAAGGATTTTTCGCCCCCAATATTTTATTTTCACAAGGGTAACAGGAGAAATTGGACCCAAAGTTGTTGTCCAATTTGTCCTGAGTACGCTGATACCCAATATGTGGGAGAAAAGTACTGTATAGGCGCACGTCAGGGCTCGGAAGGGAAGTAGGACGTTTTGGATTTGCAGACTTTGATGGAATGGTCTGGGGGCGTCATGTCGCATTTGGAGAGCCCCTGATGCGCCTAAACAGTGGAAACCCCCACAAGTGACCCCATTTTGGAAAATAGACCCCACAAGGAACTTATCTAGATGTGTGGTGAGCGCTATGAAGCCCCAAGTGCTTCACAGAAGTTTATAATGTACAGCCGTAAAAACAAAAAAATATTTTTTTTGTACAAAAATGAAATTTTCGCCCCCAGTTTTTTATTTTCCCAAGGGTAACAGAAGAAATAGGACAAATTGCACAATAACTCTTGGGGTCCAGAGTACGCTGATACCCCATATGTGGGGATAAACTACTGTTTGGACGCATGGCAGAGCTGAGAAGTGAAGGAGCACTCTTTGACTTTTTCAACGCAGAATTGGCTGGAATTGAGATCAGACGCCATGTCACATTTGGAGAGCCCCTGATGTGCCTAAACAGCGGAAACCCCCCAATTCTAACTCCAACCCTAACCCCAACACACCCCTAACCCTAGTCCCTACCCTAACCACAAAACTAACCCTAACACACCCCTAATCCCAACCCTAACCCTAATCCTAACTTTAGCGCCAACCCTAACCCTAACTTTAGCCGCAACCCTAACCCTAACCCTAATGGGAAAATGGAAATAAATACTTTTTTTTAATTTTATTATTTTTCCCTTACTAAGGGGTGATAAAGGGGGTTTGATTTACTATTTATAGCGGGTTTTTATGATTGGCAGCTGTCACGCTAAAAGACGCTTTTTATTGCAAAAATAGTTTTTGCATCATCACATTTTGAGAGCTATAATTTTTGCATATTTTAGCCCACAGAGTCTTGTGAGGTCTTATTTTTTGCAGGACGAGTTTACGTTTTTATTGGTACCATTTTTGAGCATGTGACGTTTTTTGATCGCTTTTTATTTCGATTTTTGTGAGGTTAGAATGAACAAAAATCAGCAATTCATGAATTTCTTTTGGGGGAGGCGTTTATACCGTTCCGCGTGTGGTAAAATTGATAAAGCAGTTTTATTCTTTGGGTCAGTACGATTATAGCTATACCTCATTTATATCATTTTTTCATGTTTTGGCGCTTTTATAGAATAAAAACAATTTTATATAAAAAATAATTATTTTTGCATCGCTTTATTCTGCGAGCTATAACTTTTTTATTTTTTCGCTGATGATGCTGTATGAGGCTCGTTTTTTGCGGGACAAGATGACGTTTTCAGCGGTACCATTTTTTTTATATCTGTCTTTTTGATCGCGTGTTATTCTACTTTTTGTTCGGCGGTATGATGATAAAGCATTGATTTTTTGCTTCGTTTTTTTTTTTTATTTTAAGGGGTTCACTAAAGGGGTTAACTAGTGTTACAATTTTATAGGGGGGGTTGTTACGGACGCGGCGATACCAAATATGTGTACTTTTATTGCTTTGTTTTTTTATTTACAGGAAGAAGTGAATTTATTGGGGAATATTTTTTTTTTTTTTTTTAATTTATTTTGGATTTTTTTTTAAAACATGTTTATTTTTATTTTTTTAACTTTTTTACTTTGTCCCAGGGTGGGACATCACTGTATTTTGTCAGATCGCTGGTGTGACAGTGTGCACAGCACTCTGTCACACCAGCGATCGCTCAGGCAGTGCAGAAGGCTTCTCAGTGCCTGCTCTCAGCAGGCACTGAGGAAGCCGCCTCCCTCCAGGACCCCGGCGCCATCTTGGATCCGGGTCCTGGGAGGGAGGAAGCCCTCAGAACAGCGCAATCACATCGCGCTGCTCTGAGGGTCTCAGGGGGGCGCGCAGGGAGCCCCCACCCTGCGCGATCCTCCCCTGTGCCCCCAGTACACCGCGATCATGTTTGATCGCGGTGTGCAAGGGGTTAATGTGCCGGGAGCGGTCCGTGACCGCTCCTGACACACAGTCATGGGTGTCAGCTGTGATAATCAGCTGACACCCGGCCGCGATCGGCTGCGCTCCCCCTGGGAGCGCGTCCGATCGCACGAGACGTACTATCCCGTCCATGGTCATACGGGCCCAGGTACCATGGACGGGATAGTACGTCCGATGGCAGTAAGGGGTTAAAATAAAAACAAAACACACTTTTCCTTATTTTATTTAAAAATAGCAAACACCGTTATACTCACCTAATGCCCATTCCATTGAATCCCTTGTCTACTGTAATAAAACACAAATAAAAAACAACAATATCCCTCACATAAAAAGCAACAATATCCCTCACCTGTCGGACATTCTGTCCCATGCTGTAATCCATGTCTGGGGAATGGGGATTACTGGTTTTCAATCTGGACAGTGCCAAAATGTGATCGTCCAGTCTGAGAACCACTGATGAATGAGCTGCTGTTCCGATCACTGAGGCTGCATTCTTATCTAAACTGAACTGCGGTGACCTCCCTCCAGTGAGAGGTGAGTTCACTGCCGTTCAAATTCAATGCAGTGAAATTCTCCCCGTGAACTGCAGTGAACTTGCTTAATCATTAATAATAATTTTATCAGCTGCCGCCTGCTCTCATTGTTTTAGTGGCTGCAGGCGTAGTCTGATGGGAGCAGTAGTCCCATAAGCCTGCGCTAGTGACAGGAAGTAAACTTTATAGCTCCAATCACATCTAAGGGCTCACGCTGTCATTTGACAGCATGGGAACCGCTGCTGTCTGACCTGCAGTAGTGATTTTACTGCCAATTAGAAGCAGTGTTTGCCGCGCTGTCATGCACATGACCCGGTGTTAGGGAGGTCGAACCCGAACAGTAACCCGGACTTCCTGGTGAAGTCCGTGTTCGTTGTCCGTGTCCAAACAGTAGATGTTCGAGTTCGCCCATCTCTACTTGTAATGTTTCTATGATTACGTCCCAATATCTTAGCAATTTCAAGAGTGCTGTGTCTCTCTGTAAAACTTTTAACAATTGACTTTTCAAAGTGAGATAAATCTATTTTGGTTTCACTATGTCTAGGGGAAATAAGATGCCTAATAATTCTGCACACCTTGCACACCTTCATAAAGGGTGTTGATATTCTTAGGCCAAACCCTCCCTCATTACATAAATACACATTTCCCGGTATGTTTTATCCAATAAGAATTCAAGTTTATACATTTTGGAGTTGGAAAATATGCATAAAAATTATGATATGGTCAAAATAGTCAATTGCCTGATAATTGTGCATACAGTTTATAGCCAAGTCAAGGACAAAAAAAATTGGAAAGTAATTCAATAAAGATAGGGATTCATGAATGTAAAATAAACAATTTATCACAAAATGCCTAAGCCGGTAACGCTCAAGAACAGAAAGATCTAAATAGAATTTCTACCAATCATAAAAGCTGCCCAGTTCTATAACAAGATTATTTTACAAACAAAACCAAGAATAAGTTGTTCCATAATGATGGGAAAACAGCAACATGAAGAGAGAAAAGACAGAACCTTGATTCAAAGTATACGACATTGTTGTATCACGTGAGTCCTGCATCCAATCAGTGGCCAGTAATGGTCTGCTTCTCTCCAGCTTTATTCAAATTACTCTGACTTAAAGAGAAATTAACAGCTTATGCTGGGCTCTGACTCCCTCAGGATGTCAGTTACATCCAATGGAAGTGAAAGTGAAGTGACCTATTAGTGACCATTGATTGGCTGCAGTGCTCATGTGCCAAAACAATAGAACACAAGTCCCTGAAGCCACGATGCTGACGTTGTTGGCTCCTGATGTGATTACATTATGCAATTGACAAGGAGCTGTTCAAGAAGTGGACAACAAGGCAAAGGAGTGTAATAAAATATTTTAATCACCTGACTTCAAAGTGACTGAACATGCTTTGCACTTAGTGAAGAGAAAAAGTCAGAAAGAACCAAAAACAAGCAGGAACTGAAATATGAGAGTGGAAAAGACTGGTCAAAGCTCTAAAGGAGCAAGATCTGTATGTCATAATTTGGCATAAACCAACACTATATCAAACACACTGTATAAGCTATTAATGCACATTGCTCACTTGCTTACATGTTTTGAGCAAAGAACAATAAATCAGAATAATGGAAACTGCAGCCCTACCATTCATTCATTCTTTCATTCAATCAATCCCATGAAAGATCACCATTGTCACCCACATTGACTATAATGTGTTTGTCAGGCTTCCTTCTTTGTGTTTGTCCGTTGGTGACTTACAATAGCACATCATGCAGCATTATTTTTTTTTCTGTTTTTTTATATATTAGCTGGATCTGACAGAAAAGCTGTAATGTAAATGTGAACAGAGGATGAAGGTGAAGATACACTTTTTTTCAGTTTGATCAGTAAAAATTATACCGTTAGGGAAATTATTTGAATTGAGTTTCTCAGTGAAGTGGCATCTCATATATGTATTACCTCTGGAAAATGTAATATACATGGCATAAAATAGGTGAACCACATGGATCTGCAATATACTGTAATATATAACATTGTCATATTGAATTTGGAATATGGGAGCTGTACATAACATAGAATTATTCCTTAGGTAAAGTTCATTGTATAGAATCAGCAGAAACCTAATCATTTACAGAATGCGGAATCCTGTCTTA
>JARQOD010000005.1:163230950-163312221 GCA_033576555.1 Oophaga sylvatica | reverse complement strand
ATCTTTTTTTTTTTTTTTTTTTTTTTTTTTTTTTTTTTTTGGGGGGGGGGGGGGGGGGGGGGGGGGGGGGGGCCGCCAAGGGGGGGTGGGGGGGGGTTTTTTTCCCTGGGGGGGGGGGGGGGAAAAAAGGGATTTAAAAAAGGAAAAAATTTTTTTAAAAAATTTTGTTTTTAATATGTTTTTTAAATTAAAAATTTTTTAAAGATTTTGTTTTTATTGTTAATGGGGGGAAATTATGGAAAAAATTTTAATTGTTTTTGAAAAATTTTGGTTTTAAAGGGGATTAAGTTTTAAAGGTTAATTTTTTTGTAAAAAAAAAAATTTTAATTTTAAAATTAGAAATGGTTTAATTTTTCCGAAAAGGAAATAAAGGGGGTTTTAAATAAAAGAACAACAATTATAAAAATTTCAAAAAAATTTTAACTTTGTACAAAAAAAAAAATTTTAAAAAAGATCGTTCGCAGAAAGGGGTCCCCAGCAGGAAACCTGCTTTAAGATGACAGATAGGGGAAGATAAGCGAGCTCTGTAACTTCCAGATTTGGGAATAGACGCTTGGCACAAGGGGCGGTATTTGAACCTTTTTTCACAGAGTCGCTGACATGCCGCAGAGTAGAGCTGTGTCCTTAACACCCAGGGGAAAAACCCGATAACTGCTGGCGGATGCGTCTGCGGTCATCAGCAGAACACAAGCAAGCAACCCTCACCGGAGTAGCCGGATTCTAGAGGCATTTTAGCCAAAACCCTGAACACAGCTACAAAAACTCCTCATCGGAGGGCCGTATTCACGGGGTTTTTTTCAGCCAAGCCCAAAAAACATGCGGCAGATCACCTGAGCAAGCACATAAAAGAATTTATAAAAGCGCTGGCCGTGCAGCCATGCAAAAAATTTTATAGCAGCAACAAAAACCTTTCCCGACAGGGCCAATGAGAAACGTTCCCGAACACAAGCATTCAGGACCTTCCCGGGGGACCCAAAGGAGTTGCGCAGTACCCGAGCAGTGACTCTTGGTCCCAAGGAAAACCTTGCCCCCGGGCATGCTCAGAAGGGGAAAAGCAGGACTTAACCACAAACCCTCTGGGCGCTGACCAATGGCACATGACAGAACCTGAAAGGTAGCATAACCATTTGTCCGTTAGGCTGTGCCCAGACGCGGGGACCGCGCTCTGCTGGGGGTCCACTTCGGGGGGAATGGATGGGAGACCGCAGCGGGAACGGCCGAAATTTTCCCCCTGTGAAAGGGGGAAACTCGACCTCTAACACTTAGAAAGGGACGTAAAGATAAAAGAATTGACAATTTGCTGTGCAAAATTCATACAATATCATTGCATTGTCTCTTGATTCTGTCGCTATCAGTTTGGTCATAGCGCTTGCCATGGTACCCTGAACACTGCCCTAGTAAACAAAAAAAAACTTGCACTACCGCATTGTGAAATGTGAAACCGATACACTATTCGTCGATTAACCGTCTATATCACTCCGTGACTTAGGTAACAGCTGACTATTAAACTACTAAACACTTTGCTGCCTAATTAAATCCATGATTGGCAACTCACTAAAAGATATGTGCTAAGTACAATTATAGCTGAAGCATCAATATTCATTTAAGACATATACAGTGCACATAGGTATACAAATATCTGCGTAAATGCACATTAATTGATAATAGTAATCATCTAATGACCTGTCAGCCGACAAAATCCAGGATGAATCCATATGGTCTTCCATCAAACTACTCCAGCTTCTAGTTGCTGTCGTCACCCTAGGCTGTAACAGAAGTCCACCAGCTATGCACTCTCATTAGGCCGTAAGTCTCGGCCCAATCTCACACTCCGGGTCACAGACTGTTTTTTTCACCACAAACTTTCTCTTGTCATCTTTAGTCCCCTAGAAGTCTGTAGCCTTTCAACAAGCTTTATAAGTCTGCCAAACTGAACAGTAACATGGGCGTTCAGTAAGAAATCCGTGTTTCACGATCACACGATAGTGCCTTTGTTCATCCAATTGGGTCTCTGCTCACTCAATCAAACCTACAATGTGTTTTATTTTCAATTCAGTAAACAGGACTTCTTACCCTCAGGAAAGGTTCTGTACCCCTCTATTAATCCACATCCAGTGCTGATCTTTCATTCCTTAACATGTTCTACTAGGGCTTGGCTGTAAACCAATGTAGTCTTCGTCTTTACAGTTGGTAAAGTCCAGGCAAAGACTGACTGTCGCTCCCTTACTCCTTTGACTTTTTTTTTTTTTTTTCTAAAATCTCTTTTATTCAAGAAAAATGTCACATACAGATATAACATGTATAACAGCAATATGGATAAAGACATGTATATTCACATAGTTATCAATATTCACAGATAAGAATGGAAAGCAAAGATGCCAAAATAGCATTGCTGACTCGTAATATAACAAGGCAGAGTTTAAGTAAAAGTGATCAAGTCTCAAAACAACAAACTCTTCAGAGTATATGCCTTTCCATCTAATGCAGATAACTGCCTATCAAAATTCCTTAGGTATCTAATAAAAACAGAACAAAGAAACAAATAGCCTAAAAGAAGTTTTAGGAAAGAAGAGAAGAAAAGATGAAGGAGAAAAGGAAAAAGGGAGGGAGGTAGGGAAGTGGATGGTATACAATAGGGGTGGTATACAATAAAAAGGGTGCCTACTGAAATCCAAGTCTTGCCTGAGGACCACAAAGTCCAGGTAGGAACTAGTTCTGATCAACAATTTAGTGGTTAAAAGACTTAAGTATTCAGGAGTTTCATGAAACATTATCCACTCCTGCGATGTGCAAGTGTATTTGCGGATCTGCGTGTCTGAGTGGGCAGAGAGTCTTTCCATCCCGCAGATGAAGTCCATCTCCCGGGCCCAATCAAGCACACTAGGTGTCACTGGTAGTTTCTACTTCCTTGGAATAATTGTTCTAAGTGCAGAGATACAATGTCTAGGTAGCCCCGTTTTAACTTTCTTGAATGGACCCAGGATCATGGACAGTAAACCAATCTGAGTGGAACACTCTGTCACTTCACCTGTGACATGTTGATGGATTTGAAAAACTTTTTTCCACAGATCTAGAATCAAGGGACAAGACCACTACAGATGGACCATAGAATCTGCTTCATTGTTGCATCTCAAGCATAGGTCTGGTATGAAAGGATATATCCTATGCAACTCCCACAGACATTTATACCACCTAGAGACAATTTTGAAATTGGTTTCCTGTGTTTTGCAAGCCAGTGGCAATTTGTGGGTGCAAAGGAACGATTTGTTCCAGTCCTGCTCAGAGAGCTCTGTGTCCTGCTCCCTTTCCCATTCCCTCACATACCATAGGGAACGTTTGTCATCCCTAGATGTTAAAATGGAATATAGAGGTGAGATAAATGAGTCGGAGTTGGTTCTTGTTGCAATATCATCTCCAAAGGAAAACAGTCGCTTGTGAGAACTGAAGGAGATGGAGAGGATGAGATATATGACTGTAGGTGCAGATATTCAAACCACAGAATCTGGAGATTAGGGAAAAGCGAGCGGAATTCTGATATAGCTGGAAGAGAGGGTGCCCCCAATAGAGCCTGTAGGACTCTCGGCCTACTGGCTGAAGACCAGTTCAGAAATTTGTGTGTCCTGACCGCCGGAGGGAAATCTGGATTGTCAAAATTTGAAGTCAAAGGGCCCCAAGGCCTTGAAAGATTAAAGTTTCGATTCAGTCCATTCCAGATCACCAGAGGTCTTGCGTCAATACAGAGAAAGCTAAATTATTTGGTTGTTTGCTTTTAATAATCCATCGAAGAGAAGTCAAAGACCACTGGATCAGATGTTCTTCTATGGACACCCACTGCTTCTCACCAGCCCCATGAAACCAATCCACAATTCTGATGAGGGTGGATGCAGAATGATAAATGGAAGTCAGGTAGGTGGGTGCCTCCTACTCTTTTAGGTCTGGTTAGAATTCTACGGGCCAAACGAGGTTCATGTGGTTTTCACACAAAATTACAACAGACCTTCCTGAGTCGTAGGAAAAAGGCTCTTGCGATGGCAATTGGGAGTGCCTGAAACAAATACAGGAGCTTTGAAAGAATATCCATTTTTAAAACATTTATTCTCCCAAACCAAGAAAATCTCCTTTTCTCAAATGCGTTTAAGTCCAAAATAATCCGCTGAAGCAGCGGCTTATAGTTCAAGTCAAATAATTGTGATAGATCTGTGGAGAGTGTGATTCCCAGATATTTCAAGGAGGAGGAACACCACTTTAAGTGGAAGGAAGCCCGGAGACGCAGTCCCCGCTCTGACGGAATAGCAATGTATAACATTTCAGATTTTGTGAGATTAACTTTATAATTATTGACTTGGCTGTATAGATCAAATTCTTTAAGAATTGAGGGAAGTGAAAGTTCAGGGTTAGTGACAGAGCATTAAATCATCAGCGTAAAACGCCAACTTATGGGATTTCCCGTTCACCTGCAGCCCATGTATGTTCAGATTTTGTCTCAAATCAATGGCCAGATGTTCCTTAACCAGAGCGTACAGTAGCGGCGAAAGCAGGCACCCCTGCCTTGTGCTGTTTCCAATATTAAGAGGTTTTGAAAGCAAATTCTTACAGCGCACTCTAGCAGAGGGATTGGAGTACAATGCCATTATTTTTTCTAAGAAGTTCGGGCCCAAGCGAATTTGTTTGAGTGTCTGTCTAAGAAAAGGCCAGCTCATTCAGTCAAATGGCTTCTCTGCATCGACTGAGAGCACAATAGGATGGTTTTAAGCGTATTGTCACGAGCTTCCCTCTGATAGATAAATCCAACCCGATCATTAGCAATCAGCCAAGGCAGAGAAAGCGACAGTCTAGATGCAAGGAGTTTCAAAAATAACTTTACATCAATATTGATCAAAGAGATCGTGCGATAGCTCGAGCACAACTCCGGGCTCTTTACTGGTTTAGGAATAACCGTGACAGTAGCTTCTAAAGTTTGTCTGGGAAAAAGGTTGGGCCGACGAAATAGCATTGAACACCTTCGTTAAGAACGCAGTAGCTGGGTTGCAAAGGTTTGATAAAATTTGGCAGTGAAGCCATCCGACCCGGGTCTCTTATTAGGGGGAGTCATTTTGATAATCAATGAGACCTCATCAATAGTGAAAGGATCATCCTCACAGTGTCGTCTGGTAAAGTAAACATGGCCTTTCAGCTACGTATTCCTGTAGCACCTCATCCGGGCATGAGCGAGGGGGACCTCTCCTGGCGACCCTTTGATGTTTTATAGGAATTCATAATACACCCTAAAAGTGTTAGCTATTTGGATGGGATGATGTACCAAGCCAAACCCTTCAAGTCTAATAGAGGGAATAAACGTGGTAAGCGCCTTGGATGAATACGTCTGGCTAGAGGACCTCTGCATTTGTCTCCAAACTCATATTGGAATTGGCGTATATGTTCTCTAAATTTTGAATAGGATTGATCCAGAAGTAACTTTGTCTTTTTTTAGTTTGTTCAGGGACAACAGTACGTCAGGTTTGGCGTCATTTTTATGTGTCTGTTACAATACATTAATTTGCACGAGCAAGTTTGTAATCTGGGTGGCTTTCTCTTTTTTTCAGTCTGGCTCTCTCCCTGATCAGGACACCCCTAATCGTACACTTAAGGGATTCCCATTGCATCGGCAGCGGGGTCTCATCTTCAGAATAGTGAAGCAAAAAGTCTGCGATTGTGGATTTAACTGGCATATCGTGTCTCCATCTGTCAGAAGGTTAGGATTGAGACTCCACTGCCAAACCCGGTGGGGTGAATTAGGTGGGAAAATTGTCAAGAATATGGGAGCGTTGTCAGATCAGGTCATAGAGCCAATGGAAGCAGTGGGTCCCCACTCGAGCAATTGGTGGCTAATAAAAAAATAGTCTATGCGACTATACAAGGAGTGTACCTCCGAGAAAGTGTGAAATCTCTTATGGACGCGTGGAGAGTGCGCCAAATGTAAACAGCTCTGTTACGAAACAAAGCTGCCTTAAAGGCACCAATTTGTTTGGGTGAAAGTGCATACTTACCCGCCGACGTGTCATGACTTTTTTATTTGTCTCTTGTGTTAAAGCAGGTCACTTGTGAATCCACCCTCTTTTTTCCCCCTGTACAAACAGTCTCATCCTTTTGTTGGATGTGCCAACATTGACCCTGTTTGGTCCCTAGATGGCCACTAGATCTGCTCACAATGCTTCATAGCATATTTCTATTACATAGACCACTGCATGTCATTTAGAGGTCACCTAGATAATTAGAGCAGCCCTTACATGCTCTTTGCTTTAGAACTTGCAAGCCTTATGTGAAGCTGAATGGATCTTTGGTGCCAGTGTCTGGCTCCTCTAAAACTGCAAAGACAAAGCTGCCTGTAAAAGCAGCATCAGAAAGTGTGCAATTAAGCCTGCAGCCATGCCACTGAACATGAGGAGTGCACCTTCCCCTTTTAACCAAGTATTTGGGAGGCAAGGTAACATTGTACTTCTGAAGACAGAACATGAGACAAACACACAACTCAATTAATTTTGTTTCTCTCTCCTCTCCAAATTGTCAGAAAATCTTTCCCCTCTCAGTTTTTTATTTCCTTTACATGCTCTTTGAAACCTGATCTCACAGTCTTACAGCAGACCTTCTCAAGAACAGATTGACCTTTGTGGTTTCTCAGGCTCACTGCACCTGAACCCGCTCAAATTTGAAGGTTAGTATTTTCTCTTTGTATTAATTAGAATTGTTTATTTAGCTTGTTTTTTGAATGAATAATGTAAAGTTTGTGGAAATAAGTAACATTTTTTTTTAAGAAAAAAAGAGGGTGACCTCTAAGGTACATTGTGCCCTAACATGTACTCTTTCTTTCTCGCTTCAGATTTTCTGCTGAAATGGCAAGTAAAATATATGATTTATCTAACCTATTTAAAGTTGAAGAAATTAAGAATATGCTGTTAAATGATGATGAGGGAGACCCCCCCACTGATTGAAGATTTAGTGGAAGAGAGTGACATTTCATCTCAAGATGAGGTAAAAGAATGTAAAAGTGTTTCAGGAACAGAGCATGATGGTGAGGAGACTGACACAGATGAACAAGATACAGATAACTCCTATTATTTGGGCAAAGACAAAAAGACCAATTGGAGCAAGAAGCCACTTACAGCAGTAGCCGAAACACCAAGCACTGGCCACTGGTCATCTTATTCGCAATGTTGAATGTGGGTGACATCAATTCACAAGTGAATTACCACTCCAATGAACTGGAACCACTGCATAGAAGAGTTTACCTGAAAGCATTGGCTAATGAAGTAATGAGTGAAGAGCTACTCCGAAGAAGTCTGAAGATTAGTGCAATCCCGTCAAGCCTGAAAGTCCAGCTGAAAAGATTTAATGCCAAAGATGATTGAGAAAAATCACCACTTCTTCCACCTCTCAAAAGAGGTAAGTATACCCGTGGCACTGTTGAAAATGATGGCAGAAGGATATCAAATTATGAATGCAAAAAAATGTCAGAACTCGATCTGCCTGTCCCATGCATATACGATCTGCCAGACCTGCTTCTCTTAGTGTAACTGTTTTTCTTCTGCTGAACATGTAACCTCTGAATCTGAGTGAATAATAATCAAGTAGCATGTAAGTGCGTCAACATTAACTTTTTTACCTTAATTTTAATTTTTAGTAACAGGTAATGAAAACTGGAGGCTATTTGGCGGTAGTTGAGAAATGTACTTTCTGTTTTAAAATTTTAATGGTGATTAAATGATTTTTTTTTGGCATCTGATTTCGAGTACTCTCTTCATACATTCCTATGAAGGTCACTGATTACATTTAGAGTGTTGAAACTAAGGTATTTAGATGTTATAGGTGGTTTTATAATCTGTGCCTGTCAGGTGTTCAGCACCGGAACTCAGGAGTGCCAAAGGTGAGCCTGACGTAGAGTTAAGTGTAGTTGTCTAAAATAAGTTTGATTGACAAAATAAATAAACTATAATATTTCTAAAATACCCAATTTCTTCTATTTTGTTTACGCTTCTACTGAACAATTCTAAAATATACTTGATGTAGGTCATTGTATTTTTCTGTGCAAAATATGTTATTTCAACAAATCAGTCAGACGTGCTAAAGTTGAAATAAAGAGCTGAGAATAAATACCACCTTCTCAATGCAATTAGGCCAGAACACAAAGGTAATTCTTTTATGGAATTCTCCAGTGTCTTTTTCATTGTTTTTGTGTCACAAAAAAATAAAAGGAACCTTATGAAGATTATGCATATTAAATCTCAGATTAAAAAATAAATGAAAAAACTTAGACATCATATTTTAAAGTGAAAATGGTTTTAATGTTGCGTGATCAGTATGGCACACCATGTTAGAAAAATAATAATAATAAAAAAAGACGTGGGGCTCCCCTTATTTTTCATAACAAGCACAGGTAAGGCAGACAGCTGCGGGCAGGTTATCAAAAATAGAGGGGCCTCCACGCCAGTTATTTTTAATTATCTAAATAAATAATTTAAAAAATTGCGTGGGGTCCTCTTCATTTTTGATAGTCAAAGTAAATCAAAGAGTTGGGGGCTGGCATTCTCAGGCTGGGAAGGTCCATAGATATTTGACCTTCCCCACCCTAAAAATAGCAGTTCACAGCCACCCCAGAAAAAATGCATCCATTTGATGTGCCAGTTATGGCGCTTTGCCAGGCTCTTCCCACTTACTCTGGTGCGTTGGAAAGCAGGGTAATATTTGAGAATAATTCTTAGTTGTGTAATGTCCGCTGACATCAAGCCTAGAGGTTAGTAATGTGGTGGTGTCTATTAGACTCCCTCCTTACTAAATTGGTAAATGAATAATTAAAAAAACACACACAGGAAAAGAATACTTTATTTGAAGGAAGACTCGCCACCACACTCCATCATGTACCCATTTATTAATTAAAAATAAATCCAGGCATTTCCAACAGAAATCCAATAGTGAAAACTCCCATGATGCCCATTGAATCCTTTAGAGTCTCGTTTTGAGAAAGTTCTCAGAAAGAGACTTCACAGTTCACTCCTGTTCAGCAGCCGGCAAGGAAAATCTCACATTCCTGCCTGCCGCAGACTGTGAGTAACCCTATTGAGCCTCATTTTCAGAGCAAGGTTCAATAAGGTTTCTCACGGTCAGCAGCAGGCGCAAGCATGGAAATTTACGTGTCTGCCGCTGTACGAGAGTGGACTATGAAGTTTCATTCTGAGAACTTTCTTAGAACGAGACTCCAAAGGATTCGATAGGCGTTGTGGGACATTTAACTATCCTGGATTTATTTTTAATTAACCTCCTTAGACCTCGTGTATACTGTAGTGTACAACGGTTTCTGGGTTCTCGGACTTCTGGGTTTGAGGAGGATAATAAATGGGTAAAGGAGGGAGTGTGGGGGAGACTTTATTTAAAATAAAGTATTTTTTTCTGTGTATTTATTTATTTTTACTACTAGGTTAGCAATGCGGGTGTCTGACTGTGCTTGGTAACTGCTGAGAACAACCCCAAAAACAATTACCCGATTGCCACCGCACCAGCGAAATCAGGAAGCGAAGAAGCTAAGCATCACATTTGGTGCTTCAAATAGGATTTGTCTTTTGGGAATGGCCCAATAACCATGGGCATTCTCAGGCTATTACTATAATAACTTAAAGGTTACCAGATTCCACAGCCTCCTGATGTGCATTACATTCATACATGCTGAGTCCATAGACAATATTCTGAAATTGAACAGTGAACTTGCGAGACGAGAGTCCATCCTACAAACCAACACAGAGATTTCAATCAGAAATTAAAGAGAGAAAGCAAAAAGAATTCCATAGAGGCCATGCAGACTTTAGAAAGAGCAGAGTCTTCAACTTCTGCAACCCTTAAAAAGAGGCAAGAGCAGGACTGATATTTCATCCACAGACATAGACGCATATGACAGTTATCAAGGGGGTACAATTAGGATGGTTGATAACAATTTCACTCAAAACAGGAGACCCTAGAGAGAGAAATTGGGAATATCAGGGAGAAGATTTCCCCCTGGAAAGGCAAAGGACTAATTTCCTACACAAAATGGACCACGGTCTGAGGTACATTGTCATCCTCTTTTTTCTTAGAGAGGAAAGGCCTAGGAGTCCCCTAAATTAGATGGAACAAACAGGCACCTTGCAATACTTCAGCAAGTAGATAAGAATAGAATCATACACAATTCCAAATGGGACAGTTTCCATCCAAAATACATAAAAAACTCTATTGTCTACAGCCAAGCCATCAGATACAATCGTATATGTTCCAAGCCCATGAATAGAGATGAACACCTTGGTCGCCTCAGAAAGACCTTTTTGAATCAGGGCTACCATCCAAGGACAATTGAAAACCAAATTACAAGAGCCACCAGAATACCAAGGAATCACCTGCTACATTACAAAGCTAAAGAAGAAAATAACGGGTGCCTCTAGTGGTCACCTACAATCCAAATCTGGAAGTGCTAAGAGGAGCTGCATGGAAACTACAACCTTTACTACAAAAAGATGCCTGATTACAATCCATATTTCCAGACCCCCACTACTGTGTTTTAGGCAGCCCCCAAATCTAAGAAGCATCATTGTCAGAAGCTCCCTGTCCTCCCCAACGGCTGCAGGAACCTTTCCTTGCAACCAGAAAAAATGAAAAACCTGTCCATCTATAATGACCACGGACAAGATAAAGATCCCCAACTCCCATCAGGACTACAAGATCCAGGTACTTTCAGCAGCATCACATCTAATTTGGTGTACCTAATTATTTATACGAAATGTCCATCTGGGGGTCTGTATGTGGGGGAGACAGGGCAAAAACTGAGAATTCTCATCACCACACAATAAAAGAAAAAGAATGGATCTACCTGTGGCAAAACACTTTTGTATCCCCGGTCATGGCATGATGGACATGAAATTACTTGTATTAAAAGCTAAATTTAAATCTGAGAGAGATAGAAAAGTTTGGGAATATAAACTTATGATGACCTTTGATACACTCAGTGCTGGAATGAATGTATCGCATTGATTTTTGTATTTTTACATCAAGTAAGGAATTTGCTCCTAAGACCTTCTGGGGCAAAACAACACAATACCAGACCCCAATTAGAAGGCAATAAAACTTTCACACTCCTTATCTATGAACTGTTCCAATATTTATGTTCATCTCTCTCTCCCATAATGACAGTTCTGCTTTACGTCACTTGTCTTACCTATTGCATTGTTTCTGTGCTGTGTTGTGTATAAATATGTGATTCTTCAAATTTTGTTTTAGTCTTTGCCTGATGAAGAAACCTGAGTAGTCTCGAAAGCTTGCAATTTGTTACCATCTTTTCAGTTAGCCATTAAAAAGGTATCAACCACTGAGGACTCTCAATTCTAAATATTTTTCTACACAATTCCAGTCTTTTATGCAATCCCCAAAATTCAGAATGGGTTGGATCTCTTTAACCCCTTAACGACCGCCGATACGCCTTTTAACGGCGGTCATTAAGGGTACTTAAACCATATCGCCGTTAATTAACGGCGCTGTGGAAAAAGTGAATAGCGCCCCCCAGAGGCACATTTTCTCCGTGGTCCCCTCGTGTCCCCCAATGTTCCCGTTGTGGCCCGCGGGCCCACCTTCCTCCTCCGGTCTGCGCCGCCATCTTGAATGGCTGGCGCATGCTCAGTGCGCCCGCCACGTTTTGCCGGGGGGGGCGGGCAATTTTCGGGTCATAGTTACCGACCCCGGTGTCGCGATCGCCATTATACTACGTATACTACGCACATCAGAGGGGAGAAAATGAGGGTCCCCCGGTCCCCCGATTGCCCCCCTATACTTACCGGTGTCCTCCGTCCTCCTCAAGGCCCCAGGAAACCGGCGTCTTCTTCCTGCAAAAAAAAAAGAGCGGGCGCATGCGCAGTGCGCCCGCCGATCTGCTTGGCGGCAGATTCAAAAAAAGTTTCATTCATTCTCACAAAAGTACATTTTGATCACTGTGATAAACTATCACAGTGATCAAAATAAAAAAAACAGTACATAACCCCCCATTTATCACCCCCTTAGTTAGGGACAAATAATAAAATATAGAAATTATATTTTTTTTTCATTTTTCTGTTAGGGTTAGGGTTAAGGCTAGGGTTAGGGTTAGGCTTAGGGTTATAATTAGGGTTAGGGTTATAATTAGGGTTAGGGTTATAATTAGGGTTAGGCTGGGTTCATACTGCGTTATGGCAGTCCATTAGACGGACTGCATTACACCGCGGTATAACGCGGTGTAACGCAGTCCGTTAACGCTACCATTCACCCCCATTTGAGGGCGCATTGTGACGAATGCCATCATTCAGTGACGGAGCCTCGGACGCGGGCTGCAGTGTCTGGGCTCCGTCACCGCTAGCGCAGATGAATCATCTGCTGATTCCTCTGCGCTAGCGGGTATAGCATAACGCGATCGCGTTATGCTATACCGTTACCAGCCCGTCAACGCTATATGTTGAACGGGCTGGTAAAACGCAAAATTAACCCAGCCTTAGGGTTAGGGTTATAATTAGGGTTAGGATTACAATTAGGTTTAGGGTTACAATTAGGGTTAGGGCTACAATTAGGGTTAGGGTTACAATTAGGGTTAGGGTTACAATTAGGGTTGGGATTAGGGTTAGGATTAGGGTTAGGGTTGGGATTAGGGGTGTGTTGGGGTTAGGGTTGGAGCTAGAATTGAGGGGTTTCCACTAATTAGGCACATCAGGGGGTCTCCAAACATGACGTGGTGTTCAAAAAGTCAGATGGCGCTCCCTCCCTTCCGAGCCCTGCCGTGCGCCCAAACAGTGGTTTACCCCAACATATGGGGTATCAGCGCACTCAGGACAAATTGCCCACCAATTTTGGGGTTCTAATTTCTCTTGTTACCCTTGGGAATAAAAAATAGCTGGCTAAAAAAATAATTTTTGAGGAAAAAAAAAATTTTTTTATTTTCACGGCCCTGCGTTTATAAATTTCTGTGAAGCACTTTGGGGTTCAAAGTGCTCACCACACATCTAGATAAGTTCCTTAGGGAGTCTAGTTTCCAAAATGGGGTCACTTGTGGGGGTTTTCCACTATTTAGGCACATCTGGGGCACTGCAAACGGAACATGACCCCCATCAACGTCTGCATTCCAAAACGTTATTACTTCCTTTCCAAGCCCTGCTGTGCGCCAAAACAGTTTCCCCCCCCACATATTTGGTATCAGCGTACTCAGGACAAATTGGACAACAACTTTTGGGGTCCAATTTCCTTGTGAAAAATCAAAAATTTGGGACTAAAAAAATCATTTTTGTGGAAATTTTTTTTTTTTTTTCACACCCAGGCATTATAAACTTTTGTGAAACACTTGGGGGTTCAAAGTGCTCACCACAGATCTAGATAAGTTACTTAGGGGGTTTAGTTTCCAAATGGAGTCACTTGTGGGGGTTTTCCACTGTTCAGGCTCATCTGGGGCACTGCAAACGGAACATGACCCCCCTCAACGTCTGCATTCCAAAACGTTATTACTTCCTTTCCAAGCCCTGCTGTGTGCCAAAACAGTTTCCCCCCCCACATATTTGGTATCAGCGTACTCAGGACAAATTGGACAACAACTTTTGGGGTCCAATTTCCTTGTGAAAAATCAAAAATTTGGGACTAAAAAATCATTTTTGTGGAAAATTGATTTTTTTTTCACACCCAGGCGTTATAAGCTTTTGTGAAACACTTGGGGGTTCAAAGTGCTCACCACAGATCTAGATAAGTTACTTAGGGGGTCTAGTTTCCAAAATGGGGTCACTTGTGGGGGTTTTCCACTGTTTAGGCACATCTGCGGCACTGCAAACAGAACATGACCCCCATCAACGTCTGTATTCCAAAGCTTTATTACTTCCTTTCCAAGCCCTGCCGTGCGCCCAAACAGTTTCCCCCCCACATATTTGGTATCAGCGTACTCAGGATAAATTGGACAACAACTTTTAGGGTCCAATTTCCTTGTGAAAAATAAAAAATTTGGGACCAAAAAATCATTTTTGTGGAAAATTGTTTTTTGTTTTTTTTCACACCCAGGCATTATAAACTTTTGTGAAACACTTGGGGGTTCAAAGTGCTCACAACAGATCTAGATAAGTTCCATAGGAGGTCTAGTTTCCAAAATGGTATTACTTGTGGGGGTTTCCACTGTTTAGGTGCATCAGGGGCTCTCCAAACGCGACATGGTGTCCAATCTCAATTCCAGCCAATTTTGGTTTGAAAAAGTCAAACGGTGCTGCTTCCATTCCAAGCCCTGCCGTGCGCCCAAACAGTGGTCCCCCCCCATATATGGGGTATCAGCATACTCAGGACAAATTGGACAACAACTTTTGTGGTCTAATTTCTCCTGTTACCCTTGGGAAAATAAAAAATTGGGACTAAACGATCAGGTTTGTGGAAAAAATATGAATTTTTATTTTCACGCCCGGGCGTTATAAACTTCTGTGAAGCACTTGGGGGTTCAAAGTGCTCACCACACATCTAGATAAGTTCCTTAGGGGGTCTAGTTTCCAAAATGGGGTCACTTGTGGGGGGTTTCCACTGTTTAGACACATCAGGGCCTCTACAAATGCGACATGGCGTCCAGCCAATTCCGCGTTGAAAAAGTCAAACGGAGCTCCTTTCCTTGCGACCTCTGCCGTGCGCCCAAAAAGTGGTTTACCCCAACATATGGGGTATCGGCATGCTCAGGACAAATTGCACAAAAACTTTTGGGGTCTTGTTACCCTTGGGAAAATAAAAATTGAGGTGAAAAGATCATTTTTGTGGAAAAAATATGATTTTTTATTTTCACAGCTCTACGTTATAAACTTGTGTGAATCACTTGGAGGTTCAAAGTGCTCACCACACATTTAGATAAGTTCCTTAAGGGGTCTAGTTTCCAAAATAGGGTCACTTGTTGGGGTTTCCACTGTTTAGGCACATCAGGGGCTCTCTAAACGCGACATGGAATCCAGCCAATTCTGCGTTGAAAAAGTCAAACAGCGCTCCTTCCCTTGCGACCTCTGCCGTGTGCCCAAAAAGTGGTTTACCCCCACATATGGGTATCAGCATGCTCAGGACAAATTGCACAAAACTTTTGCGGTCTTATTACCCTTGGGAAATTAAAAATTGGGGTGAAACAATAATTTTTGTGGAAAAAAAAATATTTTTTTTTCATGGCTCTACGTTATAAACTTGTGTGAAGCACTTGGAGGTTCAAAGTGCTCACCACACATCTAGATAAGTTCCTTAAAGGGTCTTGTTTCCAAAATGGGGTCACTTGTGGGGTGTTTCCACTGTTTAGGCACATCAGGGGCTATCTAAACGCGACATGGCATTCAGCCAATTCTGCGTTGAAAAAGTCAAACGGCGTTCCTTCCCTTGCGACCTCTGCCATGCGCCCAAAAAGTGGTTTACCCCCACATATGGAGTATTGACGTATTCAGAAGAAATTGCACAACAAATTTTGTGGTTCATTTTTTCTTTTAACACTTGTGAAAATAAAAAAAACTTGGTTCCGAAGTAAAGCTTTTGCAAAAAAAGTTAAATTTCAATTTTTTCCTTCCACATTGCTTCAGCTCCTGTGAAGCACCTGAAGGGTTAATAAACTTCTTGAATGTGGTTTTGAGCACCTTGAGGGGTGCAGTTTTTAGAATGGTGTCACTTTTGGGTATTTTCTATCATATAGACCCCTCAAAGTGACTTCAAATGTGATGTGGTCCCTAAAAAAAATGGTGTTGTAAAAATGAGAAATCGCTAGTCAACTTTTAACCCTTATAACTTCGTAACAAAAGAAAATTTTGTTCCCAAAATTGTGCTGATGTAAAGTAGACATAGGGAAATATTATTTATTAAGAAATTTGTGTGACATATCTCTCTGATTTAAGGGCATAAAAATTTAAAATTTGAAAATTGCTTAATTTTCAAAATTTTCGCCATATTTCCGTTTTTTTCATAAATAAACACAAGTCATATCAAAGAAATTTTACCACTAACGTGAAGTACAATATGTCACGAAAAAACAATCTCAGAATCAGCGGTATTCG
This sequence comes from Oophaga sylvatica, assembly GCA_033576555.1. Lineage (NCBI taxonomy): Eukaryota > Metazoa > Chordata > Amphibia > Anura > Dendrobatidae > Oophaga > Oophaga sylvatica. The sequence continues at coordinate 163,296,181 of JARQOD010000005.1, read as the reverse complement.
TTAAAGCGTTCCAGAGTTATAACCTCATAAAGTGACAGTGGTCAGAATTGTAAAAATTGGCCCGGTCATTAAGCTGCAAAATGGCTCTGTCACTAAGGGGTTAAGAGCCAACCTATAGTTTCTGGGAATTACTCCATTACTCAGAACTGTGGTGTCTACATTGATAGGATACTGACACAGTTTGTAACATAATTGTCCTCCTACATATGTGATGCATCAGGCCTGTTGTGGAAAACAGAAAACCTGGTAGTGGATGATTTATGTAGCAGTCTTCCACATGAGATCAGGATCGAGCCGCAGAGTTTTATTTGAGGTGCAAAGGAATGCACCTAACTCCACAAAGAGAATTTCTCTGTAGGCTGAGATTTTTATTGGCAAAAAACTACTTCTTATTTGACAACAGATTTTACCACCAGCTCAGTGGCACAGATGTGGGGAGCTCATGTACTTCCACATATGCAAATTTGCTTCTGGGCTGGTGGGAGGACACAATGGTGTTTGGAGACGAGAGGTCATTCTGGTGGTGCCCCCAGATATTATTCTGGGGGCGCTACATAGATGATATCATCATACTATGGACCAGTGATTTGACCTCCTTTTATAAATTTGTCATTCGGGAGCTTAATATCAATGACATAGGTCTAAGATTCACATCTCAATGTAACCCTAGGTCAATAGACTTCCTGGACATTAATATCACAAAAGATGGGGATGGATGTCTTGAGACAAAAATCTTCAGAAAACCCACCTTGACTAATAATCTACTGAGATGAGATAGTCATTATTCCTTTAGCCTTAGGAGCTAGATCCAAAAGGCACAATATCAAAAATTTCAATATCAGAGAAATTGTTTCTCATCACAAACCTGCCATACTCAACTAGGCAACTGAAAGAAAAATTTATTTAAAGAGGATATCAAAAGAATATATTTAGTGAAGCTGTCACGCTGGATGGAGGATAAGTAAGTGCACAACAAAGGAAATAGGGATGGGGTGCCCAAATACTAGGGAAGGGGGAGTGGAGACATCTAGGCAAATCTAATATCACCCTGTCTTCCCTAAACATCCCTGCACCTTTCGCCAAGCAGGAGCTGAATTCCTGCCTGACCCTAACGAAAGGCACAACATAGAAAGGGGACAGGGTAATCACTAGTCAGTCCCCACTAAACTGAAGACAGAGAGAGGTGACAGATGGGGGGAATACTTAACTTGAGAAGATAACCGAGTCATCATACTAGCAATCCTCTAAGGGTCCTCAGGGAAAGACACTAGCCAACTGCTAGAACTTCCAAACAAGACTGAGGCACATATGAGCTAACACCTGCACCATGCTGCAGTAATTGAATGCATTTAACCTTTCAGCCCAGGAGTGTGTTACCAGCGGAAGCTGGAGGTAACTATTGGGTCCTAGAAGGAGAAGGCTATCACTCCATTACAGAGATGCCAAAATCAAGAAGGTGCTTGAGCTAAACGCAAAGATCTTCTACAGCAGAATCCAGGACAACTATCTGTCACACGTAACACACCCGTGACAGAAACCTTCTCTACTGCTGTATCCTGTACAAAGACAAACATAATGAAACCAAGGGAGAGAGATCTTGGAATCCCCCCTCAGGGTGAAAGGAAATTATGATGACTGTTCCACAGAGGTCAGGCAAATATTAGACAGACATTGGAACATTTTAACGGCGGACATCGATATTGCTAAATATCTTGCAGCTACCCCAACCATAACTTTCAGAGGGTGAAAATCCATCAGAGACCAGCTTGTGCACAGCACCTATGCTCCACCAAAGAGGGCTGGCACATGTTTGGAGCAAAGAAAACATGTCACCTTCAATTGTGGTAACTGCAATTTTTGTAACTTTGTTAAGGTTGACAATGAATTTGCTAGAACCAACAGGGGAATAAGCTATAAGAAAAAGCATTTTGCTAAGAGCAAAACAGTGGGGGGTTTTAGTGCTCTTGCCGTTACAATTACTTTTTTAAAACCAAGAGGCAGTTTTGGAGGAGAATGAGTGATCATGTGTAAGATATCAGGAACACCAGGGGTACACCTATCTCTAGACATTTGAGAAAGAAACATCTGTGGGATTTTGGATCTTTTAAATTCTTGGTCATTAAAATAATAGCCCTTTCAATTAGGAGAGGAAATTGGGATCAGAAAATTCTTCAAAAGGAGCAAAGATGTATTTACAGTCAGGGCCAGAAATATTGGACAGTGACACAATTTTCGCGAGTTGGGCTCTGCATGCCACCACATTGGATTTGAAATGAAACCTCTACAACAGAATTCAAGTGCAGATTGTAACGTTTAATTTGAAGGGTTGAACAAAAATATGTGTTAGAAAATGTAGGAATTGTACACATTTCTTTACAAACACTCCACATTTTAGGAGGTCAAAAGTAATTGGACAAATAAACATAACCCAAACAAAATATTTTTATTTTCAATATTTTGTGGCGAATCCTTTGGAGGCAATCACTGCCTTAAGTCTGGAACCCATGGACATCACCAAACGCTGGGTTTCCTCCTTCTTAATGCTTTGCCAGGCCTTTACAGCCGCAGCCTTCAGGTCTTGCTTGTTTGTGGGTCTTTCCCTCTTAAGTCTGGATTTGAGCAAGTGAAATGCATGCTCAATTGGGTTAAGATCTGGTGATTGACTTGGCCATTGAAGAATGTTCCACTTTTTTGCACTCATGAACTCCTGTGTAGTTTTGGCTGTATGCTTGGGGTCATTATCCATCTGTACTATGAAGCGCCGTCCAATCAAGTTTGCAGCATTTGGCTGAATCTGGGCTGAAAGTATATCCCGGTACACTTCAGAATTCATCCGGCTACTCTTGTCTGCTGTTATGTCATCAATAAACACAAGTGACCCAGTGCCATTGAAAGCCATGCATGCCCATGCCATCACGTTGCCTCCACCATGTTTTACAGAGGATGTGGTGTGCCTTGGATCATGTGCCGTTCCCTTTCTTCTCCAAACTTTTGGCTTCCCATCATTCTGGTACAGGTTCATCTTTGTCTCATCTGTCCATAGAATACTTTTCCAGAACTGAGCTGGCTTCTGGAGGTGTTTTTCAGCAAATTTAACTCTGGCCTGTCTATTTTTGGAATTGATGAATGGAAAGATGTGAACCCTTTGTATTTACTTTCATGGAGTCTTCTCTTTACTGTTGACTTAGAGACAGATACACCTACTTCACTGAGAGTGTTGTGGACTTCAGTTGATGTTGTGAACGGGTTCTTCTTCACCAAAGAAAGTATGCGGCAATCATCCACCACTGTTGTCTTCCGTGGGCTCCCAGGTCTTTTTGGATTGATGAGTTCACCAGTGCTTTCTTTTTTTCTCAGGATGTACCAAATTGTAGATTTTGCCACTTCTAATGTTGTAGCAATTTCTTGGATGGGTTTTTTTCTGTTCTTGCAGCTTAAGGATGGCTTGTTTCACCTGCATGGAGAGCTCCTGTGACCGCATGTTTCCTTCACAGCAAAACCTTCCAAATGCAAACACCACTCCTCAAATCAACTCCGGCCCTTTCATCTGCTTAATTGAGAATGACATAACAAACCCTGTCCATGAAATAGCCTTGGAGTCATTTGTCTAATTACTTTTGGTCCTTTAAAAACAGGGTGGCACATGTTAAGGAGCTGAAACTCCTAAACCCTTCATCCAATTTTAATGTGGATACCCTCAAATGAAAGCTGAAAGTCTGAACTTCAACTGCATCTGATTTGTTTTGTTTCAAATTCATTGTGGTAATGTCTAGAACCAAAATTAGATAAATGTTGTCTCTGTCCAAATATTTATGGACCTAACTGTATAGGATGGACTCTGCTTAGCCTAAGGGACTGAAAGAACAGTTACAGTTTGGTTGCTATTAGTGATGACCGAATATATTCAGAACTATTCATTACTCGGTGAGTAATTTTCTTTTCGCCTCGGTATGTTTGAGTGACCCCCTCAGCATGTTTGGTGCTTTATTTGCAGCCAATAAACATGCTGGGCTTGATTGTCAGTCACAGTAATGCCGACACCATCTTTGGTGTGACATTATTGTGATTGGTTGCCGTGACAGCGTGGCAAATACTGATTCTGATCAGGTGCTGAGGTCACTGCAGTTCAGCCCGGCTGGGAACGCAGCCTCAGTGACCAGCAGTAACCTTGATGATGTCACCGCTAGTCACTGAGGCTCTGCTCGAAGCAGCTTATTCACCAGTGGTTTTCAGCCTGGACGGTCGCATCTTGGCACCATCCAGTTTGAAAAGTATTAATCCCCCTGAAATGAATTACGGTGTGGGACAGAATGACAGAGAGGTGAGGGATATTGTTGTTTTTTTATTTTAGTTTTATTAAAAAAGACAAGGGATTCAGTGAAATTAGGCATTAGGTGAGCATAACTGTGTTTATCATTTTTAAATAAAAATGGAAAAGTGTATTTTGTTTTATTTCTAATAAAGGACCTTATTCTGGCTGTGTCATAATTTACCATACAACTATAGGATTAGTAATGGATAGGTGTCTTATCTACACCTCTCCATTTCCAGTCCATGGGCTTGATGTCACCTGGCAATACAAAAGTGACATCAAACCCACAAATATGAACATCACTTGCCACCGCTACAGGGCAAGAGGGAAGAGATGGGCAAAGTGCCAGACTTTGTGCATCTAATAGATGTGCCTTTTATGGATGGCTTCAGGTTGCTTTTTTAGGCTGAGGGGGTCAATATCAATGGCCCCTTACCAGCCTGAAAATACCAGCCTCCTGCTGTCTCCTTTAGCAAGCCTGGTTGTCAAAAATGGAGGGGACCCCATGTCATTTTTTAAATTCTTTATACAAATAATTAAAAAATGTGGCATGGGGACCCTGCTTTTCTTGATAACCAGCCTTGCTAACACTGAAAGCTGAGGGTTGCAGTCCCCAGCTGTCAGTTTTGCCTGACTGGCTATAGAAAATTCAGGGGAACCTACACCATTGTTTTCATTTACTTATTTATTTATAGCGCAGGCAGTGTGTGAGGAATAGTACCATCAGTTACCTTTGCTGTCACTGTTATTAGCAGCAGCAGGTGTAGGCTGATGGCAGTATTAGTCCCAAAAGTCGCCACCTGCTGTCATTGTTCTCACTTGAATACAACTCTCATCATCTCCCCTGCTCTTGCTGATCACCGGCAGGACAGGGGAGTATGAGGAGTCTTCTACAGCATTAGGCGCCGAGGAACAAGGCTTATTGTACCGTTGCTTCCCTGGCGCCCTCCGAGTGGTACTGATGCGGCACACGGTTGCTACAAGTTTGCGACACATTGCACGCACAGACACTGGCATCTCTGATACTGATTTGACATTAGCGCAAGCGCCATGTGAAAATTTATATCAGTGCTTGTGCTGACGTCAGATAAGTCAAGTGAATTAATTGGCTGTGAACTCACAAGTCCTTTCTGATTGCCCAAGGAGCATGAGAACTTTCTCACTCTCGCAGTGACGTCATAAAGTTCCTACCAGTTCACGAGACACTGGGCAGCGGTAGCAGATGCTACTCAGTGTCTCTGCTGGATGGTAGGCTGTATGGTTGCATCATGCAATCATGCAGCCTGCCATCTAGATGTAGCAGGGCTAGACCCATCGTGGGACAAATGGATAATCATCTTCTCTGCGGGAAGGTGAAGAATATTGCTCTTTTTTAACTCTTTTGCAGAAGACAATAGCATTGAGGTAATAGGCGAGGTCATAAGTATGGTGTAATTAAGATTTATTAAAGGAGTCTGTGTCATTCTTTCAAATAAAGGATTTTATTCTGGGTGCCTGTTTTTATATAATATGACTATGGGGTTAGCAATGGGGGCGTATGACTGACGCCTTTCCATTACTAACCTTCGGGCTTGATGTCACCTGACAATACAAAGGTAATATCAACCCCCCAACTATCGGTCCACTTGCCACCGCTAGAGGGCAAGAGGGAAAAGCGAGGCTAAGTGCCTGAATTGGTACATCTTATAGTTGCACCTTTTATGGGGTGGATGAGAGCTGATGTTTTTAGCCGAGGGGGCAGTGTTCATGGCCGCTTCCTAGGCTGTTAATATCAGCTGTCTATCTAGACTTTTCGGGTTATTAGTTATAGAGGGACCCTACATCATTTTTTTAGCGTCCCCCATTTTAATAGCCAGTAAAGGCTAAGTATACAGCTTTGAGACGATATTAATAGCCTGGGAATCTCCATTGGTATTACCACCTTCCCAGGCTATAAAAGTATACCATAAGCTTTCCCTCTGCTGGTTAAGAAAATTATGTGGGAGCCCATGCTAATTTTTTTTCAGAAAAATAAACTTTCATTAACTAAATACGTGTTCAGTTAGCTGCACACTCCTGCACTAATTGTATGTCACTGACAGCTATATAACTGTCTATTCTATGTGTATATACTGTATGTAATCAATCTATTCTGTGCTGTCAGCTCCTGCTGTTATTTTACAGTACATGGTTGCTGAATTGCCGGCTTTTCTTCTATCAATGTAATATATACAAATATATATTTGTGTCACTGACATCTATTTATCTATTTATTCTATGTGTATGTACTGTATGTAATCTGTCTATTCTATCCTGTCGGCTCCTGCTGTGATTTTACTGTACGAGGCAGATGAATTGCCGGCTTTTCATCTATCGCGTGTGAGTCAGAAAAGCATGCAGGCATTTTTTCCATGCTGTTCCCATTTAGTTTTAGCACTTTCCCATCCATTTCAGTTTTTTATCACGCCCCCAAACCTGTTTATTGGGTCCATCCGAGAGATATTCGTCTTTCCCAATAACTTGCATTGGATCTGTTTTCGGTACTTTTAGAAATTACTTGTGCCGATTTTCCCGAATCAGAACATTTCACTATTCACTCATCTCTAGTTACTATGTGTAATTTTGCCTCCCATGAAAACTAACCTTGATGAATTAACTAGCCACGACACATTGACCCAAATGGGTATGTATGTCTTGCAATTAATTATCTACTCCTATATAGGAGCTATATCTATCTGTTATTAATATGAAAGACTCTAACAATATTGCTGTATCCCTTTAATATAACTATCTTATTGCCAATTTTCTCCCCATTTTTGATCACAATATCATACCCATACATGCAGCTATCTGTCTATATTGATGATATATATATTTTTTGGCACCATCTTAATTATTTTTTACATCACACATAGCGAAAATTGAGGATACAGCACAGGTCCTGGGTGGGTAGGAGCTTATTTTGAGCTCACGGTGACGGCCCTTTTGGTGTCTGATCTGGCACACCTCCAGACATATTGAATATGCACTGTTCCCATTGGCACTTTTTCTGAGGCATGGCTGGTCATATGCTCCACTGAATTGTGGTGGGTTACATAAATTACAAATATGACACACTTCCGTCTGAGTGGAAAGTATGGTGACATGCATTGGCATCTAATATGACTCACTTCTGGACATGTGCGATAATACAATACACTTCCAGCCTGCATAGAACACATGGTGACACGCATCAGCATCTGTCATTTCCGGACTGGATCACACATGCAGACCGGTGGAATTTTTATGGGAATTACGTCTCAAGCTTCTATAAGATAGGTACACACGATGGTAAGTTGCATGTTTGAATAGAACACAAGCCATCCAGGGATTTTATTCATTTATTAGTATTCAGACCATCCTGAGGGTACACACTCTGAAACTTGAGACACATTATCAAATGGCAGCTCTATATAGGATATCATCATCTGGTTGATAAACTAAGTTTTTATTTGCATGCTCTGCACATATTACCTGAAGGCATCACTCCTGATGAATCTAGAGAAACGGGGAAATGCTTGGTAATGAGCTTTGAGCTAAATGGATGGTGATGAGCCCTTAAGAATGAGCTTCACTTAGACTATATAAGAAGAAGCTCTGTGTGTGATTGACTCACTATACAAGACTATACAAGACTCCTATACAAGACATTATGGAGTTTTTGTTTGCCTTGCATTTTTTGACCTATGATGTCCTATGAAAACTTCAAACTACAGTCTTAAGGTTGTCTGACCAAACTGTATTTATTTAGGTCTGTTATACTGAATCATTTTTTTTTCAACAAGACATTATATTGTGTACTGTTGTACACCGATACCAATATGGTGTAACTGTTTTTCTTCATTATTATTATTTAAAACAAACGGCACTAGCACTTTTTTGAGTTAATATCTTGGTATCTTATCTTTTGTTATTATATGTATCCTCAGTACAACTTTTTCTATGTATTAATGGAATTTGTCTGTAAACAGCATTAGCATTTTTTGACCATCTTCTCTGATCTCTCCCACTTGGAAGGTATAACAGGGAAGGATGGGCCAGTCACCAATGAGCAGGGGCGCAATCAGCGCAGGTCTAGGGTGACAACATCCGCTGTTAGGTAGGATAAAGAGTGAGAGACTGAATAGGGATAGGTTATATCCCATTAGGCTTTTATACGGCAATTGGTGTTTAACACCAGAGAAGATAGTATAAATTGCAAAAAGTAGAATAATTTTATTACAATATTTCATTTAAATACAATAACATTAACTTTACCAAAATTGACTAGAGATGCTGCTAATCCAAACAGGGTGCAAAAGACATGCGGCCCATGCGCACTAATGTGCACTCAGTAAAGACTCATTTAATAAGGGAAAACATATCCCAAATCCATTACATATTTGCTAAATCCAGCAGAGACTCCCATTAAACATGCCATAGTCCACTAGGGACATCAACCATAGGTAGAACGCTAATAATAGAGAAAATGCTGAGATAATAGGAAAGTTCCTAAGGGCACTTACATGATATGTGCTGCACACCTGCTTCCCCGTTGCCCCAACGCACGTTTCGCTTCTTCGTCAGGAGGCGTGCCTTGTGGCGGGTGAGTATCTTTTTATAGGGGGACTACCTAATCAAAAATCGCAGAGGCTCAGTGTCATCGTATTACTTATGTCAGCAGCTGTGCTGATCGCTGACTACTTCCTGCTTCGTCGGCACATGTAGCAGTGACGTCGCTTCTCTGTGAAAGAGGATGCATACACACTTCATAATATTGTTATTTGTGTAATTAGGTAATTTACAACTATAATGAATTATGTCTATGTTTCAGTCACCTTAATTATATTTATCACTGTTTTCAAGTATACAGCCTATATGGAGAGTGATTATATAGTTAAACGGTATTTAATGACACTCTGCTACCGAAACCCTTCCTTTCTGCATGTGCGCATGTCCAGTTACGTCCATCTCGGATAGTCAGGTGAGCGGACATTTGATGACAAGAGCGCATGCGCCGTCTTCATGACGGTGGTTCGTTACTTGCGTTTCACGTCCGCAAGCCTGCATCCTCTTTCACAGAGAAGCGACGTCACTGGAACATGCGGCGACAAAGCAGGAAGTAGTCAGCGATCAGCACAGCTGCTGACATAAGTAATACGATGACACTGAGCCTCTGCGATTTTTGATTAGGTAGTCCCCCTATTAAAAGATACTCACCCCGCCCCAAGGCACGCCTCCTGACGAAGAAGCGAAACGTGCGTTGGGCGACGGGGAAGCAGGTGTGCAGCACATATCATGTAAGTGCCCTTAGGAACTTTCCTATTATCTCAGCATTTTCTCTATTATTAGCGTTCTACCTATGGTTGATGTCTCTAGTGGACTATGGCATGTTTAATGGGAGTCTCTGCTGGATTTAGCAAATATGTAATGGATTTGGGATGTGTTTTCCCTTATTAAATGAGTCTTTACTGAGTGCACATTAGTGCGCATGGGCCACATGTCTTTTGCTCCCTGTTTGGATTAGCAGCATCTCTAGTCAATTTTGGTAAAGTTAATGTTATTGTATTTTAATGAAATATTGTAATAAAATTATTTTACTTTTTGCAATTTATACTATCTTCTCTGATGTTATTCATCTGACTTTAGTTTTTGCCATATTATTGTTTGGGTACTCTGGTGTTATTATGCAATTGGTGTTTGTCTTTTTTATATATATATATCTTTTTAAATTATTGAATTAAAAGTTTTATTTTAATATTTTTTCACAGTACAACAATTGACAGTGAATTGGTTCCATAATAGTGTGTACTCAAATAACTAAATACGCTGTGATTTTTTACTTCAGGTGTTTCAGCAGCTGAAAAGTCCAGCAACCTTAAAGTCTCCCTTAAAGCTTCTCTTAAGGATTCTGGGCCTCACAGCTGCTGGGAGACTTGGTGGCTGTAAACTCTGGTAACCTTTATGGTGCACAGCCACCGGGTTTTCAGGCAGCTCGCGTGCTGGACTGATGAATGCCGGAGTGCCTATTGCCGGACTTAAGGTTGCTCATCAGTCTGGCACTAGTGCTACCCTAGTGAGAACTGGCTGCTGTGAACTGAGATAACCTTAAAGACATCATTTGAGTTCACAGCAGCTGGGTCTTGCGAAGTTGAGCCCAAGACTCATCAGTGGCTGATGCTCAAGTCTATGGAGCTGTGTTCTCTGAAAGGGGCTCCATAGAGTGGTTTAAGAAGACTGGGATCGTCATGGAACTGTGGATTATTATTTTTTAGTAAATAGGGGAAAGAGGGAAATTGTTGGGGATTTTTTTAAAAGTAAATAATTTTTTACGGGGTGTTTTTACTTACTGGGTTACTAATGGGGATGTCTGATAGGTGCCTGACTAGGGCAATCAGGAAGAGCAGAGGAAAAGTGCCAGAATTGGCACATCTAATGGACTGTTAACCTGTTAAATGCAGCTGTCAATCTCTGCAGGAGGTCCCTGTGGTTGTCATTACCTAATTGCTATAGCAAGTGAGTAGTTCTGCTATATAGAGGCGATCTGATCATGGCCTGTGTGTAGCAGAGGCGATCGGATTATCGCAGCTTCTAGTCTCCTTTGAAGACTATTGAACCAAGTGAAAAATAAAATAATGTTTTTAAAAATATTTTAAAAAATATGTATTAAAGTTTAAATCACCCCTCATTCACCCCATTCAAAATAAAACAAAAATACACATATTTGGTATCGCTGCACTCAGAATCACCAGGTCTATCAAAATATATATAAAGAATAAATCTGATTGGTAAACGACATTGCGAAAAAAAAGTCAAAAAGCCAGAATTACGTTTTTTTGGTCGCCTCATTATTGTTTTATTATAATGCAAGATCTTATCCACACCAAAATGGTATAATTAAAAATGTCAGCTTGGTAAGCAAAAAATTAGCCCTCATTCATCCCAAGATCATGAAAAATGGGGACGTTTAAGGGTCTCGGAAAATTACACATTTTTTTTAACAAACTTTGGATTTTTTTCACCACTTAAATAAAAAGAACCTATACATGTTTGGTATCTACAAATTCATAATGACCTGGAGACTCATAATGACATTTTTTTAGCATTTGGTGAAGATGGTAAAAAAAGTCCAAAAAACGGTTGTGGAATTGCACTTTTTTTGCAATTTTACCGCACTTTTATTTTTTTTCCTGTTTTCCAGTACATGACATGGTAAAACCAATGGTGTCTTTCAAAAGTAGAACTCGTCTTGCAAAACAAGCCCTCACATGGCCATATTGATGGAAAATAAAAAGTTAATGCTCTGGAAAGAAGGGTAGCGAAAAACAGAAATGCAAAAATGAAAAAGGGCTGCGGAGTGAAAGGGTTAACCCATTACAACATAATTCCTTTAACATGGCTCTGACAGCTGAACTCTAATATTTAGTTGTGTACACTTATCACTTTGCCACCATGTAAACCTATGAGTTGTCTTCTTAAAATTACTATAAGAAGAATTTTATGTCAGTAGGATTGACAGTAGAGTTGAGCGATACTTTCCGATATCAATAAGTATTGGATCGGAATGGGTATCGCCGATACACAAAAAGTATCGGCGATACCCGATACCGATACCGGAAATCCAATGCAAGTCTATGGGACAAAAATATCGGAATTAAAAAAACCCCATTCTTGCCTTGTAGGTTAATTGTACATGAAGCAAAACAACAGAGTAATGTAGAATGTATTGGGGGAGGTGGAGGAGACATTAAACGCATAGATGTTTAACCAAATCAAATGGAATAGCAGGAATACTTTTTTTTAAAGACGTTCGGATTGACAAAGAAATTGACTATGTTGTTAATGTTTTTTCTAATTTGGCACATATGTATGTTTCACAACTTCCATGCTCTTCACCTTTTTTACTTATGCCACACTTTCTCCTTCATGATCTTCAGCAGCAGCATCTTTTTCATTAAATTATTCTTCATCTTCACCTTATTTATCTTCTTCTTAAACTTCTTGCTATTCATCTTTTTGTTAACATTACTCATATTCTTCTTATTCAACTATTATTCTTCATCATATTCAACTTCTTCATCTTCTTCCTATTCATCTTCTTCATCATATTCTTATTTGTGACACACATTCCTGTAGTTGTAATCTGCAAACGTTTGAAGATTTCATCCTTCCGTTCTTGATGTCACAAAACATTAAAATTACAACAGAATTTGTCCGCGTTCAGTTTAGCCTGCAGCAGCAGGCATTTTCCAGGTGCACCACGAGGAGGAACGGACTCACCCCCATACACTGCTTAGTCTTCTTCTGCTTATAATTTAGAGCATATATTTTGCTCTTAATTTTGGTCTTATACTTAATGTTCTTCTGCTTTTTGTTCTTCTACTTCTTGTTCTTCTGTCTCTTGTTCTGTATCTTGTAGTTTGTCTCAATCTTCTTTGTCCTGTTGGTGATCTTCTGGGTAATCTTTTATTTCTTCTTTGTGATGGTATTCAGGCTCGTTGTCTTGATGGTCGTCGTCCTTGAGGTCGTCTTCTTCCGGGTGGTCTTCAGGGTCGTCGACGTCATCTTCAGGGTCCTCGTCTTCAGGGTCCTCGTCTTCGGGCTCGTCATCTTCTTCGGGGTCGTCGTCCTCTTCGGGGTGCTATTCAGGGTCGTCGTCTTCAGTGTTGGAGATCCAGAGTGATTACCCAAAAAAAATTTCAAAAATCTTCAACTTGGAAATGTAGCTGAAGGTACAGAAGGCTGAGTAACTTCCGACAAGCAGCTGATTGTACTGGAACCCGGACGGGTATCAGATGGTACAAGAGACAATGGAAGTAAGGAGGACCAGCAGACTGTGCTGGAACCCGGAGGGGCAGCAGAAGGAAAGAGCCAATGGCACAACCGAGGACCAGCTGACGTTACTGGGACACGGTTACTAAGCAGGAGGTACCTGTGCTCCAAAGCACTACCAAGGACCAGCAGACGTTGCTGGAACTCGGATACCGAGATGGAGGCACCTAGGCCAAAGGCACTACGGAGAACCAGCTGACGGTACTGGAATCCGGACGGGTAGCAGAAGGTACAAGAGCCAATGGAAGTAACGAGGACCAGCTGACTGTGCTGGAACCCGGAGGGGCAGCAGAAGGAAAAGAGCCAATGGCACAACCGAGGACCAGCTGACGTTACTGGGACACGGTTACTAAGCAGGAGGTACCTGTGCTCCAAAGCACTACCAAGGACCAGCAGACTTTGCTGGAACTCGGATACCGAGATGGAGGCACCTAGGCCAAAGGCACTGCGGAGAACCAGCTGATGGTACTGGAATCCGGACGGGTAGCAGAAGGTACAAGAGCCAATGGAAGTAACGAGGACCAGCTGACTGTGCTGGAACCCAGAGGGGCAGCAAAAGGAAAAGAGCCAATGGCACAACCGAGGACCAGCTGATGTTACTGGGACACGGTTACTAAGCAGGAGGTACCTGTGCTCCAAAGCACTACCAAGGATCAGCAGACGTTGCTGGAACTCGGATACCGAGATGGAGGCACCTAGGCCAAAGGCAATGCGGAGAACCAGCTGATGGTACTGGAATCCGGACGGGTAGCAGAAGGTACAAGAGCCAATGGAAGTAACGAGGACCAGCTGACTGTGCTGGAACCCGGAGGGGCAGCAGAAGGAAAAGAGCCAATGGCACAACCGAGGACCAGCTGACGTTACTGGGACACGGTTACTAAGCAGGAGGTACCTGTGCTCCAAAGCACTACCAAGGACCAGCAGATGTTGCTGGAACTCAGATACCGAGATGGAGGCACCTAGGCCAAAGGCACTGCGGAGAACCAGCTGACGGTACTGGAACCCGGACGGGTAGCAGAAGGTACCCATGGAAATTTAAGTTGACAGGCCGCAAGCCGGCCGCAGTTACCGAATCCCACAGTCCTACAGTGGGTGATTGTCCTATTGTCACAACGGAAACAGCCTTTATTTACATATCCTGCAGCACACATAGGAAGCACCTAGACTGCAGGCACCATAGAGTCGGCTAACCCGACCGCAACACGACAGGGCAACTTATTGGAGGCTAAGTGACGTTGACACTGACAGGAAACAGATGGCGTCCTGTAACCAGTCTGGGCAGGAGTGAGTACCCGTGCCAATTACACTTCCGAGCACCAACTGGCGGTGTTGGAGCCCAGGGTTGAGAGGAGAACAGGGTGGAGGCAGCAGTACTTTTTGCCGTTCACACAGCAGGGGAACAGCTGACATTACTGAACCCCAGTAACACAGGAGCAAGTGTTGACTGTGCAAACAGCACTTCCGAGCACCAACTGGCGGTGTTGAAGCCCAGGGATGACAGGAGAACAGGGTGGAGGCAGCAGGACTTTTTTCCGTTCACACAGCAGGGGAACAGCTGACATTACTGAACCCCAGTAAACACAGGAGCAAATGTTGACTGTGCAAACAGCACTTCCGAGCACCAACTGGCGGTGTTGAAGCCCAGGGATGACAGGAGAACAGGGTGGAGGCAGCAGGACTTTTTTCCATTCACACAGCAGGGGAACAGCTGACATTACTGAACCCCAGTAACACAGGAGCAAGTGTTGACTGTGCAAACAGCACTTCCGAGCACCAACTGGAGGTGTGGAAGCCCAGGAATGACAGGAGAACAGGGTGGAGGCAGCAGGACTTTTTGCCGTGAACACAGCAGGGGAACAGCTGACATTACTGAAACCCAGTAACACAGGAGCAAGTGTTGACTGTGCAAACAGCACTTCCGA
Source organism: Oophaga sylvatica (assembly GCA_033576555.1). NCBI lineage: Eukaryota > Metazoa > Chordata > Amphibia > Anura > Dendrobatidae > Oophaga > Oophaga sylvatica. The sequence continues at coordinate 163,281,118 of JARQOD010000005.1, read as the reverse complement.
GCACCAACTGGCGGTATTGGAGCCCAGGGATGAGAGGAGAACAGGGTGGAGGCAGGACTTTTTGCCGTTCACACAGCAGGGGGAACAGCTGACATTACTGAACCCCAGTAACAGAGGAGCAAGTGTTGACTGTGCAAACAGCACTTCCGAGCACCAACTGGCGGGGTTGAAGCCCAGGGATGACAGGAGAACAGGGTGGAGGCAGCAGGACTTTTTGCCGTTCACACAGCAGGGGAACAGCTGACATTACTGAACCCCAGTAATACAGGAGCAAGTGTTGACTGTGCAAACAGCACTTCCGAGCACCAACTGGCGGTGTTGAAGCCCAGGGTTGAGAGGAGAACAGGGTGGAGGCAGCAGGACTTTTTGCCGTTCACACAGCAGGGGAACAGCTGACATTACTGAACCCCAGTAACACAGGAGCAACTGTTGACTGTGCAAACAGCACTTCCGAGCACCAACTGGCGGTGTTGAAGCCCAGGGATGACAGGAGAACAGGGTGGAGGCAGCAGGACTTTTTGCCGTTCACACAGCAGGGGAACAGCTGACATTACTGAACCCCAGTAACACAGGAGCAAGTGTTGACTGTGCAAACAGCACGTCCGAGCACCAACTGGCGGTGTTGGAGCCAAGGGATGAGAGGAGAACAGGGTGGAGGCAGCAGGACTTTTTGCCGTTCACACAGCAGGGGAACAGCTGACATTACTGAACCCCAGTAACACAGGAGCAAGTGTTAACTGTGCAAACAGCACTTCCGAGCACCAACTGGCGGTATTGGAGCCCAGGGATGAGAGGAGAACAGGGTGGAGGCAGGACTTTTTGCCGTTCACACAGCAGGGGAACAGCTGACATTACTGAACCCAGTAACAGAGGAGCAAGTGTTGACTGTGCAAACAGCACTTCCGAGCACCAACTGGCGGTGTTGAAGCCCAGGGATGACAGGAGAACAGGGTGGAGGCAGCAGGACTTTTTGCCGTTCACACAGCAGGGGAACAGCTGACATTACTGAACCCCAGTAACACAGGAGCAAGTGTTGACTGTGCAAACAGCACTTCCGAGCACCAACTGGCGGTGTTGAAGCCCAGGGTTGAGAGGAGAACAGGGTGGAGGCAGCAGGACTTTTTGCCGTTCACACAGCAGGGGAACAGCTGACATTACTGAACCCCAGTAACACAGGAGCAAGTGTTGACTGTGCAAACAGCACTTCCGAGCACCAACTGGCGGTGTTGGAGCCCAGGGATGAGAGGAGAACAGGGTGGAGGCAGCAGGACTTTTTGCCGTTCACACAGCAGGGGAACAGCTGACATTACTGAACCCCAGTAACACAGGAGCAAGTGTTAACTGTGCAAACAGCACTTCCGAGCACCAACTGGTGGTGTTGGAGCCCAGGGTTGAGAGGAGAACAGGGTGGAGGCAGCAGGACTTTTTGCCGTTCACACAGCAGGGGAACAGCTGACATTACTGAACCCCAGTAACACAGGAGCATGTGTTGACTGTGCAAACAGCACTTCCGAGCACCAACTGGCGGTGTTGAAGCCCAGGGTCAAGGAGGATATGTAAAAAATATATAAAGTATTTGCCTTGTTACATTGCAATTAAAAATGTAGATACTCAAAACAAGAGAAAGATAACCTTTACTACCATAAGATGATGATTTTAATTAAACAAACATATATAAATAAAGAATTGACAAAAATAAACGCATACATTAACATGTCTAACAGGAATGCAAACCAAAAAAAATTTTGGTAATGAATCTGATATGCGGTTTTAAATAAAAGCATACAAGTACATTTCAGAATACATTAATGATGTATAAGTAACAGTATGTACACCTGTTATATTTTATAGACAATGAATGTAGGACTTAAAAACATCCTCAGCATTACAAGTTATCTGTGACATCCAAAAAAAAATTCATTTGGTGAATAATGTCACTAAACCATTTCTACAAATATATAAAATCTCCATCATGTAATACTCATAATATGGGCCAATAATCATTTTTATTAACAAATATAACCTTTAAAAAGTGATTGTACATAGTGAAAATTGCTATTTATGCCTAACTGTGGACTTGCAAGAATGACAACGGATAGATAAGGTATATATAGATGTGACTGCATAGCCACAGATGGTGAATGTCGATATAATACTGTAACTCAATAAAGTGTGCGGCACTACTCCAGATCTTTTTTCATATAGCTTTATAAACAGGGTACGTGCATGTATGCTTGCGCCTTTGTTTGGACGCACACACTGTCTTTGTGCTGTCACGCATTGGGTAGTGGAGCGTCTGTGCGTCTTATGACGCAGACTAACATTGACATTGCGCATCGTTCATCATCGCTAGCGTACCGACAACACAAAGCCGTTGTCATGACAGCTTTACTCAGTAAACATGCACCTATGATGAAACATACACGCATGTGCCCTATTAGAGAAGAAGCTACAAGAAAAACGCGTGTGAGGTGTGCCGCAGCCTTTTTTTAAGGTACAGTATTAGATCGGCATTGTACACGTGTCGCTATTCAGTCTGATAACTAGATCTCATTCACCTTTTCTATCACTTGTCGTTGTTTCAGCACCACTTGCAGGTATATATTTTGCTATTGTCACTATGCACAATTTTCTTTTTAGAGGTAATGCCTGATTTGTGGCCCTGATTATCAGGATTACATGATGGACCTATATGTTATGAGGTGTAAAATTGTAAATTAAATATGTATATTTTGAATGACACAAATATAAGTTATGATGAGGAGGATTAGTCCTACATCCATTGTTTGCACTATATTAGAGGTGTACATCACGTTCCTTACGCAACAATGGATTATTAAATTTTCTTGTATGCCTTCATTTAAAACCCGAGAACACTTAAGGCTAACCTTCGCACTGCAGCTGTTGTCAAAGTTCAACCCACATTATGCACTTCCAACCAGCAGCATTTGAGTCATGATGTGAGTTGGATTTTTCAAAGTACTGGAGTGACAAGGTTCGCCATCAGTACCCTATAGCATAAGTTGGCTTTTGTGTTTGCATTTGTGTTGGATATGTGCATATCTGCAATAATATGTTCAAATTTGTTAGTTACAGATTTGTGCCAAAGACTAATTTTACAGCATTGAAATAATGGTTTAGCCTCATATGTATGTGTAGCACTAGCCACTTTGACTTTTCATGTTGTTTTCAGCATGTGTAGGTAGCAGTTATTATTGCCGGACACACAGCAGGGGAACAGCAGGCGTTACTGAACCCCACAAACACATCAGCGATTGTTATTATCTGTGCATCCAACACTTCCGAGCAGCAACTGGCGGTGTTGAAGCCCAGGGTCAAGGAGGGTGTAGGCAGAGGCCTAGTATGATCTGGTGTCAAGTTGATTTTGAGGTAGCATGAATTTTTGCCAGAAACACAGCAGGGGAACAGCAGGCATTACTGAACCCCACAAACACATGAACGATTGTTTTGATCTGTGCATCCAACACTTCCGAGCAGCAACTGGCGGTGTTGAAGCCCAGGGTCAAAGAGGGTGTAGGCAGAGGCCTACTATGATCTTGTGTCAAGTTGATTTTGAGGTAGCATGAATTTTTGCCAGGCACACAGCAGGGGAACAGCAGGCGTTACTGAACCCCACAAACACATCAACGATTGTTTTGATCTGTGCATCCAACACTTCCGAGCAGCAACTGGCGGTGTTGAAGCCCAGGGTCAAGGAGGGTGTAGGCAGAGGTCTAGTATGATCTGGTGTCAAGTTGATTTTGCGGTAGCATGAATTTTTGCCAGACACACAGCAGGGGAACAGCAGACGTTACTGAACCCCACAAACACATCAGCGATTGTTTTGATCTGTGCATCCAACACTTCCGAGCAGCAACTGGCTGTGTTGAAGCCCAGGGTCAAGGAGAGTATTGAAAAAAAATATAGAGTTTTTGCTTTGTTACGTGGCATTTGGAAATGTATGTACTCAAAACAAGAAAAACTTAAGCTTTACTAGGACAATAAAATGATGAATTTCAATTCCAAAAATAAAAGTAAACACCCTTAAAATATAAACGCATATAAGCACATTCCAACAAGAAATGGAACACCACACCACAAACAATTTACTTTTAAAAATATAGGGGTTGAAATGAATGAATACAAGTACATTTTTGTTTTTATTAATGATGCGTAAGGAACGGTATGTAAAACCATAATATAGTGCAGACAATGAATTTTGTAATAAAAAGCATCATCATTAAAATTTATAAGTGACAGTCACACACATTTAAATACTTTCATTTATGAAAATTGATACTTCGGACAGCATATAATACATGTCCAGCATGGACTCATTGATTTAATGACGCATTAATGTAATATGAAAAAATTTTTTTTTTAAAAAATACAGCATGCATTGTCAAAATTAAAGTGTGTGCCTGCAAGTGGAGGTGAAACAAAGGCAACGGATAGCTAAGGTATATACTATGTCTGTATCAGACAGTGCATAGCCTCTGATGGCGAATGGGGATGTCATACTGTACGTCAATAACGGCTGCGGCAGCACTCATGCACTTTTTGCTTTTACAATGTTGAAGAGGGAAAAGCATGTATGTTTGCGCAAGGCTTTGTCGGCCAACACTACCTTCCTACTGTCACGCGTAGGGTAGGGTAGAGTCTGGCTATTATATGACTCTCTCTAGCAGTGAGGTTACGCAGTGTTATTCAGCCGTAGGGCCGCAACAAAGACGACATCAGTAATGATTTACTGTCTAAACATCCACCTAGCAATGAAACAAGCACGTTCCCTCTTCAACAAGCTACAAGACAAACAAGCATGATGGGTGACGCTGTCTTTATTGAGGTACAGTATTTGATCGAGATTGTCCATGAGTAACTAGGCACTGTGATACCTATATACCATTATCAATTTATATCTGTTGTGGTTGTTTCCCCAGAAGACTGGAGAAGAGCAAATGTTGTTCCTATCTTCAAAAAGGGGAAGAAGGTGGACCCAGGGAACTACAGGCCGGTGAGTCTGACTTCTATACCAGGAAAAATCTTTGAACAAATTATTAAAGAACATGTATGTAAGTACCTGCATAAGAATGAAGTGATTAAACAGAGTCAGCATGGGTTTGTAACTAATAAGTCATGTCAGACTAACTTAATTTCCTTCTATGACAGAATCACTGACTGGGTGGATCAGGGAAAAGCTGTAGATATAGTATATCTTGACTTCAGCAAAGCATTTGACAAAGTATCTCACACAATCCTTATTGAAAAAATGACTAAGTATGGAATGGACAAGGCAACTGTAAGGTGGATTCATAACTGGCTTAGTGATCGGACTCAAAGAGTGGTCGTAAATGGCTGCACATCCAGTTGGAAGAATGTCTCAAGTGGGGTACCACAAGGCTCTGTTTTGGGCCCTGTATTGTTCAACATCTTTATCAATGATTTAGATGAAGGAATTAAGGGTAAACTGATCAAATTTGCAGATGACACAAAGCTAGGAGGGGTAGCTAATACTAGAGAAGAGAGAGAGAGGATTCAAAAAGATATAAATAAACTGGAGCAGTGGGCAGCAACTAACAGAATGGTTTTTAACAGGGAAAAATGCAAAGTACTACATTTGGGCAATAAAAATGAAAAAAGCATATACAAAATGGGAGGAATAGGGCTAAGTAACAGCACATGTGAAAAAGACTTGGGTATACTAATTGATCACAGACTGAACATGAGTCAACAGTGTGATGCAGCAGCAAAAAAGGCAAATACAATTCTAGGATGTATCAACAGAAGCATACAGTCTAGATCACGTGAGGTCATTATTGCCCTCTACTCCTCTTTGGTCAGACCACATCTGGAATACTGTGTCCAATTTTGGGCACCACATTTTAAAAAAGACATCAACAAACTGGAGCAAGTTCAAAGGAGAGCCACCAGAATGGTGACCGGTCTGCAAACCATGTCCTATGAGGAACGGTTGCAGGATTTGGGAATGTTTAGCTTGCAAAAAAGAAGACTGAGAGGAGACTTAATAGCTGTCTACAAATATCTCAAGGGCTGTCACATTGTAGAAGGATCATCTTTATTCTCATTTGCACAAGGAAAGACTAGAAGCAATGGGATGAAACTGAATGGGAGGAGACACAGATTAGATATTAGAAAAAACTTCTTGACAGTTAGGGTGATCAAGGAGTGGAACAGGCTGCCACGAGAGGTGGTAAGTTCTCCTTCAATGGAAGTCTTCAAACAGAGGCTGGACAGACATCTGTCTGGGATGATTTAGAGAATCCTGATTTGAGCAGGGGGTTGGACCAGATGGCCCAGGAGGTCCCTTCCAACTATACCATTCTATGATTCTATGAACAGCACTTGCAGGTATAACTACCTATTGTAAGTATGCATGATGCACTTTCTAGATGTAAAAAATTATTATTGTGCCTTATTATCAGGTCTAGATGCTGGCCATTTTATAAATGGTGTGTGAAGTTACAGTTGTCCTCAGTCTTAGTATTTTAATATGTCTGTCAGATATAGAACTCATGATGATGATGATGATGATGTTTATGATTCGTACAGCCATTGACTGCATTATGTTACCGGTCGAGATACCGTTCCTTAAGCAGCATTAATGGATAATGATGAAATGTACTTTTATGCATTCATTTCAAAAAGTAAACCCTATTTATTATTTTTGGTTACCATTTGTACTCGCCATGTGCATATATGCGCTGTGATGGCAAATTAATATTTGTACATTTTTCAGATTAAAATTTATCATTTTAGGGCTGGAAAACTTTAATTTTTCCTGTTTTGAGCATAACAATCAGGGTGTCGGCTCTTCCCTATGTGGAGCAAGTTAGACATCTGTTGTTGTGTGCATGTGGAGGGAGCAGGAGACTTCTTGCCGGACACACAGCAGGGGAACAGCTGGCGTTACTGAACCCCACAAACATATCAGCGATTGTTTTGATGTGTGCATCCAGCACTTCTGAGCAGCAACTGGCAGTGTTGTAGCCCAGGGAGTAGAGTTCAGGTGGTAGAAAGATGAACATAACAGGAGACATGGATAACGTTGCCAACCAGTTATTTAATCTGAAACCGGACAGGCAAATTCAGGCCAGATCCATGCCTTGTTCATTTTCAGAAAAGTAAGCCGGTCTACATTATCGGAGGATAGTCGCATGCGACGGTCTGTTAGTACACCACCTGCAGCACTAAAGACGCGCTCCGATAATACACTGGCAGCAGGGCAAGCCAGCACCTCCAATGCATACTGGCTAAGCTCTGGCCATGTATCCAGCTTAGAGACCCAAAACTTGAAAGGGGAAGAGCCATCTGGGAGTACAGTGAGAGGGCAAGACATGTAGTCTGTCACCATCTTACGGAAATGTTGCCTCCTGCTGACTGGAGCCGTCTGGGATGGTGTAGACATTTGTGGCGCTGACACAAAACTTCGCCACATTTGGAACATACTGGTCTTGCCCTGTGCAGAGGCGCTGCTTCTGCTCCCTCTTGTTGCAGAGCTGTCTCCACTGCCTCGACGCACAGAGCTGCTTTGTAAAGCAGTAGCAGCAGCAGTGCTCTCGGCTGGAATGGAGAACATGATGGATTGCACCAGTGTGTCTTGGTACTCCCGCATTTTACGCTCCCGGTTCAACGGTGTGATGAGGCTTTGTAAGTTGTCCCGGTAGCGAGGGTCTAGGAGGGTGTACACCCAATAATCAGACGTGGTGAGAATGTGGGCGATGCGGCGGTCGTTTCTCAGGCACTGCAGCATGAAATCAACCATGTGCTGCAGACTCCCAACTGGCCAAGAAACGCTGTCCCCTGCAAGAGGCGTCATCTCTGCCTGCTCTGCATCACCCCACCCTCGCTCTACATACTGACTAGAGCATTGTGTACCTCCCTCTAGAGCGATGTCTTCCTCCTCCATTGACTCCTCCTCATCCTCCTCACAAAGTGACCCCTGCCTAGCCCTTTGTGAGGAACCACGTTGCGCTGACTGTCCAGAAGGTGATGGAATTTGTGACTCCTCATCCTCCACCTCTTCCAAAACCTCATCCCTTAGTGCTTGCAGTGTTTTTTGAAGCAGGCAGATAAGGGGAACAGTCAGGCTGACTAGTGCATCATCTGCACTCGCCATCCGCGTTGACTCATCAAACGCACGCAAAACGTGGCAGATGTCCTTCATAGAGGCTCACTCAGTAGTGGTGAAGTGTGAACGGCGCAAATTGCGAGTTGATTGCGCCTGATGCAGCTGATACTCCATTACTGCTGGCTGCTACTCACACAACCGCTCCAACATATGTAACGTGGAATTCCACCTGGTGGGTACGTCACATATTATGTGATGTTCAGGAAGGCGAAATCTGCGTTGCAGAGCTGCAATGCGCAATCTGGCCATGCTGGAACGTCGCAAGTGAGCGCACTCTAGGCAGACCTTGTGCAGCAGTGCATCAAGATCCAGATAGTCCCTCAAAAAACTCTGCACGACCAAGTTGAGCACATGTGCCAGACATGGTATGTGAGTGAGGTTGCCAAGCCCCAGAGCTGCCACCAGATTTCGGCCATTGTCACACACTACCAAGCCTGGCTGGAGATTCGCTGGCAAAAACCACACGTTGCTCTCCTGCTTTATGGCATTCCACAGCTCCTGCGCTGTGTGGCTTCGATTCCCCATTGAAATAAATTTCAGGACGGCCTGTTGACGTTTGGCCACGGCTGTGCTCATATCGGTCGTAACAGGTAAGCGTTCACGGGTCCATGTGGAGGTAGATCGTGACGGCTCCTGCAGCGATGATTCTGAGGAACTGGAGTAGGAGGAGGAGTCGATGTGTACAGACTGGATTCCTGCAATCCTTGGAGTTGGCAGAACACGTACAGCGCCACTCGCAAGATCTGTACCCGGCTCCACAACATTAACCCAATGGGCAGTGAGGGAAAGGTATCGTCCCTGGCCATGGGTACTGGTCCACGCATCGGTGGTCAGGTGGACCTTGCTACTGACGGCGTTTAGTAGCGCATGTTTAATTTTTCCCTCAACATGCTTTTGCAGACCAGGGACGGCTTGCCTGCTGAAATAAAATCGGCTGGGCACATTGTATTGTGGGACTGCCAATGCCATTAATTTACGGAAACTATCAGTCTCCACCAGCCTGAATGACAGCATTTCAAGGGACAGGAGTTTTGCAATGCCAGCATTCAGAGCCTGTGCTCGCGGATGGTTTGCTGAGTATGGCCGTCTTTTCTCCCATGCCTGTGCTACCGATGGCTGTACAGTGGCCGGGGAGTGTGAGGATGACAGGGAACTTGCAGCTGTGGGTGGAATAACACTGAGTCTCTTGACAACAGTGACAGAGGTTCTTCCATGGCGATCCTGTGAGGAAGCCGAACCAGCTGTGTGTGAGCTGGAGGAAGAGGCTCCAACACGAGCTGAAGATGTAGGTGGTGCTGTAGGTTGGCCTACGTCTCCAGTGTGTTTTTGTAACTCAACCACGTGCTTGGTCCGCACATGTTTCCACATATTAGTGGTATTGAGGTTACTGGCACTTTTACCTCTTTTTACTTTTTGATTACACAGCTTGCATTTGACATAGCAAATATCATCTGCAAGTGTGTCAAAAAAGGACCACGCAGTGCAAGTCCTGGGAGCACCCTTTTTGGCTTTTGGAAGAGAACTGCTACGTGCTTTGTCCGTACATGTGTCCACATATTTGTGGTATTCAGGTTCCTGATATTTTTACCTCTTTTAACTTTTTGCTTACACAGCTTGCATTGAACATAGCAAATATCATGTACAAGTCTGTCAAAAAAGGACCACGCAGTGCAAGTCATGGGAGCGCCAATTTTGACAGTTCTAAGAGAACTGCTCCCAACAGGTCCCAAAGTGGAGGCTACAGGCAACTGAGTCTGCAGCCTACCTCTCCCTCCTGTTTGGACCGTTGGGGCAATCTCTTCCTCAGAGCTGCTCCCACCACCTTCCTGTTCCTCACGCCATGTTGGGTCTTGGACCTCATCATCTCCACTACCCTCTTCCAACACCTGCTGCTGTTGGGTGGTCTGGCCAGCACCATGCTCAACAGAAACTGGCATCATCATCAGATGCGTTCTGCGGTGTGCTGACCATCGGCACTGGCTCACCCGCCTCTTCAGATTCAGAGAGACAAAGCTGTTGCTCATCACTGCATACTCCCTTTTCTTCACATTCCAGAATGCTGCTTGGCTGGGCCCCTGTTAGCAAGCCAACAGATTCTGAGAACAGAAACAGAGACTCAGCTGGCTCCTGTACAGAGCTCTCTAACTGCCTGGGCAATTTGGCAGGCGGTGAAGAGACAGATGGTTGCTCAACAGTGCTCTGGTCCTGAGAGGAGGTGGAAGCAATTGAAGCCGATGCGTTGGCTTCCATCCAACCGACAACGGCTTCTATTTGTTCTTCCCGCAGCAGGGGGTTACGCCGAGCTCCTACAAAAGTGCGCATAAAGGAACGCTCACGGGGAAAATTGGTGGATGCTGTCTCACTGGGGGCGGCAGCAGCCACAGAATCCCCACGTCCTCTCCCTGATGAAACTCCACGCCCACGACCACGTGCCTTACTCCCTGCCTTCTTCATCTTGGTAGATTGATAAAGAAAGGCAGAAAAGTTATAAGGCCTAAGTGTGCTTATTCCTCAGAGACTGCAGTGAACACTGCAGACAACTGTTCACTAGCTCTGAAAGGCTCCTTTGTGTACTTCTGTAGTGTTTGCAACCAATGTATTGTATACGGATGAAAGCGCGTCACACTAATAGATTTGAGTTTTTTGAAATAGAATGGAGCAGCACCAATTAGACAAAAATGTCAAGGATGAGGCAGTGACACACGCTCAGCAGACTAAAACCAGCAGTGGTTGAAGAACTAACTGTAGCGTGATCTGCACTCAAAAAAAGAAACCTCACAGACTGCCGTGAACACTGCAGACAACTGTTCACTAGCTCTGAAAGGCTCCTTTGTGTACTTCTATAGTGTTTGCAACCAATGTATTGTATACGGATGGAAGCGCGTCACACTAATAGATTTGAGTTTTTTTAAATAGAATGGAGCAGCACCAATTAGACAAAAATGCCAAGGATGAGGCAGTGACACACGCTCAGCAGACTACAACCAGCACTGGTTGAAGAACTAACTGTAGCGTGATCTGCACTCAAAAAAAGAAACCTCACAGACTGCCGTGAACACTGCAGACAACTGTTCACTAGCTCTGAAAGGCTCCTTTGTGTACTTCTATAGTGTTTGCAACCAATGTATTGTATACGGATGGAAGCGCGTCACACTAATAGATTTGAGTTTTTTGAAATAGAATGGAGCAGCACCAATTAGACAAAAATGTCAAGGATGAGGCAGTGACACACGCTCAGCAGACTAAAACCAGCAGTGGTTGAAGAACTAACTGTAGCGTGATCTGCACTCAAAAAAAGAAACCTCACAGACTGCCGTGAACACTGCAGACAACTGTTCACTAGCTCTGAAAGGCTCCTTTGTGTACTTCTATAGTGTTTGCAACCAATGTATTGTATACGGATGGAAGCGCGTCACACTAATAGATTTGAGTTGTTTGAAATAGAATGGAGCAGCACCAATTAGACAAAAATGACAATTATGAGGCAGTGACACACGCTCAGCAGACTACATCCAGCACTGGTTGAAGAACTAACTGTAGCGTGATCTGCATTCAAAAAAAAAAAACCTCACAGAACACAGTGAACACTGCACACAACTGTTCACTATCTCTGAAAGGCTCCTTTGTGTACTTCTATAGTGTTTGCAACCAATGTATTGTATACGGATGGAAGCGCGTCACACTATTAGATTTGAGTTTTTTTAAATAGAATGGAGCAGCACCAATTAGACAAAAATGTCAAGGATGAGGCAGTGACACACGCTCAGCAGAGTACAACCAGCACTGGTTGAAGAACTAACTGTAGCGTGATCTGCACTCAAAAAAAAAAAACCTCACAGACTACAGTGAACACTGCACACAACTGTTCACTATCTCTGAAAGGCTCCTTTGTGTACTTCTATAGTGTTTGCAACCAATGTATTGTATACGGATGGAAGCGCGTCACACTATAATTTCAATTGAATGGAGCAGCACCAATTACACTAAAGAAAAAAAAAGGAGTCTGTGAGTGACACGTGCAGATGCCTACAAACAGCGTTGGATGCAGAGCAAACTGTAGCGTCACCTGCACTCACAAACACACACCTTGCACAGAGCTGTGAAAACAACACTGCAAGGAAAAAGGATGATTTACACAGCGGTTTCTCAAATAGCCTGCCTACACAGCAATTCACAAAAACGCTATCTGTAACTATCCCTCAGAGTCAGCAGAGCAGCGTTCTGTCCCTAACTTTATTCACAGCACAGTGAAGCTAAAATGGCGGCGGCGCCTTTTATAGTGCATTCTGACATCATTTCAGTAGCCAATCACAGCCATGCCATTAGTTAACATGACCGCAGCATTACAGGATGTGCCCACACTTCTTAGGATTCCTCATTGGCTGAATAAAATCACACTGCCTCTCAAAGAATTATGGGAACTTCCGATTCCGGTATACGATATAGGAAAAGTATCGGAACTAAGTATCGGAATTCCGATACAGCGAATATCGGCCGATACCCGATACTTGCGGTATCGGAATGCTCAACACTAATTGACAGTCATCCTCCTCTGATAATGCTAAAGATTAAAAAAAACCCTACCATCTCTTTATGTGTATCATACCTTAGTAAATAATCTAGTGGATAAATGAAAAAGCTCTATTGTTGCTTTTTTTCAATAAAATAGTAATTAACTAATCATAATTCCTGAAAATGTACCTATTTTATATGTATAGGAGAGATTAAATAAAACCTTAATTCCACATCTACTGCTTGCTCACAATTTGATAAAATCACTGTTCATCTGCTGCAGATCTAGCATGTCATGATCTTATGGTAGGTTTGGGACTGGTGCACCAGGGGTTAATCACTGTGGCTTCTCTCTGGATCTTGGAAGGCTTTTTATACCCTCGGCTTGGTCAAATCCTTGTCAGTTATACTCCTGCCCTCAGCTGAGTTAAGTTGATCCTTGTGTGCCTGTGCCTTGTGCCTGTTCTCGTGTGTGATATCTTGCAACTGACCCGATCTGCTTTCCGTTGTGTATTTGCCTTCTGATTTGGTACTGTCTGCTTGCTCGTCTAGTTCTTTGACTTCTGCGTTGGTTTGACTATCCGTTCTGTCTGTCCCCTTGGTAGTTATTGCCTCTCTCGGTTTCCTGACTCCTTTGGCTTGGCATTGACTACTCTCCTGCTTCTGGTGCTCTTACCCGGTGGCCCCGACTCGCGTTATCATTCTACGGACCACGGCGCGTCTCGCTAGCTCCTCCGGGTGTCCTGCTGTTGGCTCTGCCCCGGTTCTGGACCCAGCATTCACGTACTGCAGGTCCTGTTTGCCGGCGGTCACGTGCTGTCCCATCTCTTTCCCCGGACACTGCGAACCCCGTTTGTCTGCACTGCACAGGAATCGTATGTACTGGTGGGTACCTATTATATGGTCCGTGATATAGCAGTTTTCTGAATGCTGTACTCTGCATAACTTCACCTACACCACTTATTGGAAGCTTCTGCCAATGTACAGTGTAAATACATCACTGAAAAATAAAAAATAGCAGCCATTCGTGCAATGCCATGTCCAGAAACAAATACACAACAGGATGAAGCAGGTCCCCCATGATAAAGGTTGTGGAAGCACAGGTGGAAAATACTAATAAAACAACCACTTCCTAACTCACCAAACTTCCGTGAAGGGGCTGCCTAGTATTCAAAATGCACAAGGCTAACATAAGGTGCCATTCGCATCTTTACGTGAGATGTACTTCTGTCTGTATAACAGCCTATTACCAATGCCCCTAATATTACTTTAGGCAGGCTGTTAATACTATATGTGCACCTACAGGCCAGACACCCCACATTACCCAACCGCCGCTGGAGGGACCTCGCCTGCACCCTGCATACAAAATGTGCAAATGAGATGTATTTAATGTATTGGTTGATATTTTGACCAAAATACACAAGCTTGCAAACCATGCCAAGGGTCCTGATTTTCTTTAGAGTCCTTATACTAAATTCAAAAGCAATTCACTATAAAATGGACAAAAATTCAAATAGAAAAATCACTGAAAAAGAAGAATAGCAGCTATAGATGTCCAGACACAAATGCACAACTAAATGTAGCAGGTCTCCCTTTATCTTGGGGTACAATGTACACAGAAATCTGCCAATCAGTGGTGGTGATTGGGTTATATAGTGCTTCTTAATATGCTTGATTACAGGGCAGCAGTTTACTAGTCCTTTAGTGATAATCTCCTTCTGAAAAAAACAGCATTATTGTGCTCAGTATCACACTTACAGCCAAGAACTATTACCTCACATCACTTATTAAAAAGTAGAACTGTATTAAACCCATGAATGAGTCTAAAAATGTTTTCAGAATGTAAGGAAGTTATGCAATTGAGCCTCTCGGGTGTGTACTTAAAAGCCTGCAAAGTGAATAACTAACCATGCAGAGTATTGCCTGTACGGGATAACCATAGAGATTTGCACATTTAAGAGTAAATTTCAGTTCTACAGTTATGACCCCTTTCTCCACTGTTCTTTGCTGCCATATTGCACCATACTTTTGAGAGGCAGTCACCACCAGACCCCTCTCCTCCAAGCTCTACATTCCCTGAATCGACCATCTTACAGAAGGACATGTTTTGAGCAACTGTTCTTTGCAAACTTAATACAATGTTGTATAAATGTGTGGAATTGTATTTCCTGTTGTTTTAATGTATAGAGTCTTACTGATAAAACAACTGTCCAATAATGGATGTTTTAAGTTTGATTGTTCAAGATCAAAGTCAAATTGAGACACCTGATACTTGGAATGCATTTGATAGTTTTTTGCTTTGTAAGAGAATGTGCTATTTTTCACCCATAAAAAGTTAATTTAGCAGAAGAATAAAAAGATCTTTTGAAAAAGATGAAAGTCAAGGATCATGCTGGGTCTAAGGTATTAAGGCAGGCAGGAAGGGGTAGACATAGCCAGCCACAGTGCTCTTATCTGCTGTCACATTCTGTATTCCTACATACCCCTATAGGCTTTTAAGTTAAAAAAAAAAAAAACAACATTTTGTATGAAATCTCTTTTGCTGTATAATAATATCTATTTATATTTTCCATTTGTTTCATAAAATATTAGACAAAAAATATAAAGAATAAAAAAAAACAATTCTACATAAAAATAACCAAACCTGCATGATCAATGGAATCTGTTCTCAAACCAAGACTTAGTATATACTATACAAATCATAAATCAGTTTAATCAATCGAAGACAAATTACAGTCAAGCGTAAATATAGAGAAATATCCTATATCCATAAAGATGCTCAGACTTCATTTTGCTGACAGCTACATCTCTATAAGGCTATCATTTAAAGGTTCTGAGCTAATTTTTCATATCAGCTTTCCTGCCCTTGTAACACAGCCCTAGAATGTTAATATTTTGTATGCTGGAGTTGCCACTGGGTGTAGTTCAGTAATTTTAACAAATAATGTTATTATTAAAGGGAATCTTTCAGCAGACTTTTGCTATATAATCCGAGGACAGCATAAGTAAGGTGTTAAAATACAGAATTCAATGATGTGTCACTTATCAAGCTGTGCACTGTTGTCTACTTACAGTGAAGGTTTAATCACTAGGGCATTATCTCTGCCTGGTCTGATGTGCACGAGACTGCTAGTCCGACTCCGACCCTTCCCGTGATAAGAAGCTCGCTGTCTAAAGACTGAGTGCTTAGAGAGCCTGGTGTGGGCAGTTGTAGCCTTCTCAGCTCTTCTGCATGCTGAATCTAAAAACTGCGTGAGAACTGCTGCACCCAGTAGAGCAAGTGATTTGTACCTGAATTCATGATCTCTTTGCTTACATTATGCTTCTCTCAGATAATGTAGCAAAAACCTGCTAACAGATTCCCTTTATGCTTATTGTATGAATCCAAACATATTAAGCTTTGTATTAAAAAATAAACATTAATGTCTAATTATGGATTTTTAATTTAACCAAACCATCTATAATATAAAAGGCATGTTTGCTGCATGTCTTATAATTTATACCTAAAAAAACTGAGCATATAACAATGAATAATCACTAGAGATGCACCTGACAACTAACTATACCAACCAACAAAAAAAAAGTTCTCTGGAGTTTCTTTAAGGCCTCTTTCACACATCAGTTTTTCACCGCCATGCGCAATCCGGCATTTTTTGAAAAAAAAGGATCCGTTTTTTTTTACTGCCGGATCCGTTTTTTTCTCATTGACATGCATTAACGCCGGATTGTGCCACATGTCCTTGCGTTTCATCTTTTTTATGCCGGATCCGTCATAGATTTTAATTCCGGCAGCCGGACAGGACGCATCATGTTTTTTTTTTTCTGCAGGAAACAACGGACAGCGCCTGAAGCGGCACGTCAGGCTTGGTCATACAATACAAGTCTATGGGTGCCGGATCAGGCATAAGACTGATCCGGCCACCAGACTCAGTTTTCTTCATCTACGCATGCCTGGAAGCCTAAAACCAAGGTCTCTCTCTCCTCATTCCAGGCATGCTCACTGCAATTCTCGGGTTCAAAAGTTGACGACGGATCCGGCTAAAAACCTGATCCATCGCATCAGTTTTTTACAATCTAAGGCTGCTTTCACACTTCAGGCTTTTTCAATCAGGCGCGATCCGGCGTGTTTTTAAAAAAACGTATCCGGTACCGGATGCGTTTCTTTAGCATTGACTTACATTAGCGTTGCATCCGTTTTTGGCCGGATCCGTCGGAAATGTACATTCCGGCGGCCGGACAAGACGCTTGCTGCAACGTTTTTTTTTTTTTCCGGAGCCGCCTGATAGTGCCTGAATCGGCACTTCAGGCAGCCGGAAACAATGCAAACCTATGGCGCCGGACCAGTGTTTTGACAAATCCGTCAGAAAACTGATCCGGAATCCAAGGTCTCTCTCTCTCTCTCTCTCCATTCGTACCTTACCTGCATTTTCAACATGGAAAATTTTATCTTTCTGGGTTGAAAAGGTCAGGACGGATCCGGCAAGAAAACTGATCAGTTGCATCAGTTTTTTTAAAATCAGCACCGGATCCGTCCTGTCAGGCATAGGACGGATTATGCCTGACACAAAAAAACTGAAGTGTGAAAGTAGCCTAAGCTGGATCCGTCTTTTTAAAAATTGGACGTATTGTGCCTGATTGCAAAAAACTGATGTGTTAAAGAGGCCTAATAGAAACAGGTGAACCTGAACAGTAAAGTTCAAGGTTTGTACCGTACACTTAGTTTCTTGCACTGACCTTGAACAGAGAGTTCTCCAGGAAGTTCATACTACTGTTCATGTTCAGCAGCCCAAACTTTGGGTGTTTCCTACACTGTCATCTGCATGACAGTGCGAGAAACTTGTCGCTCTGATCAGTGGTAAGACCATTTCCGCCGGTCAGAAAGCTGCGGTTCCGATGCTGTCAGATGACACCCTAGATTCATCAGGTGTGTCAGAAAAGGAGCAACGAGGGGGGAAAATATTGCTAATTGTGGTGATCATTAACCAATGAAAGTTGAAAACTCTTTTTGAGCCATTCTAACATAACCAATCTCAAGCACACACAGCATATTCGATTGAAGCAGCCTATCATATATTATGTGCTATAAGTGAATATAACACATATGAATGAATGTATAATATGAATTGCCAATTAAAACAGAATGCATCACCCATGTGTCATGTGCTGGAGGCGTTTCCATAATTCGAGACCACGTAGGCATTACATGAACAGTGCACTCATCTGTCGGGCGCTTCCACCCAGTGGGACTGTAGATCGCAGTGTGTGGTGTCACCAAGAGAATGGCTTATGCAGCGATGCAGGTGCTCACTGATCCATGGACCCGGCTGAGATAAAGATCCAGGGAATATTGACCTGAGCATGTGCTCTTGAGCTCAAATGACTATACTCTATATAAAATGGATTCCTAATGCTGCACTGTGTGATATGATGGTTTGAAAGAAAAATGGAGTGCTACTAACTAAAGTAACAATAGTGGAGTGTATGAAAGTAAAAAGAGAACAGAGTAAAAAATGAATGAAATGTGGTGAAACTATAATGAAAGAATGGTGTGAAAGAAAATATAAAATAGCAATATTCAAGGATATGTAATAAAACAATGCATAAATAAAGATTAAATGAATAAAAATGTGTGCAAACATAAAGAAAAGCTGTTTAGGAATGTGAGGACAGGACGTATTGAATTGAAGATGTGTGTATATTATATGCTAAGAATTATGTTTCATATTGAATGGGTGTATGAATACCATGTGATGTATGTTGTTTAGTGAGTATGCAGTATGTGCCTATTCATCCTTAAAAACTGAACGTGCGAGTGCTTGAAAGGCTTCAAATAAAGTGCACATAGTATATGTTATGTGATGTTGTTTGTCCTCAAAAAAATTATTAGCAAAAAAATAAAAATAGAGAAGTAACAAATGAAAGTGCAAGTGCTTGAATGGCTTCAAATAAAGTGTATGTGCATAAATAAATATCTTCTGAATAAGATGCATGTATATGCAAGTAAATGGTGAAATAGATGTACAGAAAATTGCAAAAAAACATACAGTATATATGAAGTAGCTATAAGAATGCTTTTGCAATAAGAAAGCATCATAATACAGTGGCATGTAAATGTTTGGGCATCCCTCATCAAAAATACTGCTATTGTAAACAGATAAGCAAGATGAAGATGAAATAATCTCTGAAGGCCTGAAGTTAAAGATGCCACATTTACTTTGTGTATACACAGTGAAGTAAATCATTATTTGATCCCTTGCTGATTTTGTAAGTTTGCCCACTGACAAAGAAATGAACAGTCTATAAATTTAAGGGTAGGTTAATTTAAGATTGAGAGATAAAATATCAAAAATAAAATCCAGAAAATCACATTGTATAAAATATATAAATTTATTTGCATTTTGCAGTAAGAAATAAGTATTTGACCCCTCTTGCAAAAAAGACAATACTTGGTGGCAAAACTCTTGTTGGCAAGCACAGCAGTCAGATGTTTTTTGTAATTGATGATGAGGTTTGCACACATGTCAGGAGGAACTATATATCTCTATCTCTAGCTCAATATATAGATATATAGATGTAGATATATGAATATACAGATCTGGCAAAAATTAAGAGACCACTTTCAAATGTTCAGTTTGTCTGATTTTTCTCTTTAGAGGTAGATTTTTGAGCAAAATGTAAATTGTTCTTTTAGTCTATAAACTTCTGATAACATGTCTCCGAATTTCCAAGCAATAAATTTTGTATTTTTTTTCTGGCAAAGAAAAATGGTAAAAATTAAAAAACAACAACCCAGTGCTTTCAGACCTCAAATAATGCAAAGAAAACAAGTTTATAATCGTTTAGAAACAACAATACTAATATTTTAACTCAGGAAGAGTTCTGAAATCAATATTTTGTGGAATAATCATGATTTTTAATCACAGCTTTCATGTGTCTTGGCATGCTTTCCAATATATATATATATATATATATATATATATATATATATATATACATATATACAGTTTTTGGGGTATCCAGCATGGTTAGTATCTAGTAGCATCACAGTCCCTGGTCTCGGTGAGGCCAGCATCCTGAACCTGAATCATTGGTCCCGGTGCAGCCAGAGTCCAGAATATTGACCCCTGGACTCTGGGCCAGTCATGTTCCTGAAGTCCCCTGGTCGCAATGTGGAAAGTGCCTGAACGTTATTTTCCTGATCTGATGTGGCCAGTCAAGAATTTGAAGTCCCCTAATCCTGGTGCAGCCAGTCCTGAATCCAAAGTACCCTGGTCCAAGTGCTGCTAGTCCTGTTCCCAAAGTCCCCTGGTCCTTTTGCCACCAGAGCCTAAGCATTGTTCCAAAATCTGTGTGCGGTCAGCCCCTTATCCAGTATCCTAGAGAGGTGTGGCTGAACATAGCCTGTCTGTATTAGCAAACCTGATCGCTGGGTCAGCAGCTCCAGTACCAAGATCTAACTAGGAGTTGTACCTGGATGCTACCTACAGCCCAGTCTGTTCCCCCATCAGAAGACCCACTGAACATTTGGTAGCTGCTTAGCTATGCCCCTTCTGAGGCAGGCTCTGTCCTGTGGCTCAGTGGGTCCAAAAATCCACTTGTGCCACCGCTGGGCGTAACACGCTTCCATGAAGGACATTTGTACAGGTGTCTCTGAACAGTAGAAAAATGTACCACAACTCCAGAGTCTGCTTAATCTTTCTGAAGGTCTTTTGTAGCAGTGGTTTGGTTTGCCTCTCTAGCAATCCTATGAACAGCTCTCACTGAAATTTTGCTTGGTATTCCAGACCATATCTTGACCTACACTGATCCAGTTAACTGCTATATCTTAATTACATTTCAAACTGCGGAAAGGGCAACTTGAAAATCCTTTGCCATCTTGTTATAGCGTTCTCCTGATTTGTGGGCCTTCATTATTTTAATTTTCAGAGTGCTAGGAAGTTGCTGCTTAGAAGAACCCATGGCTGCTGTTTTTTTGCACAAGTTTAAAGGAGGCTGGGTTTTTCTAAAACTGGGAAATATGCACCTAACAGTGAAGGTGAACAAGCCATAACCTTAACAGGCAAATTTCCATCTGAAACCTTGGTCAAAGTTCTCTGAGCACACAAATCTCCAAGGGTGTCCAAACTTTTACATCTGCCCATTTTCCTTTCTGCTAAATTTAAAATGAAAAAATTACAATATTTTTTTTTGCCAAAAATACAAAAGAAAGGTGTAATCTTTAGACTTTTTAGGGATCATTTAATCTTCAACTTGCTCATGTAACTGTTCACAATAACAGTAATTTTGACCAGTTGTGCCCAAACTTTTACTTGCCAATGTATGTACACATTCATGGTTGTAAAAAAGCTGTGTGTTGAAAGATCATAGCATTCTAACAAAAAATGCAATTAAAACCTTATAATGAAAAAAGGAAATGTTGATAGATGCTATTGCTCGTGCCTCGCTGCCATTTTGCTGAAGGAAAAAAAATTTGACAAAATGGTAGCGGTAACGCTTGCGCAGTAGCATCTATCGGTGCCGCGGATGCCATTTTGCAGGATGTAATTTTTTTTTCTAAGTCTCACAATAGCCAACAATATTATAGACATTAGCAACAATATTGCATATCAATAATATTTTCAACAATAATATAAAAATGTTATATGCATTATGCAAAATAGGAGGCAGATCACTGAAGGATCAGTGACCTGTCATAGGCCCATAAGGATGCATGTGTAAGCAGAGCACCACATAAAGCTCCACAGACAAACTTGCTCCAGAGCTTGAGAATCTCAGTAATTGAAAACTACAAATACACATTAAACAACCACACAACAGATTTCATCACCCAAAGTATCATTTTAATCAGTATAAGGAAGGAGTCACACTAGCGAGAAATATAGACGAGTGCAATGCAAGAAAAAAATTGCATTGCACTTGGACCAATGTTAATCTATGGGGCAGCTCCTAATTTTTTCTAGGCCGTTTTATACGGACTGGGAAAATCACAGCACGCTGCGATTTTCACCTTATATCGGCCGAGAATCGCCAGTGCAAGTCTATGGGGATGAGAAAAATGCGTATTACACACAGACCATGCATGTGACTTGCGAGAAATATGCACCGGTGTCCTTTAGAAAAGCCAGCAATTCAGAGCGCTTTACTGTAAAATCACACAGACATGTTTAATAAAGATGGAGAGAATAGATATATACACATAGAATAATATATATACATGTCATTGTGACACATATATATATATTGTGAGACAGTGAAGGAATATGTGGTGAATGAGGTGTATATTTCACCTAAGTACCTTGCTGACTGGTATGAGCGAAATGTGTGGCTTTGTAAACCTGGTGGTAAAGAAAGGTCACTACACCTGCCATTCAGTACACGCTTGCAGCTCAGACCTGAATCCACTCAGGTGTTGATTAGGAAGCCAGAAGTAGGTGCTTGTGAGCACAGTCAGAGAGCTCATTCAGTCTGGGCAAGGGGTCCAGGCACAGAAGGTGTCTCTAAGAGTGTGGGAGCTGTCTTTAGCCCGGACACAGAGAGGTGTCCTGGCACAAGGAAGCAGTCTCTAAGAGTGTGAGCTATCTCAGTCTGGGTGCAGGAAGTACCCCGGACACAGGAGTAGTCGCAGTGAGAATCCGTGCGAATAGCGACTGAATAGGAGGTGACCTATCTCAAGTCTGGACATTGGAGTTGCCTTCGGACATAAAGAGGAGTGTCTGTGAAACTCCATACTGGTAACATATGTGATATGTGTTGTTTTGGGCACAGACTGGTAGAGTCTGGGTCCCGGATAGAGAGGGCCATCTATCTAAGTGTAATTAGAGGCTAGACAAGCCCAGGGTTTCTGTTTATGATTTGTTTTTATCTGTGTGCTGTGGACTTTAATAAACTGGTTGCGGCCAGTTTTCACCAACTGCTGTCTGAATGAACTGTTTCCGTGCCATTCTGTCTACCCAGACAGCGATCCTAGAGCTAAACCCCCCGAAAAGCTTACAATTGGCGGAGAATGCTGGGGCAGCGCAGGGCCTGGTACAGTTAGTGCGGGAGTGGGGCATGCAGCACAGTGGCGAGAGACAGCATTAAAGGTGAAGTCTATTGAAATAGCAACAGAAAAAAAAAAAAAGTGTGTGTCAGCAGAAACGTCTGTTTGGAGCAGTCTTGGAGAGACAGTGGCCCTGATAGGGTCTGCCGAGAGAAAATGTATGCACAGCAAAGCTGAACTTGTTGTGAAAATGACTGTGGAATGTGCAGCAGCAAAAGAAAAGTTTGTGGAGCAGTCTTAAAGAGACAGTAGCCCTAATAGACTTTGCAAAAGAAAAAAAAAAAAAAGTGGTTGCACAGCAAGGCTGAATTTTCTGTGGAAAAAAAGCTGTGTAGTGTGTATGTCTTGAGTGAAGACTGCCGTTGTTGAGACAGAGAAGTCTGACAGCATGGATGACAGCATGGAGGCGCTGTTTGAACAAATGGCACAAGTTAATGTGCAACATAAAAACTGCCGTGGTTGAGACAGATAAGTCCGGCAGTATGGAGGAACTCGTTGAGTACCTGGCCCAGGTCCAGCGAAGCATGGAGCAGCAGCGCCTGCAGCACCAGCAGCACATGCAGCAGGCCAGCAGCAATTCCTGCAGCAGCAGCAGGAGAATAACCGGTTATTTGTTGAGCAGATGACAGCACCAAAAAAGGATTTCGGTGCCGCGTCCCGAAGTAATGTTGTGAAGGCACCGGCGTTGTCCGCTATAAAGAAGGCGGTAAGACGGTCCTTGAGAAAAATGACACCTCGTGATGATGTGGAGGTATATCTTACTAGGTTTGAGAGACTGGCAGAGAAGGAGAAATCTGCCACTATCTGAATGGGCCATGGCGGTCGTACCCTATCTGATTGGGGAACCCCAAAAAGTCTGGGCTGACCTGAGCAAGCAGGACAGCGAAGACTATGCCAAGTTGAAAGCGGCGATTCTTACCCGGCTGGGTGTTACGGTGACAGCCCGTGCCAGGGGAGTTCGTGACTGGAGATACAGTTGGGAGTCTGCAGTCAGCAGGCCTGATTATGGAGTTGAAAAGGTGATAGTGGACCGCTACACCCAAGCACGTCCTCCTGAGGTACAGCCGTCTGAGAGGTCGTCACTTCGGAGTTCCCGGACGCTGAACTCTCGCGGTAAGAGCGTTCCAGCTGTTGGGGACATGGGGTATGCTGATAAGCGGGTTCAGGCCCGAGGGGACATGTGGGTGGGAGAGTGTGATGGACAGTGTTGGAGCTGGCGTGAAATTGCAGCCAACTGTCCAATAGAGGGGGAGCCTATGTGTTGTGATGTTGGCAGATCCCTCTCTCCCTGCGCAGAGCCTGTGTGTGTGTCCACCTCAGCCGAAGAGACTGGACCACAGGGGTCCCCGGTGGTTGTAAGTGACTGCCCAGCACAGGCCCTCTTGGACTCAGAGAGTCCAGTGACTTCGTATGTGACAGCCTGAGTGATAGGGACTTCATCCCTGATAAGCACCTGAGTGTGGTGTACATCCATGAAGACACCAAAGTCTACCCAGAGACTGCCGTGGACTTGGTCCCCAAACTCGGGGAGGTTTCATATGAAGTGGGGGTAGTGAAGACCCTGGTGCACCCCGTTATATTGGGTAATGACTTTCCCCGGTCTAAGGATCTCTGGGGGAAAAATGTTTCTGATGGACAGTGTGATGAAGCTCCTACTGAGGGTGCGCAGTCCCGAGGGGCGGAACACAATGCTAGTGGGATGTTAAAATTATGTGATAATGATGATGATAATGCTAATGATGATGATGAACCTGATAATGATGATGACCATGAAAATGGTGCTGATGCTGATAATGATAGTGATGATAATACTGATCATAGTCATGATGATGATGTTGATAATAATGATGACTGTGATAGTGATGAAATTCCTTTGCAGGTGATGTTGGGAGACGAGGATGGTGGTTCTCGGGAACCGAGTGTCCCTGACTTGCCTGTGTCCTGTGACGGTTTTGAGAGTGAGCAGTGGCGAGAACCCTCTCTTAAAACAGCACAGGAAAATATGATTGTTCTAAATGAGGTTTCCCAGGAGCCTGACTCTGAGGAGAGGTTCTCTCATGTTGCCATAAACACTGAAGTCCAGGGAGAGGTTGTGAGTCAGCTCCTAGTGCCTGAGCTATATAGAAGTGTAGTGCTGGGGTTGTCACATAGTCACATACTTGAGGGACCAGATGGTGCAGTTAATATTGTGGATGACATGTTAACTCAGGTTCCAGATCAAGATGTGAGTGAAATGAATTGTGTGACACTGACAGTGAACAGGATATGAATGAAAATGAATTGTATAACCCTGACAGTGAGCAGGATGTGAATGAAAATGAAGTGTATAGCCTGACAGTGAGCCAGATGTGGCTGAGAAAAAGGGGTCAGATAGTGATAGTGAATTATCTGATGACAATAAAGCAACCAGTGCAAGTGAGGAAGGCATGGTGGCAGAGGAGATTGAGAGTCCTGAGAGGAAGGCTGAGGCTGACCTTGCAGTCGGACGGAGGATGGCATCTGAAGATGTTGTACCGTTGGTCGGTTCCCTGGCGAAGACTAAGGTGAAAGACAGGACTCTGAAACTGAACACAGCACAAGTGGATGCTGTTGAAAATGAGAAGTTATCAATGTATGGTGTGGATCTGCATCAGGCCAAGGACTCGGAAGGTGATGCTGCAGAGGTGGAGAAAGCCATGGAAGTGGTGGACACCAGGCCAGGTGCCTCACCAGAGGCTGATGTCTCAAGTGAAGCTGTGAGGAACAAGACTGAAGATGTGGTGGAAAAGAAGACTGATGGTAGGGCTTCTGAGCATGTCCTACCAGAAGAGCCTGAAGAAAGGGCCGAAGACGTAAAGGACGTCCAACAACTACAGGAGAAGATGCGTAGCCATGAGGATCTCCTGGAGAAAGAAGTAAGAGCTCTGAGTCTTATGCAAAGTGAGCCTGTACCAGAAGAGGATAAATTATGTGTACCGACCAAGAAAAACGATCAGCTCCCTCTACAGTGCCAATCGTTTGAACAGTGTGGCTCGGAATGGTCAGAGACCATGACAGAGGCGCTTGGGTTCTGTGAGGTAGAATTTATGAATCAACTGATATTTAAGAAAGTAGATGTGCTAAAGAAAGTTCAGGGGGAATTAGAGAAAACCCCTATACCTCCTGTGACAGTGGGTGACACAGGGTCAGTGCCCCAAAAACAGGAGGTACGAAAGTTTCTGAGGAAGAATCAGCAGAGCTGTTCTGACGTGCCTGGTCGTACTTATCTGGTGAGCCACTATACCGAGACTGAGGCTGGCACTAAAGTCAAGATGAAACCGTGCAGGATACCCGAGGCCCGCAGAGAGTATAGGCCTGGGAGGGTACAGGGTAGTGCGGATGCTTCAGATGAAGAGAAAACTGTTGTTGGCTATGACAGTGGTGAGGATGAAGCTGATGAGGGCCATGACTGGTCCAGAGTTCACTGTCTCTGTTGGATTGTTGACCAGCCCTCCGGTCTGGATGACCAGCCCTCCGGTCTGGAGAAGAGGGAGGGGATATGTGAGACAGTGAAGGAATATGTGGTGAATGGGGTGTATATTTCACCTAAGTACCTTGCTGACTGGTATGAGCGAAATGTGTGGCTTTGTAAACCTGGTGGTAAAGAAAGGTCACTACACCTGCCATTCAGTACACGCTTGCAGCTCAGACCTGAATCCACTCAGGTGTTGATTAGGAAGCCAGAAGTAGGTGCTTGTGAGCACAGTCAGAGAGCTCATTCAGTCTGGGCAAGGGGTCCAGGCACAGAAGGTGTCTCTAAGAGTGTGGGAGCTGTCTTTAGCCCGGACACAGAGAGGTCCTGGCACAAGGAAGCAGTCTCTAAGAGTGTGAGCTATCTCAGTCTGGGTGCAGGAAGTACCCCGGACACAGGAGTAGTCGCAGTGAGAATCCGTGCGAATAGCGACTGAATAGGAGGTGACCTATCTCAAGTCTGGACATTGGAGTTGCCTTCGGACATAAAGAGGAGTGTCTGTGAAACTCCATACTGGTAACAATATGTGATATGTGTTGTTTTGGGCACAGACTGGTAGAGTCTGGGTCCCGGATAGAGAGGGCCATCTATCTAAGTGTAATTAGAGGCTAGACAAGCCCAGGGTTTCTGTTTATGATTTGTTTTTATCTGTGTGCTGTGGACTTTAATAAAACTGGTTGCGGCCAGTTTTCACCAACGGTCGAATGACGTTCCGTGCGCTTTCTGTTACCAGACAGTAACTGAATGGAGAAGACTATAACCCCATGATAATAACGCTTGTACAATATATATATATATATATATATTTTATAGTTCATACACTTCTACATAGCATAATAGCCGCTAATTCAATTGCCGGCTTCTGTAAAATCATTACAGAACCTGACATGAAATGACACATGGTTTACATACAGTAAACCATTTCATTTCATATAGTTTGATATATGGTTTTGATTAACAAGTACATGAGTGTATGTGTGCAAAATTTCAGACATGTAGATGTTAATTTAATGTCTAAATTCATTGAAAAAAAAATGCGTGGGCTCCCGCGGTATTTTCTCCATCAGACAGGGAAATCCAGTGACTAAGGACAGATATTAATAGCCTAGGGAGGGACCATTGTTTTTGGGTCCCCCTGGCTACTAACATCTGCCCCAGCCACCCCAGAAAAGGCACATCTATTATTAGATGCGCCTTTTCTGGCACTTAGCCTCTCTATTCCCATTGCCTTTAACGGTGGCTAATGGTGTTAATGCCACCTTGCAATTGAAATGTGACTTTAAACCGGGTTAATAATGGAGAGTTGTCAATTAGACAACTATCCTTTATTAATCCTATAGTAGTAAATGGTTAAAAAACACACACACATTAATTAAAAATTATTTTAATGAAATAAATACACATAGTTTTTGACCATATTTTATTGCACTGGTAATCCTTCTGAATCCATTGTTCTCCTGTAATAAAATATAAAATAAAAAAGCAACAATATCCATACCTCTCCGTCATTCAGTCAGGTCCCATGCTACAATCCATCTGAAGGGGTTAACAGGTTTACAGCAGAGACTGGTGCTAATGCGACCAGCCCTGCTGTAAAGCCCCACAGAATGGATGAGTTCATCTCTGCGCAGCCTCCCCAGCTGACCGGAGATGAACTGATTAGTGTGGGAAGCTAAATTGATTTTTTTTCCCATGCTATTGAAGGGCTGAACAATATTGCACGCCCTACTTTTCAGTTTTTGTATTTCCACAAAAATTTAAAGTAACCAATAAATTTCATTCAACTTCACAACTGTGTCCCACTTGTTGTTGATTCTTCACCAAAAATTTATGTTTGGTATCTTTATGTTTGAAGCATGATATGTGGGAAAAGGTTGAAAAGTTCCGGTGAGCAGAACACTTTCGCAAGGTACTGTATATTGCCCTCAAAACAAGTTGTTAAAAAAATTTAAAAATCTTTCAGTATTATACTGCTCATCCATATTGTATTACATCTTCTGGGGTACATTTTGGTGGTATATAACCCTCAAAAAATTGTTCAAAAATGTATTACTGTAGTATTAGATTGCTCATCCATTTAGTATTATATGTTCTTGGGTACATTTCAGTTTTACATAACACTCAAAAAAAGCATTACAAAAATTTTCTGAAATTTTCTGTGGCTGTAGCCTGTGGTCTGGAACCGGCCACTTTTCCAGAAACTCCAAGGCAGCAATTTTCAACAGCTGAAGGTTCTTGCGGACTGTATAAAGGAGAGCCAGGAACTAGCTACCAGTGAGCAGACTGAGGGGCCTAGGCTGGTCAGAAGAGACAAGGAGGTGAGCGTGAAGCTGGGCAGGAGAAATGCTAGTGGCCCACTAGCCACAACACATCGACAGTTGGCATCCCTGGGCGCATCATTTAATTTAGATTGTGATCCCCATTGTGGACAGTGATGTTAATATATGTATAGCACTTCAGAATATGAGAAAAGATTACACCCCTGAGAGATCGTATTGTCCTTGGCATTCCCCACCTCCTTTGTGGGAGCAGGCGATGGTGCAGGTGTCACAGTGAGCTGTCACCCCTTTCTACATGTTGAAAGCGCCAGCACTACCCAAAGCCGTATGTCTTACAGCCCAGACACCAGGGAATCTGGTTCAAAGAAGTAGGTGGAGGCAGTCCCACCAGCCTCCAAAGGAATGGTGAGAGGCAGACACTTGAAGAGGACAACTGTATTACCCTTATTTATAATTTTTTTTCTGGCTTTGCACTGTCTGCAAAGTGTTTAGAATTTACGGAGTACATGAAGTACACTTTCAAAATATTTATGTTCAAAAAATTTTTCTGGATCCAAATAATCATCCATGCAGTGGAATGTGGTTTGTGTAAATTTATAGTGGGTTAAAATTTTTAAAAAACGCTTGGTCTGGTACAGTTCACAATATATTTGTGTTCCAAAAGTGGACTATTGAATAATGTGCTGTAGAACATGCTGTGTGCGAAACTGTTGATTTGAAATAAAAGCAAAAATTACCTGCTACAGGTCTAGAAATTTGGTTGTTCAGAAATTCACTATTGTCACATACTCTAGAACTTGGATTGTGTGAAATTTAGTTGGTTTTAAATAAAAAACAAAAATTTTCCTGATATAGGTGTCCAAATTTGGTCCCTAGTCTCTCGGTTCTCAGTCACCACTATTTCTCCTGATGTTGCATCCCTGCTCTGTACCAGCACGTGTCCAGGGGTATCACTCTTGTCTTTACCAACGTTGTTACTGGGATTGTCCACTTAACAACCGACATGTGTACAACCACTTGTTGCCAGGGACACTACATTTCCCTGACGGCACACTGAGTGAACATTGTGGAAGCCACTGCCGAGTCCTACCCTGGCACGGCTCATGTGTTACTGTTAATGAGGATTGCTGGTTCTACTTCTATCTGAGTTTCCTCCAACTCCTACACCAGTTCCTGCTCCCCTCATGCTTATCCTTATCCTCCATCTCCAATGTGCTATCTCAGGGCATGTTACCCACATCAGCTGAAAGCTGGAAGCTCTGCAGGTCTACCTCAGCAAAGCGGCAACAGGCTCTGCTGAAGCTAATTTGACTAGGAGACAAAACGCACACTGTGGCAGAATAATTGAAAGAAATAACAGCCCTGACAGATCTGTGGCTTTTACTGCTGAATCTCCAGCAAGGCGTGGTCATGTGTGATAAGGCCATAATCCGGTGGCAGCTGTGAAGCTTGGCAAGCTCACACACATACTATGCTTGGTGCATGTGCTCAACTTGGTACTTTAGCGGTTTCTGAAAAATTACTCAGATTTGCCAGAGCTTCTGGTTAAGGTACGCCACATCAGCAGTTCAGCAATCCAGCTACAGCTGCCACTGCCCTGGCATTGCTGCTTCAGTACATGCAAGTGCTAGCTCACTCACTCCTGTGCAACGTGCCCACATGCTGGAACTCCACACTACACATGCTGGCAAGACTTTGGGAGCAGCAAAGGCCAGTTGTGAAATACCAGCTCCAACACACCCATCAGTATTTTGGTCAGCCTTAACACATAACAACTGAAGAGTTGGCATGGATGTCGCCAAAACTTTGAGTTCTCTGCAAAAATAGTGAGGTGCAATTACTCCATCAGCGCAATTATCCCGCTTCTCTGCCTACTAAAACAGTCGCTGCTGACAATGAAACATGAAGATTTGCTTGAGGAATAGTTGGAGATGGAGGAAGACAAGAGACAGTAAGATACTACCCAGCCCAGCCTCATCCCATGTGCTTAGCGTCGATTGTGTAAACATGAGGAAGTCGAGAATGAGGAAAAGGAGGAGGAACAGGAGCAGGCTGATAGAGCAAAAGAGGCTAGTACCAACGCAAGCTTCATCCCGTCTCTCCTACCTGGATGGCCTGAGAAGGGGAATGAGGAGGAGAAATGTGAGGAGGAGATGGAGAGTAATCATAATGGTAAAGACTGGGAAGTGTTGGCTGTAGAGACTTTGGCACATGTAGCAGACTTTATTGTACCACTGCCATTCCCATCACCCTCATCTTACATTCATCTTGAACAAAAAAGAGTATTAGTTGTTCACCCTGCTAGACCCATATTACAAGGAGAGGTCTTGTAAAATGTTGCTATGCCAGAAGGCCATTGTGGAAAATATGTTGAAAAAATTCCCATCAGACAACACTAGCGGCAGGAGGCTAGCTTCCTTGGCCAACCAAGGAACCAAGGAAGAAAGGGGAGATGGACACACAGCAGAAGCAGGGTTACACTATAAAGGGCCTGAGCCAATTTCATGACACCCTGCCAGAGTCTATGCCCTGATAACTGGGTATTTTTAACAAGGAAGGAAAAGTTTTTAAAGACAGTCAACTAATACCTGGCTGTCAAAACCAGCGTACTCCCTAATTCCTTTCCGACCTTCAGCTACTGGGTCTCAAAGCTATACACCTGGCATGTCCCTCTATGCCTTTGAGGTGCTTTGCTGCCCTGCTGATAGCATCTTGTCTGAGCAGGTTTTTAGTTACAACAGGGGGGTCATAATAGACAGGTGCTTTCACCTGTCAACAGAAAGTGCCGACAGGCTCACTCTGATAACAGTAAACAAAGACTGGATTACATCTGACTTTTCCACACCACCAGATGACAGCAGCACATAAAGTGTTTTTAATGTTCAATATTTGAAAGCGGTCTATCAGTTTTTACCTTCCAGGGTCTGTGGATGACTGGATGACACCACCCATAATTTTTCCTGGCTTTACACTTTGACCAAAGCCTTTATGAGTGTTGAAGTACCACAACCACACTTTCTTATTTTTTTATGAGACACTACAGTTAATGCCGTCAAGAATCTATGGTTGAACCTGCTTGTAATTATTGGTGGACTTTGCACTGTGTGCAGAGCTTTTATGACTGTAGGAGTACCACAACTACATTCTGTTAACAATATTTGATTAAGGCACTACAGTTGGTGGCTTCAAGGGTGTATGGATGACGCTGCTTGAATTTTGGGCAGGATTTGCATTTAATGCACAGCCTTTATGTTTCTTTGAGTGACACTACAGTCATGGCCAAAAGTTTTGAGAATGACACAAATATTATATTTTCACATGATCTGCTGCCCTCTGGTTTTTATGTCTGTTTGACAGATGTTTTTATCACAGACAGAAATATAATTGCAAACATATGAGTACCAAAAGCTTATATTGACAGTTAGAATGAGTTAATGCAGCAAGTCAATATTTGCAGTGTTGACCCTTCTTCTTTAGGACCTCTGCAATTCTCCCTGGCATGCTCTCAATCAACTTCTGGACCAAATCCTGACTGATAGCGGTCCATTCTTGCACAACCAATGCTTTCATTTTGTCAGAATTTTTAGGTTTTTGTTTCTCCACCGTCTCTTGATGATTGACCACAAGTGCTCAATGGGATTAAGATCTGGGGAGTTTCCAGGCCATGGACCCAAAATCTCTGTTTTGTTCCCTGAGCCATTTAGTTATCACCTTTGCTTTATGGCAAGGTGCTCCATCATGCTGGAAAAGGCATTGTTGATCGCCAAACTGCTCTTGGAGGGTTGGGAGAAGTTGATCTTGGAGGACATTCTGGTACCATTCTTTATTCATGGCTGTGTTTTTAGGCAAGACTGTGAGAGAGCCGATTCCCTTGGCTGAGAAGCAACCCCACACATGAATGGTTTCAGGATGCTTAACAGTTGGCATGAGACAAGACTGGTGGTAGCGCTAACCTTGTCTTCTCCGAATGAGGCGTTTTCCTGATGTCCCAAACAATCGAAAAGGGGATTCATCAGAGAAAATAACTTTACCCCAGTCCTCAGCAGTCCACTGCCTGTACCTCTTGCAGAATATCCGTCTGTCCATGATGTTTTTCTGGAGAGAAGTGGCTTCTTTGCTGCCCTCCTTGAGACCAGGCCTTGCTCCAATAGTCTCCGCATCACAGTGGGTGCAGATGCACTCACACCTGCCTGCTGCCATTCCTGAGCAAGCTCTGCACTGCTGGTAGCCCGATCCCGCAGCTGAAACAGTTTTAAGAGACGGTCCTGGCGCTTGCTGGTCTTTCTTGGGCGCCCTGGAGCCTTTTTGGCAACAATGGAACCTCTCTCCTTGAAGTTCTTGATGATGCGATAGATTGTTGACTGAGGTGCAATCTTTCTAGCTGCGATACTCTTCCCTGTTAGGCCATTTTTGTGCATTGCAATGATGACTGCACGTGTTTCTTTAGAGATAACCATGGTTAACAGAAGAGAAACAATGATGCCAAGCACCAGCCTCCTTTTAAAGTGTCCAGTGGTGTCATTCTTACTTAATCATGACAGATTGATCTCCAGCCATGTCCTCATCAACACCCACACCTGTGTTAATGGAGCAATCACTGAAAAGAGGTTAGCTGGTCCTTTTAAGGCAGGGCTGCAATGATGTTGAAATGTGTTTTGGGGGATAAAGTTCATTTTCTAGCCAAATATTGACTTTGCAAGTAATTGCTGTTAAGCTGATCACTCTTTATACATTCGGAGTATATTCAAATTGCCATTAGAAAAAGTGAAGCAGTAGAATTTGTAAAAATTAATATTTGTGTCATTCTCAAAACTTTTGTCCATGACTGTATATGACAGTTTGAACATAATGTGTATTAGGCACTCCTTTATGTGTAATACAGGGTGTATCTTAGTTCCTAGTTTTTGTTCTTGTTTCCTTCATTAATTACACTGATGATTTAAAAAAAATTAATAAAAATTAAATTTTGGTTTACTTAAATTTTATTTTTATATATTTTTTTTAATACTTTGTAAATATATCTTTACATACAAGTCATATTAGAGGAAAAATATTTCTTAATTTTTTTTCTCCTGTAAACTTTAATTTCTTGTTGACTTTCAATGTTTTATTGTCAGTCCTTAAAGTGAAGTAAAAGTGTGACACTATTGTTCTCAGCAGGGATCATGAAGTCTGATATGCTTCCAGGGATCTTCTTCATGCTATTCTACTCCCATTCAGAACTTTTTCCTTTCATTTAAACATTTTCATTGCCACACAGAGTTCCTTGTAGCATCTGCTGGACTAACATTATACTTATTACTCAAAACAAGCACCCAAGCATTACAAATTGCTTGATTCAAGTAACGAGCATTTTAGTGCTCACTCATCTCTAATTGGGTGTTGATTTAACCCCTTAATGACTGCAGATACATACACATTTTAATGGTGGCAGTTAAGGATACTTATTCCTCAGCGCCGATTTTTAATGGCGCTGAGAAATAAGTGTATAAGGCCATTCAGCATCAGAATTTCTCTTGGGTCTTCTGTGGGTAGCTGACACCCCAGAGAACATGATTCAGGTAGGTTTTTGCAGACCCCGGTGACCTAAAAAAAAGTCAGATTTACCATTTATTTCTCTCTCTTCTGATGTGATCTAGCACATCAGAGGAGAGAGAAATGGGGTCCCTCGAGTACCCTCGGTATCTGCAATGTCCCTTAGTCCATCCAGCTCTGTCCCTCGGCATCTTTTTCCTGGAAAAAAAGGCGGGCGCATGTGCACTACGCCTGCCGAGATCTGCCTGCTGGCACCCGACAACAATGGGAGAAATCTTCTATTGATTAATTTTGATCACTGTGATAGACCCTATCACATTGATAAAAATAAAAAAATGTAAATCAAACCCCCCTTTATCACCCTTTAGTTAGGTAAAAATAATAAAATAAAACAATGTATTTATTTCAATTTTTTTATTAGGTTTAGGGTTATGACTTAACTTGTAGTTGGGGTTATAGAAAGAGTTAGGCTTAGGGCTAGGGTTAAGTTTATGGTTGGTGTTATAGTTAAGTTTAAGATTGGGCTAGGGTCAGGGTTGGGGCTGAAGTTGTGATTAGGGTTATGGTTAGGGTTAGGGCTGTGTTAGGTTGGCGTTAGAATTGGGAGGTTTTCATTGTTTAGGTACATCAGGGGGTTTCCAAATGTGACATGGTGCTGGTCAACTTTTAACTCTCATAATGTCGTAACAAAAAATAATTATGTTTCCAAAATTGTGCTGCTGTAAAGTAGACATATGGGAAATGTGATTTTTTTAAACTATTTTGTGTGATATGTCTCTCTCATTTAAGGGTACAAAAAATAAAAGATTGAAAATTGCAAAATTTTCAAAATTTTTGACAAATTTATTTTTTTTATAAATAAATTCAAGTCATATCGAAGAAATTTAACCACTAACATGAAGTACAATATGTAACGAAAAAACATCATTCTCAGAATCAGTGGGATCCGTTGAAGCATTCCAGAGCTATATCCTCATAAAGTGACAGTGGTCAGAATTGTAAGAATTGGCTTGGTCATTAAGTACCAAATTGGCTCTGTCACTAAGGGGTTAAACACCTGTTTTTAGAATAGGTCATTAATATCTGATTGATGGGGGTACGATGCTCGGCACCCCCACCAATCAGTTGTTCACGTTGAGGGACGTATGTGCTTAGTTGTGGAGCTTTCATCTATTCCTTTATCTAGTATATGGGGCTCTTGATGAACCACTTATGGGGAAATGTGTTGAGGCATTTACAATGAGATAAGTAACCTCAAAGCTTTCAGTGCAATGTTCAGCACTGACAAAACAGATATCATCATTTACTTATATTGTATATTTTAGAGGAATAGGTAATTATTATACTTTGTTGAGCTCTCTGTTACCTTTTGTTTAGGCTTCTTTTATATATTTAATTACTGTGTAATAGCCTGTGTAAAATTATTCCCCATCAGTCTAGGGTTATACAGAGATAGTCATCCAGGAATGGGGGTGCCATCTATCACTGACTCTAGGATGCCAACCTCCACGATCAAGCAGATACAATTTAGTAGAATAACAATTTAGAGTGGAATAGTATCTTCTACAGTTATAAAGATATTAAATTATCCCCTATTGTATGAAGGTGTTTTTTGTGTCCTCCATTTGTTCATGCATATACGATAAATTTGACTTTTTAAGGTTTTTTATTATATACTATTGTTGATGATCTTAGGATTTACAAACATACTAAATGGTAAGTTAATAATTACAGAGGAAAATTACTTGGCATTTTTTATCTCAGATCTTGCTGTGTGGCTCAGCTTTATTAAGGCAGAGCTGTGAACCATAACTAGTCTACAGCTTATCTACAGTGCCTACAGGAGTTTGGTACACGAATCCTGCCTCCTTAATGGTTATGTTTTTTATTGTTCTTTTACATTTTGTTGAATAAAAGTTTTAATACGATATGTTTTAAATGTTTTCAATCGTTCACAAAACTTTGCAAGATTTGTGTCTGCACCATTTCTTGTTTCTAGAAAACTGGTTATTAAATGATATATGATTTTAGACTACGATTTTACTAAAGCCAGCTTATGCATAGTGCTGTACTGCTGTTATGAAGATTTCATCATGACTGCAAACAAAATATTAAAGGATGATCTACTCCACCTTCAATATTGCCATCGTCTACATTGATACCGGTTATGAAAGCATCGTAATCATCAGGTAATTAAAAGTTTTTGCTTTATTTAATGCTACTGATGGAATACACCTCTGAATCTCCTTCAAATACGTGACGGCCACTCAATCTCCTTTTGATTTCATATTTGATTTGACACAAGTACCATCCACTTTACAAGTGCCGACTTGATCTTTAACTGTACATGTGGCGTTCTCATGTGGTGTATGGCTGAGGGTTCTACTACTGACAGGGTATGATGTATCTTACGGTGGCAAAGCTTTCTGTCAGGAGAAGAGTCTTTCCTTCTCAAATTATACCCACACAGGAAACTCCACAACACAATGTTTGCACAGTAACTGCCTCTAGGCAGAAGATGATGATGGTGGTAGTAGTTGGTGCATTTGAGCCCCAGTCATGAAGCAGCCGTAAGAATTTGAAACAGAAATATTTTTACTGAAGGTAATGGGGCAAATTATTATTTACAAACAGCAGTAAACTGAGGTAGAGGATTACACTCACGGTTGGTGATTGCGGTGTACCTGCAGACAGGCAGATCTTAGTAACCTCTGGTTTTATTAAGTCTGAATATCTCTTCTTCAGCACTGTGCTCTGTTTCTGCCCTGAGGTAATTCTTCCTCCTAGATGTGCAAAGGTAGTCTTCCTCATATGAAAACTATTAACTCCCCTTACTGTGCCAGTCCCCCTTTTAAGCAAAGCCAGCAGAGAGAAAGTAGGTAATTCCTTCACCTACAAAATGGCTTCCTCTTCTCAAGATGTCGGACCACCAACCACTTCAAATTTTTAAAAAAACATCCCCCAGGACTTGGCTCCTCCCCTTCTATGTGACTGTAGAGCTGCAGTCATTGGCTGACTGCCCCAAGGCATTTTTCCAGACCTTTCTGCATATTAAAACAGAGCTGGGTCACTTGATCAAGGCTTTGAGGATAAGATTAACCCTTTTTGTGCTGCCTGTCAGCAGGTCTCACAATGTATTTAAAATGCACAGTCCACGTAAAAATTCACAGCATTTTTATGAAAACACACTATATATCCGGTATCCCATACAAATGGCCACTTTGTGGGATACCACATACATTCATCAGGTAGTGTGACAGCTGGAACTATTCACTGGTCTTAGAGGACTTTGCTGGCAAGGCAGGTGACCACTATGATCAGTGATTGTCTACAACTGTTAGGTTACTGAGAAAAGCAATGTGCTGGAAGGGTTCCTGATATTGCTTTTGGAGAGAGCAGCTCAAATGACTCCACTGTGGTAGTGGAATAAGTGAGCATCAAGATGAGCATTATTTTTTAAGCCTTTTCAGGCCCTCAAAAAATTGGCAAATTGGTAGCTGGCTATCTTGCCAATATTTTCTTGAATTTTCACAAAATGAATTACAAAAAAAATGTTTAAAGATAATATATATTTTGCAAAGTTTAAGGTGAATTGATTCAGTTCGCTTATCTTTATTATTTCTATGTTACATCACTTAATACCCTTTGCAAAAATTTAGCAAAAGTGTTTAATACTATGTCATTTATTGGATCATTGTTCAGTAAATCAGAGAAAGCATTTTTTTACAGTATTAATTATAAGGCTATGGTTCTTTCCAAAATGTTAATTGCTAACTACTAGACCTATCCTAGTCAAACGCACAAAAGGTGTTTATTTAAATATACAATCTAGTTACACATTTCTTGCACTTTACACAGAGCACGATTGTAAGCAAACTTCCATCAAACTTACATACAGATTTCATTTGTATTTCTATTGTTTTAATTGTTTTTCAACTTCCAGGATGCAAAATGAATTCCAAGATGTGATATAAAAGTATAATAATATTAACATTGGCACAACAATCTGAATTAATCCTTCAGTGTTGATTATCTATCAAATTGCTTCCTACACTCAGTCATCTGCAATACTTCTCTTATAATCCCACTGCCACTACTCATGCATCCCACTCTGTGACAATTTGTTCCTCTCTTAATCATGCTTCACCCAAGATGCCAAAATTTGCTTCACCCACATTAAGTCCTTGGATTGTTTCCATATTAAAAGTTTGAAAACTAAAATTTAAAGCTCTGAGTATTTAATGGACCGATGTTAGGACAAAAATCCTTTTTTTGGATTTCTACCACAACTGTTTATTTTTTGGCAAGCCACAACTATTAAAGGGAACCTATTAATACAAATATGATGATTTTTGCTTAAAGGGCACTTCCAATCAAATACGAATCCAAAAGAAAAAGGGAAGCATATCATGCCATAAAAAACTTTAATTTTTATTGTAGAAAAATATTATAGCGATAATGCATCAAAAAATTTTTATATTTAAAAGTGGAAACAGCAATACAGAAAAAACCGCATACAAATCAGGATAAATGATCGGTAGTTAATTACTGCACAAATCACAGTGACATATGGAGACAAGTATAATTTACATGAAAAAGAGACGAAAAAAGTCTCATGGAACGGGCACTATAAATAAGTGCTCAATGCATCTCAATTGACACATATACCCATGTAACAAATAAGGTGCAAGTGCAATACAGGGAGTTACAACAGAGATACAACATTTTCAGAGTTCAATAAACAATCTCCAAAACACAAGATAAGGTGCTAAATTACATTTAAATATACCTGAGATGCGGCTGACACCCCGACGCGTGTTTCGCTCTATAGCTTCCCCCCTCGTTGCTCGTTTTCTGACACACCTGATGAATCTAGGGTGTCATCTGACAGCATCGGAACCGCAGCTTTCTGACCGGCGGAAATGGTCTTACCACTGATCAGAGCGACAAGTTTCTCGCACTGTCATGCAGATGACAGTGTAGGAAACACCCAAAGTTTGGGCTGCTGAACATGAACAGTAGTATGAACTTCCCCTGGAGGAAGCTATAGAGCGAAACGCGCGTCGGGGTGTCAGCCGCATCTCAGGTATATTTAAATGTAATTTAGCACCTTATCTTGTGTTTTGGAGATTGTTTATTGAACTCTGAAAATGTTGTATCTCTGTTGTAACTCCCTGTATTGCACTTGCACCTTATTTGTTACATGGGTATATGTGTCAATTGAGATGCATTGAGCACTTATTTATAGTGCCCGTTCCATGAGACTTTTTTCGTCTCTTTTTCATGTAAATTATACTTGTCTCCATATGTCACTGTGATTTGTGCAGTAATTAACTACCGATCATTTATCCTGATTTGTATGCGTTTTTTTCTGTATTGCTGTTTCCACTTTTAAATACAAAAATTTTTTGATGCATTATCGCTATAATATTTTTTACAATAAAAATTAAAGTTTTTTATGGCATGATATGCTTCCCTTTTTCTATTAAAGGGAACCTGTCAGCAGTTTTGGCCATATTATGATACAGCCACTGCCTTTCAGGGCTTATCTACAGCATTCTATAATACTGTAGATAAGCCCCAGATCCGACCTGCAAGATAAGAAAAATAAGTTTTATTATTCTCACCCAGGGGGCGGTCCAGTCTGATGAGTGTCGTGGGTCCGGGTCAGGTGCCTCCCAACTTCTTGCGATGCCACCTTCCTGCTTGCTTTATGGCTCCCCGGCATTGCTCTCCTGCGCAGGCTTACTTTTCTGCCCTGTTGAGGGTAGAGCAAATTCCTGCAGTGCACAGGAGCTGGGCCTTTCTGACCTTTCCAGGTGCCTGCGCACTGCAGTACCTTACTCTGCCCTCAACAGGGCAGAGAAGTACGCCTGCATAGCAACGAGATGCCGGTGAGCCTGTGAAGCAAGCAGGAGGGTGGCGTCGCATGAAGATGGGAGGCGCCTGACCTAGACACGCGAAACCCATTGGACCGGACCGCCCCTCGGGTGATTATAACAAAACTTATTTTTCTTATCTTTCATGTCGGATCAGGGACTTATCTACAGCATTATAGAATACTGTAGATAAGCCCTGAAAGGTAGTGGCCATATCTTAATACGGCTAAAACTGCTGACAGGTTCACTTTTTGCAGGTAACTACTATATTGCCTTAAATATACTTGATAACACATCAACAAAATTTAGAATTGTAGTAACGTGTTGTCTATGTAAAGCAGGTGACTGAGATGCAACATTCAGACAAGGACTAAGCGGAGTAACCAAGTTATGGGAGAAATGTCCACAGTTCTAAGGGCACCACTATTAAGTTATCATTTATATAGTAGGCCTTAGAGGGGGTCTCTGGTTCTTCCCAATAGGATGCAAGTCCTTTTGACAAAGTCTATCAATGTTATGAATGCTCTCTGTGACTCTCACACACTGGATGGTCTCCACTCCGCTTGTTACACCCCAGACTGACCCCTGAGCCGTACGTCAGTATTGAAAGTAATGGCTCTGACATGTCTTATAAGAAGGATAGGTCATCAATGTCTTATGAGATGTGGTGTGACACCTGGCACCCCCAATGATCAGTTGTTGCAGGTATTATTGGTGGCTGGAACTGCTCAGTTTCAGAGCTGAAAAGCATAGTTCTGTTGACTGTGTAGTGGCCGCAGATAGGTGCTGCACATCCGCCAGTTAGTCAAATCATTAGGGATGGATGTGCAGTACCCAGCAATGACCACTATTCTGTCAATTGAGCTGTGCAGCTCCATAACTGAGTAGATATGGCGACCACCTGCATCGGGAAAAGCTGATTGTCGGGGGAGTGCTGGGTGTTGAACTCTACTGATCAGACATTGAAAATCTATCCTAAGGATATTCCAGAAATGTTAATGCCTCTTACTTTTATTTGCTTAGCTGTAAAAATTTGAAAGCTGTCCATGTTGCTGATATCAGATATTCTTTTAAATTAATGATAATTTCCTTTAAATATTTGGGAACAAGAATAAGCTAATGAGACGAAAAAAAGGCTGATTCATATAAAAGTTTGTCTTTTAATATCTTTACAGTGTCTGTATGTGTCTAGTTCTAAGAGCCCAACAAGATTCTTCCATTGAAATATCTACACATTTTATGGCACCCACCTGCTGTGCACCACCTGCTCCTTAAAGAACTGTCTGCATCACTTCACAGAGAGTTGCATAATGTTATTACCATTGTACATCTATTCTCTAAAGAAGCTGCCTACATCAAATCACCCAGCATCCTTGTGAGATATCTTAGGTGACTCAGACACACTTATCATATGTACTTTCCAGTAATTTTCATCTATTAGATTTGTGACTTACTGCACCATATTTTATCTTTACCTTTCGAATGTCAAATAAATGCAGAATTGAATGAATGATCTTTAAACTTCTCTGTGATCTCTGAAAAAACAATATATCAAAATAAATCTGTTTTATACTGCAGCTGCTACGTTGTTTTGCTATTGACTTTTATGCATTTACTACTGCTTACAATTAACTCTATTATTTCAAGGTTCTAAGATGGCGGATGTAGGCAGAGCTCAGTCAGCTCAAACAATACAAAGTTATTGCAATTAATGCACAGTCACGTACACTCATGGTGACTAACAGGGACATTAGCTCTATATTTTTGTATCACTAATTTCAATTTGACAGACGTTGAATGAAAAGAAATAAATGTTTTTGCCATGGTTACCATGTTTGTTTCAGTGAATGATTCATATTTTGTAGCAAACAAAATAGAACAGAAAAAGTCAGCTCATCTATGTTTTCTCACAATACAATGCATATACTTATTGGAGCACAGCAAAATTAGAAAAAATACAAAAGCAAATTCCAGCAAAGAGATCTTTGTATTGT
The DNA here is from genome assembly GCA_033576555.1 of Oophaga sylvatica. Lineage (NCBI taxonomy): Eukaryota > Metazoa > Chordata > Amphibia > Anura > Dendrobatidae > Oophaga > Oophaga sylvatica. The sequence goes on along the minus strand of JARQOD010000005.1, from coordinate 163,239,241 downwards.
TAAAGGTAATCTTTAATGCCTCCCTTTTAAAAACTCTTTAGTCACCATGCAAAACTAGTAAAAATCAAATTAATGCTGCACTCTGAAACTCAACAATATGTAAACACTGAATATATGAAAATGGAACTGCATTACTGCTATAGATAATATGTTAAATAATGAAGATTCATAACTCACAAATTGGCCAATTCATGTGAGCCAACAGCCAAAGACAAGGCGAACCTCTTTATTGGGACACTAAATCTGACATGATGACTTTTCCAAGCCAAAAGCCTACAATTACATGGGAAATAGGATCAAGCTCTATTTGAAAATGCCTTAGGCTGGAGTCACACAGAACGTTTAAAAAAACGGTCCGATTTTGTAATGCAATAATCGCACAACAGTCCTCCATATGTTGATCCGTATGTAATCCGTTTTCAATGCGATGAAGCGATTTCCTCGCATGTCAGGATCCGTGTGACATCCGTATGGCGTCCGTATGGCGTTATTTTATCGCAGTAATGCAAAATGAGCATATTATGAATTTCGGAGCTGAAAGTAATTAGGAATTAATGTTGAAGGCTATTTATTGGCTGAGAAGCAATTCTCCTCTTCCTACTACTTTCCTGTTGTGTCTGTTTAGCTGACTTGTGTGCATCATGTCATACAGGCTCACCTTTAACACCACAGAGCAGGTTCTTTTCCACTGGGTTTTGGCTCAGCGTTTCGGGGAGCCTTACCCTGTCATTCTTGATCCGAGGAGGCGTAGAAGAATGTGGGTTCATCCACTTGTGAGACGCCGGGTGACAAAAGGACATTTTCACCGTCTTTATGCTTCACTACGCAGCCATCGCGACAAATTCTATCAATATTGTCGTATGAGCCTGGACACTTTTGACATTCTTCTCGAGACGGTCCGCCCTGGGATCACGTATAAGGATACGGTGATGCGCAAGTCGATTTCCGCGGAGGAGCGTCTTCTACTGACTTTACGGTATGTCATATACCTTAATGGTGGGTGTAATACAGAAAATGTTATGTGTTTAGATCTTAATATTTATTTTCCTTTTTGCCTCTAGGTTTCTGTCCACTGGCCTGTCATATGCGGCCCTACACCTTGAGTTTTTACTCGGCAAATCCACTATTTGTGGAATTGTCCGCTGTACCTGCCTTGAAATTTGGTCAAGACTACATAACTCGGTGATTCCTGTGTCAAAACAAGCAGATTGGGTGCGTATAGCCCGTGGGTTTGAGGAGACGTGCCAGTTTCCCAACTGTATAGGGGCACTAGATGGGAAGCACATTCGTGTACGTAAGCCCCCCAACTCTGGCTCACAATACTATAATTACAAAGAGTATTTTTCAGTTGTTCTGTTGGCCCTGGTAGACAGTGCTTACATGTTTACTTTAGTAGATATTGGGGCCTATGGGCGAACAAGAGACTCCAGAGTGTTTAATACCTCAATAATGGGTCGGCGTATGCGGAGCAATCAGTTGGACCTCCCACCCCCACGTCAGCTTCCAGGGTCTCTTCTGGAACCAGTGTCTTATGTGATGGTTGGTGATGAAGCATTTCAGCTAACCTGATGAGGCCCTATCCACGGCGAACCCTGGACAACTGGCGGCGCATTTTTAATTTCCGCCTATCCCGTGCCCGACGCCTCGACGAGTGTGCCTTTGGCATACTCACAGCCAAATGGCGGGTTCTGCAGTCTGCAATACAACTAAGCGAAAATATGACTGTCTTGCAAATGAGGCTTATGATGTTGTAGATGCAAATAATGTGCTCCCAACTTCACATGGACATCAACCACGTCGCCCACCATCTGGACTTAAAGTGCGGGACGTGTTTACCAATTATTTTGTTTCCCCAGAGGGATATACTCCTTGGCAAGAAAATGCATTGTCTATGTTATGATTTAATGTATGTGTGCGTGATAAGCTGAAACTAATTTTACATGTACCGTTTTTCAACAATGCAATATAATGTGTGAAATAACACATTGATAGCATCAGTTACATGTAACAAAATGTGAACAATCACAATTTGAGTTTGTGGTTTTTATTACAAACACTTTGGGGCCATAACATACCATATTTGCATCATATGGCAATGATGGCCTTTATTGGCAGCCACAAACCCACATTCACCAAAAAAAAATTATCATAACAACATGGAAAAATAAAATATAAAAACTTAATAAAAAAAAATATTCACAAATTCTGATATGTATGTGGTGGAGAAGGAGGAGCATCAGGCTGAGTGGCTTGGTTACTTTGTTGCGGCAATTGGTCATGATGCTGAGTTGTGGCTGAGGTGCCATGAAGGACCATGGAAGGTACTTGGGGTGCAACGTGTTGGTACTGTCCACTTTGGTAATGAGGGACATAATCAAGGCTATTGACAGGGCCCATGTGCGGATACATCCCAGAATGTCCATGTCGACCATACCCATGTAGTGGCCAATCTCCTCCACTGGGTATGGTCAAGTGGCCATACTGGTGATGTACTGCTGGCGGATATATCTGACCATGTTGTGGATGGTGTTGACTAACACCTTGAGGTTGGTGTGGGGATGGACTACGTGTGGAAGGGGGATCACTTTCAGGTCTTGGATTATCATCAGGTGGCACAGGCATTTGGAGACGGTTTGCCCGTGACAGTTGCCATCTTTCTAGATAAGCCAAGATCTACGTTGGGTTATTGGGTGGGGTGCAAGCATCTATGACTATTTGAATGGCACCTCTGGCGCGCAGCCTTACTTCTCGGGGGATAGTGCGTAGATAGCGAGCCAGACTCCTTGCATAGGCCTCTTCCCCATCATCATTTGCCGTGCGGAACAGATAGTTTAATACCCCTGTATCCACTTGGCGTTTGGTCCCAGTGGTGTTCAGCTCCCTTCGGCGGCGTCCCCGTCGGGACACTACTGCAGCCTGTGGTGAGGTATCAAGGCGGAGGGTTGGGCTACTACTCTGGCCACGGTCGTCCTCTTCCTGTGCCTCCTGTCCTGCAGAAGACCGTGCTGTTGGGGGTGGTTGTTGGCTGGAAACTGTTTGGGAAGATGGACCAGCCTCTTCTTCCGCATCAGCAACTGGGTCCACGTGGACCTCTGAGTCCGAGCTCGGTTATATTGGATTCTGTTCTATTTAGCATGGAAAAAATTAACATTAAAATCATACCTTAAGGCAAGTAGACAAAGGTCTGCAGAGTTGAAGCATGAACTTACGGACGCAGATCCATAATTGGTGCCAGAAAGTTCAAGCGATCATAATAAATGTATTTTCGCTTTTGTGGTCTCTCTGACCCACTCCTGGCCCGATTCTGCCGCTCTCTGCGGAACTGGTCACGGCAGCTCCGCCAGCGTCTAGTGACATCACCCACTACAAAGCAATGCAACAAATGTTTCACATTAGGATCACAGTATAAGCATTGTGACATGTATTTTTTAAATGCATGCTATTTCACAAGTGCCAAATGCCAAACATGCAGGCTACCAAGCAGATTATGACATAGGATCGTGTTTGCAACAATGGTGCAGTAAGGTTATCACTTACTCATTTCCTGCTGTACCTCAGGTGAACTTTCCGCATAGTTGGGAAAAATTTGGCGGCATGTACGCTTCCAGGACGCATCCTTCCGCAAACGGTCTGCGTAATGTGCATCACGTACATCCCACAGTTCTGGGGTCTCCTGAACAAGAACAATGAGGAGCTCCACATTAATTTGTCTAGCCATCTTGCTGGACTCCGTGGAGGCATGCTACTTCCTGGTTTAAGACCTTCACAGGCTAATTAGCATGTGAAACCTTCATGATTTGATGTCTGAGGCAATTTCCTGTCACCTGTCCAATGCATGCGTATTTATCGCAATTCACACGCATGGTCCGTGTGCAATCCGTTTTTTTTTGCGCTCCCATAGACTTGCATTGGCGACTCTCGGCCGACATACGAGTACAACACGTGCGAATAAAAAATCGGATGATGCGAGCTGCCCCATATTAAACGGTAGTGTGACTCCGGCCTTAGGATGATGGGAGGAGTGCTCAGTCAGAGGGTGTGTACTACAAATATCAAAAACTGTACCGCCCTTCCAAACAGAAAAAGACAAGTGTGAACAGGTGGAAGCTAAGAGCCACTCTACATACTCTACATAACTAATAAATTAAAGCTGCACTCTGAAACACTATAGTATGTAAAGATTGAATATATGAAATTGTAACTGCATTACTGTCATAGAAAACAAAATAATGAAGGCACTTAGCACACAAATATGTTGCTGGCCATTCTGCCCACATCAATTGGCCAATTGGTGCCTTTATCATTTAACATGTTTTCTACAGCAGTAATGCAGTTCCAGTTTCATATATTCATATTCATATATTCAATGTTGCCAGACATTCTCAATTGGATTAACATCTGGGCTTTGACTAGGCCACTCCAAAACATTTACACTTTTCCCCTTAAACCATTTGAATGTTGCTTTAGCAGTATGCTTTTGGTCATTCTCTTGTTGGAAGGTGAACCTCCATCCTAGTGTCAAATCACTGACAGACTGAAAAAGGTTTTGCTCAAGCATATCCCTGTATTTTGTAATACCCATCTTCCCTTTGACTAAGACCATTTTCCCTGTCACAGCTACCAAAATACATCCCCACAGCATGGAGTGTACAGCTTATTGTGGTCGTATGGACAGATACTTCATTCTCTGACTGGAAACTCTCCAGCTACTTTAGAGTTTTCTTTGTCCTCTCTTCTGCCTCTCTGATTTTTGCCCTCCTTGCCCAGGCTGAGAGTTTTGGTGGCCCTCTCTCAGCAGTTTTGTTGTGGTACCATGTTCTTTTCATTTGATGATAATGGATTTGATGGTGTTCCTGAGGATCAACATTGATTAGGTTTTTTTTTGTTTTATAACCCAACCCTGAATTGAACTTCTCAAAAACTTTGTCCCTGACTTGTTTGAAGATCTCCTTGTGTGGGGGCGTGGCTTAAGCTCTGCTATGTGAAGCAGCAAGAGTTCTGAGCTCCTATCCTTACAAAAGCGACCTTAAGCATACAAGAGGAATACTTTATTATCATCAATCATATTGGATTTATTTCCTTGTGCTGGACTGACCATTTTTATATCAGGATTGCCTATTTTGAGGAAGAAAAGACTGTTTTCATTCATTCCTAATCTGGGACTGAAACCTGCGTTGGTGGAGGTGGAGGGATCTCCTGCACTCCATTCACATACTTGTGCACTGAGAAAGTACTAATTTGCAGAGACTTTTATTATTGAGGAATACTTAAATGTGCCCACTGAACGTTGTGGAGCCTGCACAGTGACCTGAAGGTGAGGCACATTAAAGTTATAGACTGATAAACCAGGCTGTCTGAAAGGTGTTGCAGCGGTGATTTCATCAGCTGCTTGGGAAGAAGATTCGGCTGTGCTCTGTGAACATCAGCTGTTTCAGACAAAGGAGGAGGCGGAGGGATTTTCTATATTTATTATTCCTGCTTGTGCCCTGTATTCTATTTAAGGAAAGGAGCGATAAATGTCCCCTGAGCACCATACAGCAAGCCCCGTTGCCTGGAGGTAAGGCACATTAAAGATAAAGTCTGCTGAAGCTGGCGGTCACGAGCGCTCTGGATCGGTGATCGCATCAGCTGTTTCAGTGAAAGTAGTTCCGGCCGCGCTGAGTGCCCGGCCAGCTGCTTGCTTGCATCAGCTGTTCCTGGTTGAGTACAGAGCGGGACTCAGTGGGTGCCAAGCGGCTCCTCCATTACCGACACTGTGGTTAGCCCACGGAGGTGAGCTACCAGGGTGTCTATGTGCAGGGAGCTGCTGTGCACAGGAGAACACAAGCGGTGACCCAGAGATAACTAAAGAAACACCAACTGTTATAGCTATTGATTTCACTGGAGAGATATCTCTGTTTAAAGAATTTGACTGACACTTGGATGATTATTAGGGGCTACAAATTTAAGAACTTCAGATCATAATACCCTGCTCCTTAGAGAGACCATTCAAGATAGACATATTAAAGCAGTGAGTATGCTATAAACTCTGTCAATAACCAGTGAACTTACAGAGGGGGTCTCCTGTTAAACAAGCTAAATACTTGATCTGCCTATATATAACACTGACTGTGAACTTTGCTGCTTCGTAATTCCTGACTTTGGAAGACATTCACCGTCCCTACTATCTGACTGATTTTTTATCTTTTATTTTTTCTTATTTTTTCTTATATTTTTAAGCTTTAATTTGGCATAATTTTTTTATTTTTATATGATCTCAGTTTTAGCATATATACAATAAGGGTTACTTTGCTCTTTACTTATTCTGTGCTTTTTCAATTTAAATTGGTTTAACTTAATTGCCTCACATCAGTAGCGTTAAAGATAGATAGGATTTATCTAAAGCGAACGAGACTAGCATTATATTCATTTTTACTTTATTTGACTGTTTAATTCTACTTTAAGTGCATTATTTTGGCTTGACATTTTTTCTTAGGTGTGCGTACGTCTAACGCAAGTGCTAGTTTTCAGCTTGGTATTATTTCTGGTTGTGTTAACAGACGAATGGAGTCACAAGAGGGGAAACAGAAATTTAAACCACAACAAACTAGACAATCTTTCCCACACCGACATTTCAAATCTTTGGAGGATGTCCCAAACTTGTCAAGCCCTTTCAAATCTAGATCTCCTCAAAAAAAAGAACAACCCAAGGTAGACATTGTAAAAAAATCCCTTATTACATCTTACAGCAAAGCGGTTAAAAAAGGGCGATACCTAAAAATATCCCACCCAAACCACACACAATACAAAATACTCAGACAGAGACCATTTAAGGGTCTTCAAAAAATCCTAATATTATAGTTGAGGAAATGGACACCTCAAAGTCGGCAAAAAGGGGAGGTACAGACAAGCAGGACAGCAAATCTAACCCTACTATAGAAGACACAGACGGCTCTGATTGTCCTTCTGATGACTACTCCCCTAATACTAGCCCAGAGAGACAAAGGGCCAAAAGAATTCACACAGATTTTCAACCATCAAATGTGACTCCTCCCCCTTGGGTTGACTTTGAAGGATATCTGGGCTCCTCTAAACAAATTACTGAGGGATTCTTGGCCAGCCTTTTTAAATCCTTCAATGACTCCATGAGGTTAGGATTTGAGGCTTAGAATTGGACTCTTCAGGAGACATGCAATGCCCTTAACAAGAGATTTGATAAGATAGAGGAAAAAATAGAGGTAATGGAGGAAAAATCAAAGTTTGTTTCTAAACAAAATTCAATGCTGCAGGCGGAAGTTGAAACTCTTAAATCTAAATTAACAGACTTGGAAGATTGCAGTAGGCGAAATAACTTGAAAATAAGAGGAATTCCGGAGAATATACCTCAGAACGATCTACCGGAGTATGCAAAGAATATGTTTAAAAAAGCCATACCTATGCTTTCTGATTTAGAAGTGAGCATAGATAGAATACATCGCCTCCCTCGTCCAAAAGGCCTGCCACTGGATGAGCCAAGAGACACTATCATGCGTATCCACTTCTTTGAGACTAAAGAAAAAATCTTGCGGAATAATAGGGAGAGAGGTTCTTTCCCGGAGCCTTACAGAGACATCAAGGTTTTTTCCAATTTCTCAAAGGAGACAATGGAGGCAAGGAGAGGCTTCAGGGATGTTACTTTGAAGCTTAGAGATCTCAGGGTACCTTATAAATGGAGTTTTCCAACTAAATTAATAGTATGGCACAACAATAGAAACCATGTACTAAACTCTGCTCAGGAAAGTTTCAGATTCCTGAAATTTCTTCTGGAAGATACAATGTTCAAAGACAGGGACTAAAATTAGAGTATGAATGTTATTCACTTTATAAGTATGTTTATTTGCATTATTTGTTTCCTCAAACTAAAAGGGTTCATGGGGACCTCTGCCGCAATTTTTTTTCCCCCGCACTCAGGTGAGACTCCATCAGGTTGGGAGTCCGCCAGGAGAACTTTTGTTTCCCTTTGCTGGGTGTTAGGCCTTTGTTAAGGCTGGTTGTTGTTTTATTCTTTATTTCTCTTGTATTTGAGTGCTTCAATGAAGATTTTGTCCTATAACGTCAGGGACCTTAACAGCCCTAAAAAAAGATTTACTTTATGGAAGGAAATCAATCGTACACACGTTGATTTGGTATGTCTGCAGGAGGTCAAGTTGGCAATTGACAATCATCCAAACTTTAAACATAAAAATTTTCCACATATTTTTAAGGCACTTTTTCCATTCAAGAGAGCTGAGATAATTACGATGATAGGTAACGCTGTCCCATTTCTGCTTTTT
>JARQOD010000005.1:163191273-163230850 GCA_033576555.1 Oophaga sylvatica | reverse complement strand
GGTGCTTGCAAAAGATGAACCTCTGGCGTTAGAGCTGGATGAGGTGTTGCCATTCCATGAAGCGAGTAGAGTCCTTCTTGAGTTGAATATCCTGGCCAATGTCAAAGTTCTCAGGCCGTCTTCTTAGGCGAGTTCACTTAGACCTTCAGTTGGTCAGAGACATCTTGACTCTGGGTGATGGAGTGGCTTTTCTGGAACTATGTCCAGCACCTCCTGTGATAGGTCTGCAGTGTGGTTGTTTGAGGTTCCTGTTTCTTCTTGGGTCAGGGGTGAAGAAAGTGTCATGGTCCCATCTTCCTGGAACACTCTGGTCGCTTTCAGCTTCTGCAGTAGGTCCACTCCCAATAGGTTGAGGGTGCAGGTTTTTTACACAACAAACTGGGACATGATGGAGTGTTCTGGCTGAGTCCACACGCTCAGGGGCTTCATAATCTGGAAATATCTGACTTGACCATCAATTCCCATGCAGGAAGCAGAAGATTCTGATAGATAGGTGATGTTGCGGAGTTCCACAAGAAAAGATCTGACTACGCCATCCACTCTCAGGATATTGGTCCCACTGGTGGGGTTCCTTGTGGACTTGGTGTGCTCTTGTCCTATGGACGGGGTTCTTCACTGCTTTCTGTGTTTCTTCTTTTTCTGGGTGAAGTCAGTGTTCTGCACCGGTTCCGGAAATGACCAAACTCGCCACAGTTGTAACACTTGACATCCCTTCTGTCCCGGCGGGACTCAATCCTTTTTGCTACTGTGAGCAGGGTATCCATTGCTATTGACGTGTACTCAGGCCTGGCTGCTACCAGTGGTTTCCTGATTGATTCTCTCAGTCCATGCACAAAAGCCTGTGCCAACATCCGTCTGTGTGTCTGATCATGGGTAATGAGGCCCAAATCTTGAAACACTTGCATCACTCTGTCATGGAACTTCTCCACAGACTCTGTCATGTCTTGACTAGAGTTGAGCGATACTTTCCGATATGCTAAAGTATCGGAATCGGAATGGTATCGCCGATATCACTAAAAAATCGGCGATACCCGATACCGATACCGGAAGTCCCATGTAAGTCTATGGGAACAAAATATCGCAACTAAAAAAACCCCATTCTTTCCTTGTAAACACTAAATATACACACATAGAATACATATATATATATATACATGTCATTGTGACATATATATATACATATATGTATAGTTTATACACTTCTACATAGTAAAATATCCTTTGATTCAATTGCCGGGTAAAGCCGGCTTCAGTGAAAAGACAGAAGCACCCGACATGAAATGACACTTGGTGTATATAGGGTTAAACATTTCTTTCATGTCCTTTGCTATCTAATTTGCACAAACAATTAAATCAGACTATGTGTGCAAAATTTCACACCTCTAGGGGTTAATTAAAGGTGTAAATTCGTTGTAAAAAAAAACGGACTTTTTTGCTACGAATTTACACCTTTAATTAACCCCTAGAGGTGTGAAATTTTGCACACATAGTCTGATTTAATTGTTTGTGCAAATTAGATAGCAAAGGACATGAAAATACATGGTTAACCCTATGTACACCAAGTGTCATTTCATGTCGGGTTCTGCATTTTCACAAAAGCCGGCAATTGAATTAGCGGCTATTATACTATGTAGAAGTGTATGAACTACAAATATAAAATATATTATATATGTGTCACAAATTCAATGACATGTATATATATATATGAGGTGTAAAATTGCTGAAAAAAAATGCGTGGGCTCCCGCCCTATTTTCGCAACCAGACAGACAAAGCCAGTGAGTGGGGGCAGATAATAATAGCCCAGAGAGGGACCATTATTTTTGCCCCCCCCGGCTACTAACATCTGCCCCCAGACACCCAGGAAAGACAAATCTATAATTAGATTCGCCCTTTCTGGCACTTTGCCCGTCTATTCCCATTGCCCTGTAGCGGTGGCGAATGGGTTAATATGGGGTTAAAGCCACCTTGCTATTGAAAGGTGACCTTAAGCCAGGTTAATAATTGAGAGCTGTCAATTAGACAACTATCAATTATTAATCCTATTGCATGAAATAAAAATAAAACACACACACTTTAATTAAAAATCATTTTAATGAAATAAAGACACATGTTTTTGACCATCTTTTATTTTACTGCAAAAACCATTTCCTGTAATAAAAATAAAATAAAAAAGCAAAATTATTCTTACCTATCCCATGCACAGTCAGGTCCCACGGTGTAATCCTTCAGAAAGGGTTAATGTTTACTGCAGGGACCGCAGCTAATGCTGCAGCCTCACAGTAAACCCCAAATGAATGAGTTCCTCTCCTGCCTGACAGGAGAGTAAAGGCTGGGTGTCACATAACGATACACCAGCGATCCCGACAACGATATGCACTTGTCAGGATCGCTGGTGTATCGCTACATGATCGCTGCTGAGCTGCCAAACAGGCAGCTCAGGCAGCGATCTGGGACAGCGACACTGCGGGTAACATCGCTTAAGGGCCCGTCTCACATAGCGATATCGCTACCAAGATCGCTGCTGAGTCACTAGTTTTGTGACGCAGCAGCGAGCTCACCAGCGATATCGCTGTGTGTGACATTCAGCGACGATCAGCCCCCCTGCCGGGTATCGCTGATCGTCGCAGAAATGTCAGGACCTTTTTTTGATCGCTGGTTTCCCTCTGACAGGCACGCATCGCTGCGTGTGACAGGCGGGAAACCAGCGATAAGGTCGTAAAGGATATCGCAGATCCTGCGACATTTTAGCAGAGATCACGCGATACCGGTGTCATAGGGGTGCCTGATCGTCGCATGGAATGTGTTCACACACCATGCGTAACGCTGCGAGGTTGATGCACTGCGTACACAAACACCTAGTGATGCTGCAGCGAATTGACTCGGTGTAGCGATATCGCTATGTGAGACGGGCCCTTAAGTGGAAAGCTTAATTGATTGCTTTCCACTTTCACTTCAGGTCAGCCAGGGACACAATCAGTGACGTCAGAGGGAACTGATTAACAAAAATAGGGGTTCCCTTCGAAAAAGAAATGGCGTGGGGTCCCCCCTATTTTTGTTAACCAGCCAGATGAAGCAGACCGCTGAGGCCTGGATTTTCAGGCTGTTAAGGAGCCAAGATCCATGGACCTTGCCAGCCTGATAATACCAGGCCACAGCAGTCTGCATATCTTGGCTGATTAACAAAAATAGGGGATCCCTCGAAAAAAATTGGCGTGAGGTCCCCCCTATTTTTGTTAACCAGCCAGATGAAGCAGACCGCTGAGGCCTGGATTTTCAGGCTGTTAAGGAGCCAAGATCCATGGACCTTGCCAGCGTGATAATACCAGGCACAGCAGTCTGCATATCTTGGCTGATTAACAAAAATAGGGGATCCCCTCGAAAAAAATTAGCGTGGGGTCCCCCTTATTTTTGTTAACCAGCCAGATGAAGCAGACCGCTGAGGCCTGGTTTTTCAGGCTGGTAAGGATCCAATATCCATGGACCTTGCAAGCCTGATAATACCAGGCCACAGCAGTCTGCTTAGCTTGGCTGGTTAACAAAAATAGGGGATCCCCTCGAAAAAAAAAACGGCGTGGGGATCCCCCCTATTTTTGTTAACCAGCCAAGTAAAATGCAGACTGCTGCGGCCTGGTATTAAAAGACTGTCAAGGCCCATGGATTTTGGCCCTCAACAGCCTGATAATACCAGGCTACAGCAGCCCCACATTTGGCGCATCAAAAGATGTGCCAATTGTGGCACTTTACCCGGCTCTTCCCACTTGCCCTGTAGCGGTGGCAAGCGGGGTAATAAGGGGTTATTGTCACCGTTGATTGCACGGTGACAATAAGCCCGGTTAATAATGGAGAGGCGTCAATAAGACACCGATCCATTATTAATCCCAAAGTTATTAAATGCATAAAAAAAAGACACAGCAAGAAAAAAGTCTTTTAATGAAATAAAAGTGACAACACAGTTTTCATTTCTTTTATTACACTCTCATTCCTGCGACGCCATCGATCTCCTGTAAAAAAAGAAAAAAAACAAACCAACAGTATACCACCTGTCCGACGCAGTCCATAACGATAGTCCCACGACGATCCAGCTCTGCTACATCGCAATGACAGGCAGAGCCTGTCATTGCAACGCAGCACAGCTGATTACCTGCTTCCCCGGCGGTGACGTCATCGGACTGACTGCTTTACGGCCGGGATTACCCAGCAGTCACTGCAGTTATCGCGAGAAACTGCATGTGACCGCCGGGGAGAAGAGGATGGCGGCCATGAAGCAGTCCAGGACGTGACCGCCGGAGATCTTCTGCCAGGTAAGTGCCGCTGACTCCTGACAGACCCGACAGACGGACACTGACAGTGACAGTGACAATCCCGATTCCGGTATCCGATAAGACGAAAATATCGGAACTCGGAATCGGAATTCCGATACAGCTAATATCGGCCGATACCCGATATTTGCAGTATCGGAATGCTCAACACTAGTCTTGACTCGTGACATGTAGGCTGAGCGTTTGTCCTGTCAGTCTGCTTTTGGCCCATTCTCTGAGTTGCTCAATTAGCTTTGGTCCTGTCTCCCAGGCATACGCATCTAACTCTGCTGGATGCTTGAAGTGTTCTCTCATAATTGACCAGAATGCATCACCTGCTTTTATTTCCATTACGGTCCAGAGATCAGTCCAGGCTGCTGCATACGTTCGCTGGATCTGCTGCATTTTTTGGCAAAATGGCATGGGGTGTATCCCTGGGTCTGGCAGCATACTGATCACCTGGCTTGGGATGAAGGGCTCATAGGATGGTGCCTCTACCTGTCCCTGCTCTATTGGTGCTTGTGTGTTTTCTTCCCTAGTATTGGGCAGCATGTGTGACGTTGCATCTTCATCTTCATCAGATAAGAAGTGACATGGTGTACTTGGTGCATACACTGGGTGAGATTTGGGCTTTAAAGTTGTCTTGCTGCATGGGGATTTCCCACTTCCTTGCTGAGGCTGCAGTGGATCAGTGTCATGGTTCCATGCTAGCAGCCCTGTAGCTATACCACCCCCTGTGAAGCAAGCCCTAGCTGTGGACTGTTGTGTCTGGGGGCTACATGTAGCGTTTTGTGTAGGGAGATTTGCACTTTCTTCTCCTGATATAATGACTAGGGAGAGGTGGGGGGCACCGCATGCTACACAAGTGTCCCTGTACCATGGATTCTGTTGAGAACAGACTGAACATGTCCAATATTTCCCTTCACCATATGGGGGTGGTGATGGCTTAGCATCTTTCTCTATCTTGTACACATAAAAATCATATCCTGGCTTGTTCACATATCTTTCTGGACTTCCTAAACGATGCAAGTTTACTGCCACTTTGTACCATGCATTTGCATCAGTCAGCAATTTTGAATCTACTAGCTTCCCTTTTCTATTTTTCAATACATCCTGCCATTCCGCAGCTTGGAGTCTGCCCTTCTTATGGATTTCACACACTTTCATGAGCTGTCTGTAATTTTTTACATACTTTACTCCTTCTTGTTCAGCTACTAGCTGGGGGCAGTTTTCTCTCCAGGGAGCATAAGACTCTCCTGCTTGCCCATCTTGTTCCCCATTTTAAAAAAAAAAAAAAAAAAAAATATTTCCTCGCCGAATGCCCGACGGGAGGGGCTACTCAGACCACTGCGTAGTTTGTGTCTGCTCTCTCCCTCAGCCTGTAATTCTCCTTATCTATGTGACCTTGTTCTAAGGCAAGCTTGTAGAAAAAAAAAATGGCTGGAGAAATAAAGCTCTAAAATAAATTGCTTAGAGAAAAAAAAAATCTCTCCAAAATCATTTAAAAATGTACTTAAAAGAAAAATTTTTTTTTAAAAAACAAAAAGTTAGATTTAGTAAAAAACTCTAGAAAAAGTAAACAAAACAAAAAAAAAATAAATAAATTCACCAAAAAGGGGAGAAAAGAAAAACTGTATTATCATAAAACTCTGAAAAACAACCCTTGTTACTAAAACAGCTAATTAAAAATCTCTGGAATGTCAGCTGGCTGCTTCCCCCCTCCCTTCCTTATCTCTCTGCTTGCTGTCTCTATAGCCACTGAAATCACGTATCAAAAAAAAAAAAATAAAAATTATTATTCCTCAGAATAGCAAAAAATGAATATAGTTCAGTCTGAATGCCTGAGAATTTTCACATTAAAACCTGTAGCCAAAAAACTAGCTTAAAAAAATAAAAATCAAAGCCAAGAAACAGAATGCCTGATAACGTGATTAGCAGAGGAGGGGGGGTCAAAGGGGTTTTCTCGCTGCTGCAGCCAGCACACTGCTCTGAATGAGTTACTGACAGAGCGCACGGAGATGTGATTTAAAGCAACAGTACCTGATACAGACAATGAGACAGACACCCGGGAGAATACGAATCCCTCTTTTGATGATCTGTGACACATACAAGCTGCTCTGGTAACTGATAACTCACCAATTGCACTTAGCGCGGTGAAGCTCAAGGTTCTATCGCTCTGTATCGTACGCCCTGGCTGGTGCGCCGGTCACAGTAATCTGCAATAGCCTTCATCAAAATTCTCACTATCCACGTCTGATTTGACTGGGATGGCCTCCCGGTGCGTGGACAATTATTGTGAGAACTTATCCAAACAAAGCTTCTGCCCTTCACGTCTGATTTGACTGGGATGGCCTCCCAGTGCGTGAAAGTTTACTGCAGAAACTTAACCGAACAAAGCCCTCGCTTCCACAACTGGATTTTTTGGGATAACCTCCCTCCAATGTGTGAAGAATATCTGCGTGGACTTATCCAAAACAAAGCTCCCGCCCTTCACGTCTGATTTGACTGGGATGGCCTCCTGGTGCGTGAAAGTTTACTGCGGGAACTTATGCAGCAATTTGTCTTTTGCTATACAGCCCCAGAGATCAGCAAGCAAAAACACAGTCACCGTTCCAACTTTCTCCCGGTTCACATAAAACATGAAACATATACAGCACAGCAGCAACCAACTCGGCTTATATCCCAGGGCTTTTGGATAAGGGTATGGACTTTTTACACAACCTGGGAATGCGGTGATGACCACGTCCGACCGGCTGGAAGTGTAGGCTAGGACTAGGCACAGGGAACATTCAGGTAAGATGACAAAGTTTTCTTACCTTACTGATGGAGCTGCAGTCTCCGTCCTGTGTGCCAAGGCCAGGGCCAACACCCCCGTCTCTCCGGTCGGCCGGGTCCTCGTGCGTTTCGTCCAATGCCCCGCGTGCAGGCGCCAACTGATATGGAAATTTAATTAGGATAAAAATATCCTGTGTTTGCTGCTTGCCATGTCCAAATCTCTATATAATGTCTTTTTGAGCGCTCAGAACGAAATGAGGACTGTCCACACGAAAGTGTCAGTATAACAGTTCGTCAAAGACATACATTTATCATTCATTCAAGGTTTTATACGTTTACAAAAAGGGGCTGGTTAGTCAATTAACATACAATTAAAAGCTGCTAGATTATTGGCTGTTCTAGTGTAAATATGATAATTATGATAATCATGATTAAAAGAGCTGAAGTTGCAGAATTATTGTTTATATTCTTGTGACCTAGTTGCCTTGCATAACTATAATGTAAACAACAGATATCTAATAGGACATTTTGTACTTCATGCATTTGTTCCTTTACGAAGGTCTTATGAAGGCCAGATTTCTTTAAAACGACTGATTATATCTGGCCTAGAAATATGTGAGCACAAGGGTTTTTTAGCAAGTGAGATCTATCTAACTGTGAACTGTGAATACATATATGTGAATATACTTTGAATATATATGGAAGACATATATATTTCCATGACAGTATTAGCAGTAACGTTAGGGATCACATTTATCCAGCGCTCTACACTGAGCACTTACTTTGGGATTTCCATCTAAATGTCTGAGTGATGTGATTTAGATGAAACTCCCAAGGGATGCATTCATTATAATTAGGCAGCAGAGTTACTATGGACTCCGTCTGGCCTCTGTTCAGTGGTGCACAAAACAGGTGGATTGCTCTTCAATGTATGACTATAAAAACGGACACCGTCGGAGCCAGATCCTATGCCATCAACAGTGCCTCCATCCCCCTCATTGTAGAAAATATTCTGCTGGGGGTTCCGTATGAATCACGTATTTCAGAGATTTACACAGAAACCCCAGTGTAAGCGCTCAGTGCAGAGCACAGGATAAATGTGCGCCGAGCCTTACAGCGATCTTTGAGAAACAGAATGAAAAAAATCAACAGTATGTGAAAATTGATTTTATTTTTTACACCGATCCTCAAGCGGTACAAGTGATTAGGTGACTTTATTCTTCAGGTTAGTGCGATTACAGTGATACCAGATTTATATCAGGTTTTTGTGTTTGGCTGCTGTGCTGTCACACACTGAAAGATGCTTTTTATTGAAAAAACAAGTGTTTGCATCACCATATTTTGAGAGCTATAATTTTTCCATATTTCGTCCGACAGTCATTTGGGGGCTTGTTTTTTGCATGTCGAGCTGACGTTTTTATTGGTACCATTTTTGGGCACATGACATCTTTTGATTGCTATATATTCTAATTTATGAGAGACAGAATGATCAAAAACCAGGAAGTCAGGAATTGTTTTTAGTGGGGTTTATTGCCGTTCCGCGAGTGGTAAAATTGATAATGCAGCTTTACTCTTTGGGTCACTATGATTACAGTGATACCACATTTATATATTTTTTCTGTTTTGCCACTTTTCCACAGTAAAAACTATTTTATAGAAAAAAAATATGTTTTTGAATCGCTTTATTCTGAGAGTTATAACTTTTTTATTTTTCCACTGTTGGAGCTGTATGGCAGCTTATTTGGGGGACAAGATGACATTTTCAGCTCTACTATTTTCATTTTTATTTGACTTTTTCATAATGTTTTATTCTTCTTTTTGTTTGGGGACATGATGAAAAAGCAAAGGTTTCTGCTCGTTTTTTTTTTCCTTTTTTTTACGGTGTGCACTGAAGGAGTTATCAAGTATGACAGTTTTATAGGTCGGCTTGTTCCAGACATGGTGATATCAAATATGTGCACTTTTTTGCTTTTACATAAACATATGTATTAATTAGTTTAATATTTTTTCTTCTTTTTTTATTTATTTTGTGATTACTTTTACAGTTTTAAAACTTTTTTTTTACTTTTTTACTTAGTCCCTGTATGGGACTTCAATTTCTATTTGTCTGATCACTGATCTCATACAATGCAATACACATTTATTGCATTATACTTGTATGAGAACTGACAGTGTTACATACGCACATCATTTATTAGACTCAGCTGCTGGCTGAGTCTAACAAGCCACTGCAGCAGGCAGACCCTCAAGTCATCACGTGACCTCCGGCTAACAGGACAACATGGGATCCCTCGTGACATGATCAGATCTCATCAAGGGGGTCATCGGATTGGTGAGTATGGCTGTGGTCTCCTTCTGCTATCTTCTAAATGCCGCTGTCACGGCATCTAGAAGATAGAAAAGGGTTAACATTAGAACCTGATCTAATCAGGTCCCATTGATGTCACCTGTCAGAGCTACCACTCTGCACAGGCATTGCAGCACTTGCAGGATCCTGGGAGTCCTGAGCGCTGCGATACCACTGAGCGCTTATAAACGTTGGCGCTGCACAGACCCCAGCAATCGCCGATGTGTATGTACCATGAGTGGTAGGGAAGCGGTTAAAGAAAGATGTCTATCACTCAAGTGAAAAAAAATGAAAAAAACATTTTTTTCACATAGTCTTTCAACCATGATATTCTGTGGCACCAGATATTGAGTTATGGCATGCCTGTGTAATCAGCAATCAGTGACACAGAGGTTTGTAGATACTGCAGAGGAACACTGCATTATCCATCTCATTGCATTGTAAGTCTTGGAATAGTGTCCTCTGATGAATCATCATCAAGGATTTGTGACAGAGAAAGGGATTGGAATAAAAGAAAAAACAAATAGCTAGGGACATAACAGGGTGTGATATACTTTAGATTGTGGATATGTATGTCTAAGTTGTTATTAATAAATCACCAACATCACTACTGGACTTTTTGAGGGAAATGTGGAGAGAAGTCAAAAAACACTTGAGTAAAAAGGCACAATGGAGGTTAAACTTTTGTAGGTACCTCATTATGATATGGGACTCCATCTTACCATTGTAGCCCGATATCTGTTTGCACCTGATTTGACAAATAGTGTATTGCTGGCAGTTTTTTGTTAGAATATTGGCCAGTTTTGATAATTTTAAACAACAGGGGTTAAAAGCTAAGATTTAGCTGATTCATTGTACAGTTTTATGCGTAAAATAGTAATATAAGTCTCATTTTAGGATGTAATTATTGGCTTGTTATGGATAAAAGTAACCAAGTGTAACTCCAAAATGTGTTTACTCGTGTAACATTTTATGATATTCTGCATGACTTAAAAGTTTAAAAGAAATCTGTCAGTAGATTTTTGTCAAGTCATTTGAGAGCTGCATGATGTAGGGGCAGAGAATCTGATTTCAGTGTTGTGTAACTTACCGTACTAGGCTGCTTGATGTAGTCTTTACAGAATCCCTATTTTCTGTGTTGTAAATGTAGCAGTGCTATGAATGCTGAGCTTTGCATAACCCCGCCCACAGCACTGATTGGCAGATTCATGTGTACACTGTACATTGTCAGGAAGCTGCCAATAAGGGGTGGACGTGAGGATTATATAAATTAGCTGGACAACCTGGCAGGAAACACCTTATTCTTGAGTGATAATCTCCTGATGATAACACACTGCTTATTTTGAAACTACAGCACCCAGCCTAATAAGTGACACAACCCTGGAATCAAGCTCTCTGCTACTACATTATGGCGCTGTCAGTTTAAACAGATAAACCTGCTGACAGCTTCCCTTTAAATTACCTGTGTTCATTGTCATCTGATATTTCTGACATCATTGCTGGGTATTGTAGGATTTACATGCAGGTGTGCTCTGTAGTCTAAATATTAAACCATTCTTTTTCTTCCTCGCTCCTTGACCTCACAACCCCCTTCTCCAATTTTTCACACCAATGACCAGGTTTTCTGCCTGAATCCAACTAAGACATTGGGTCTGTGACTAAGGGCTCGATTTATTGGCAAGGCTCGGTGCCAAGTCACGCAAACCCAAATGAATCTTAGCTATATTATCTGTATAATTAAATGATAAAGGAAATCCTAAATGGTAATTACTTTTGTAACTTAGTTTAGCAATTTCTGTACTTTATCATTATTAAGCAGAAAATAATAAAAATTACATTTCTGCCCAGAATAACTAGTTAAAAAAATTCAATGCTTGCTAGTTTCTTCTTCTTTGTCAGTTGTGCATTTGTTGATTGCCAACTCTGGAGTATTAGTAGCCTATAAGCAAAACCTATAAGCAAATCAACAGATGGCATTCTTGTGAAAGGTTATTTCTTAAAGTTGTCAAGGATGGAATGGGATGAAATGCAGGACATTGTTGCTGTCAGTGTCAAACTGCGCTGCTGTGGAAGCCAGCCAAATGACAGCTGAAGGGCAAAGTGCCTAGAATGTTAGAAAAAATGCTTTTATGATACAATACAACATTAAAAGATAACGTCTATCATAATACACATAGAAAGCCGTTCGTTCATATTAAGTTTGGACAATGCATATATATTGGGTTATTAATTTATTAAAATCATTGTGATTAAAAGAGTAAAATACTTATCCTGCGAACATCATTTCTCAAAATTAACAGTCAACTTTTAATACACCATAAAACACACAAAGTGCTGGAGGAACTGCATTATTAACCACCATCCGTTAGAAGAAGAAGAGCTGTTGGTTCCTGCTATTTGATTGTTTCATTAGAAAAATTAGAAAATGTTTAAAGGGAACGATCCCCAAAGTAACATAATTTCAGCAAAGTACTTTAATGATGATTACTTCCATACCTTTAAATTGCAAATATGTGGCTGTTGTCTTGTAATCCATTGTCAGATGGCAGATGAGCTTATAATGGCAGGGGCTTGTGCAGGAATCAGAGCTCTCCAGCATCTTTCTCCTCCTGGCTCCGGCCTCCTGTCAGTGATTGACAGGTCCCTCTTCTCTGTAACCTGCTCCCCTTAGCTAACTTCTTGCGTAGGCACCATTATTCACGAGAGAGGCAATTGCACATATAGACATTCCGGCTCTAGCAACGTCGTCAAGACATTACAGGGTATGTACCGTGTTAGGGTTGGTGGATTACACTAAATTAAATTCAACTATAAAGTGTGATCGCAACCTGGGATCCACCGTGCAGAGATGTAAAACTGCTGCTAGTGTGAACAATGACGGATAAAAAACTACTAGCGATCGTTCCTTCTTAAACACACTGAGTTAACTCCACACAAATTGAATGGAATGCATTTTTTCAAGATAATGCTTAGTAAAAATCCAAGGCTGACCCTCTAGTTTCTGCTACAGATTTGTAGTTTGACATGCTGTGTATTCCCATTAAAGACAATCCTGAGTCTAACATAACTGTTGCTACCTGCCATGGTTTCTCTGCATAAGGCTGGGGTCACCCTTGCGAGTGTGATGCGAGAAACTCGCATCAATATCCGGTACTGCCGCCGGCACTCAGGACCGGCGGCATGTATTTCTATGCAGCCACACACTCCAGTCTGAGTGCCGGCGGCAGTGTCGGGTATTGTTGCGGGAGACTCGTGTGAGTTTCTCGCATCACACTCACAAGTGGAAATCACTTTTATAAGTCATGTCATTTATTTTTTGCCACACTGCTAATTTCAAAAATGGTTTAGAAAATCCAGTGCCATATGAATGGTGATGCTATTTCCCCACTGAAATCAATCAGATGTGGATTGTGGCCAATTTTTCTCCCTAATTAGTCAAAGAACATGTCCCAAAACAGGCCATTCATCTTCAAAATAGCTTTTAATTTTTAAAGAACAGTAACATTTATTTTCATACAATACTAAGAGCTGTCAAACAAGAACAACAACTAGTTATGAAATAATATAAAAATGAAACAATAGAACAATTATTTTTAAAGGCAATCTGTGACCAGGTTGCTTCTATTCCGAGAGCACATGATCAAGAAAGACCCTGATTCCAGCGATGTGACACTTGTTAAGCTACTTGCTGCAGTTTTGATAAAATCACTATTTAATCAGCAGGAGATTATTGCTAGAGGAATACCTAAATCTGCTGCCATGTAGTCCTCAATACTCATGGGCTCTGTATAACCTGCCCCCACCACTTATTAGCAGCTTTCTGGTTATGTACAGTGTATATAGAAAACTGTCAATCAAAGGCGTGGGCTGGTTTATACAGAGCTCAGCATTCAGAGAACTGCTAGACCTGCTAGACCTGCCGCAGAAAAAAATGATTTTATCAAAATTACATGAAGAGGCCTAGTATCTGATACACTGCTAAAATCAGGGTCTTTGACCTTACAGTACAGGCTGCTCTCAAATTGGGCTGGCAATTCCTTTTAAGTCAGGATTGTGCTGTGATAGAGACAGAGATGATAGATGATAGAGACAGATGATAGAGACAGAGATGATAGAGACAGATGATAGAGACAGAGATGATAGATGATAGAGACAGATGATAGAGACAGAGTTGATAGAGATGATAGAGACAGAGATGATAGATGATAGAGACAGAGATGATAGAGACAGAGATGATAGATGATAGAGACAGAGATGATAGAGACAGATGATAGAGACAGAGATGATAGAGACAGATGATAGAGACAGAGTTGATAGTGATGATAGAGACAGAGATGATAGAGACAGAGATGATAGATGATAGAGACAGAGATGATAGATGATAGAGACAGAGATGATAGAGACAGATGATAGAGACAGAGATGATAGATGATAGAGACAGAGATGATAGATGATAGAGACAGATGATAGAGACAGAGATGACAGAAATGTGACATGTAGACAACCCATGCACCGAAAAAAACGCAAACGCATGCAAAAACGCTTGAAATCGCATATAATCGCATCCAAACGCTGCGTTTTTTTGTCGTAATGCGCATGCTTATGCGACTAAATATTGCAGCGTTTACAAGCGTTTGCACGCGTTTTTTAATGCGTTTGATGTGCGCTCGATGTGCAGCGCAAAAAAACGCAAGTGTGAAAGTAGCCTAAGTAAACACAATTTACAGTAATGAACTTGTTTTAAAATGAGTCATTCTAAGTAATATATTTAGGCCACATTCACACTTTCAGTATATGGTCAATATTTTACATCAGTATTTGACCGGAGTGGAACAATCAGAGGAAAATTATAATAGAAACATGTCACCACTTTTGCATTTTTCACCTACTCCTGATTTTGGCTTACAAATACTGAGGTAAAATACTGACCAAATATTGCATGTGTGAATGTAGCCTTAAAACTGCATTTTGGTGCTACATAAAAAGGCCTGCTTTGGCTTCTACACCTATCTTCATAACGGGGACCCGCCAAATCTCCTTCCATCTGATTACTAGTTTGTTTCTTATATTCTCATTGATGTGTGTACAGAGATCTATGGACACAAAGGACAAATCTAAATTCATTCTCTGGTGGGATGAGGTGGCTGGTTGCTGCCTCATCAGGTGACAGTGGGTGTCAAGGAAGAAGTGCTGGTCTAAGGGGTAATACCTACTCATCCTGTGGATATGCAATTAATGTCTGAAGTGGAAATACCCTTTAAAATCTAGTTGTATGACTGTTTATGAAAATTTTCTTCAACTGAAATAATTTTAGGCTAATACAGTAAATACAGTAAAAATCATTAATAAATCCTGGTATATATCAAGTCTTGTATCTTATTTTCCTTAAATAGTTATTCCCATGTTTTTACATGGGTAAAGGTAAAATTGCAAATAAGGTAATTTTGCAGTCTGCCTATTTTTAATGATCATTTCTATTCTTAACGAAGTGATTTTTAATTTTATTATTTATCGCTCATTGCCTAGGTTACCTGCAGCTGCTGCAGTTTAGCAGTGGTTACAAAACATGAACACTGCTTACAAATCCTTTTGAGTAAAACATAATCTTAGCTCCAAATCCCAAACCGCTTCAGTGATGCTGTGCTTCTCTACATACATACAGTGTGCAGAATTAATAGGATAGTGAGTATGTTGAACATATCATTTTTATATCATATTTTCCAACTTCAAGCTGTATAAGTGTGAAATGGATGAAGGATACCAGGTTATGTGTATTATGGTAATGAGAGAGAATATGGAGGATATCAACATCCATTATCGCGGTGTGCAGAATTATTGGGCAGCTTTTTTTCCTCCTCAGACAAAAATGGGCCAAAAAGGAGATTTAACTGACTCTGAACAGTCAAAAATTGTTCATAGTCTCATTGAGGACTGCAGCTCTCTTGAAATTGCTTAGATATTTGGGCATTATTACAGAACCACCAAATTTTTGTTGCCAATAGAAGACAGTCTTTTCAAAGGACTTATGGACTGATGAGATGAGAATGACACTGGAGAGACCAGATTGATGGGCCGTGACTGGATCAGTAACAAACACAGACCTCCACTATGATGCCCACAAGGCAGATGGGGAGTACTGCTGTGGGCTGGTAATGAGCTAATTGGACTTTTTGTGATTGAAGATGGACTCAAAATCAAATTACAAACCTTCTTACAGTCTCTAGAGGACAGTTTCTTCAAGTAGTGCTGCAGGAAAAAGTTTGTTTCTTTCAAGTAAACCATGATTTTTATACAGGACAATGCTCCATCGCATGCTTTAAAGTACTCAGCTGCTTGATTAGTCAGAATAGGCCTTAAAGATGAAAGAATAATGACATTGTGTTAGGGTTTGTGGATTACACTAAATTAAATTAAACCATAAGGTGTGATCGCAAGCTGGGGTCCACCGTGCAGAGATGTAAAACTGCTGCTAGTGTGAACAATCATGGATAAAAAGCTACTAGCGATGCATTCCTTCTTAAACACACCATCTTAACTCCACACAGTGTGAATGGAATGCTAAAACCCAACACCAAATAATACTCAGGATTGCACAGGAATAAGAGTACCAGCTGTGCTAACCACCGAGGGGTACAGGAGAGGAGTACCAGCTCAGCTAACCACCGAGGGGTACAAGGGACATGAGGACCAGCTCAGCTAACCACTGAGGGGTACAAGGGAGATGAGTACCAACTCAGCTAACCACCGAGGGGTAAAAGGGAGATGAGTACCAACTCAGCTAACCACCAAGGGGTAAAAGGGAGAAGAGTACCAGCTCAGCTAACACCGAGGGGTAAAAAGGAGAAGAGTACCAATTCAGCTAACCACCGGGGGGTACATGAGATGAGTACCAGCTCAGCTAACCACCAAGGGGTACAAGGGAAAGGAGTACCAGCTCAGCTAACCACCGAGGGGTACAAGGGAGAGGAGTACCAGCTCAGCTAACCACTGAGGGGTACAAGGGAAAGGAGTACCAGCTCAGCTAACCACCGAGGGGTACAAGGGAGAGGAGTACCAGCTCAGATAACCACCGAGGGGTACAAGGGACATGAGGACCAGCTCAGCTAACTACCGAGGGGTACAAGGGAGAGGAGTACCAGCTCAGCTAACCACCGAGTGGCACAGAAAATATAAATACCATGCTCAGCTAACCACTGTGCAGTACAGATATAGGAGTGTGCAATACCCAGTAGAACAATAGGGAATAAGCACATGGGTTGACTGTGCCTTGTTAACAGCTCGTGCTAACCGCACACGTGGCCGAGACAGGTGCTAGGTCAAGCAAAAGTCTGCCTGACTAAGGAACACTAGGCACACATAAGAGCCAGCAAAGCGGCAGAGTATCCACCCACACACACACCAAACACAAGTGACGCTAGTATGTCCGCATGCTTTGCTGAAAGTCCTTTATGCGCTAGGCTTCATCCCAAACACTCACACCCAGTTGGACAGGGCGTCGACCATAAGCCAATCCAGAGCTGCCACATAACCAGAGCAGTCCGAGTACCAATAAGAATGTGCCACATCATGGACATGCTCAGTAAGGTAATTTCTGGACATAGACTCCAGAGAGTAGAGCTGCCTTAGTATACCACTGGTTACCATAGATTTTAGCTAGAGAGCCAGCAGTAACCACTAGTGTTGAGCATTCCGATACCGCAAGTATCGGGTATCGGCCAATATTCGCTGTATCGGAATTCCGATACTTAGTTCCGATATTTTCCTATATCGTATACCGGAATCGGAAGTTCCCATAATTCTTTGAGAGGCAGTGTGATTTTATTCAGCCAATGAGGAATCCTAAGAAGTGTGGGCACATCCTGTAATGCTGCGGTCATGTTAACTAATGGCATGGCTGTGATTGACTGCTGAAATGATGTCAGAATGCACTATAAAAGGCGCCACCGCCATTTTAGCTTCACTGTGCTGTGAATTCAGTTAGGGACAGAACGCTGCTCTGCTGACTCTGAGGGACAGTTACATATAGCGTTTTTGTGAATTGTTCTGTAGGCAGGCTATTTGAGAAACCACTTTGTAAATCATCCTTTTTCCTTGCAGTGTTGTTTTCACAGCTCTGTGCAAGGTGTGTGTGTGAGTGCAGGTGGCGCTGCAGTTTGCTCTGCATCCAACGCTGTTTGTAGTCATCTGCACGTGTCACTCACTGACTTTTTTTTTTTTTGTGGAATTGGTGCTGCTCTATTCAATTGAAATTAACAGTGATCTATTAGTGTGACACGCTTCCATCCGTATCCAATACATTGGTTGCAAACACTATAGAAGTACACAAAGGAGCCTTTCACAGCTAGTGAACAGTTGTGTGCAGTGTTCACTGTAGTCTGTGAGGTTTTGATTTTTTGAGTGCAGATCACGCTACAGTTAGTTCTTCAACCACTGCTGGTTGTAGTCTGCTGAGCGTGTGTCACCGCCTCATCCTTGACATTTTTCTCTAATTGGTGCTGCTCCATTCTATTTCAAAAACTCAAATCTATTAGTGTGACGCGCTTCCATCCGTATACAATACATTGGTTGCAAACACTATAGAAGTACACAAAGGTGCCTTTCACAGCTAGTGAACAGTTGTGTGCAGTGTTCACTGTAGCCTGTGAGGTTTTTATTTTTTGAGTGCAGATCACGCTACAGTTAGTTCTTCAACCACTGCTGGTTGGAGTCTGCTGAGCGTGTGTCACGCCTCATCCTTGACATTTTTCTCTAATTGGTGCTGCTCCATTCTATTTCAAAAACTCAAATCTATTAGTGTGACGCGCTTCCATCCGTATACAATACATTGGTTGCAAACACTATAGAAGTACACAAAGGTGCCTTTCACAGCTAGTGAACAGTTGTGTTCAGTGTTCACTGTAGTCTGAGGTTTTGATTTTTGGAGTGCAGATCACGCTCCAGTTAGTTCTTCAACCACTGCTGGTTGTAGTCTGCTGAGCGTGTGTCACCGCCTCATCCTTGACATTTTTCTCTAATTGGTGCTGCTCCATTCTATTTCAAAAAACTCAAATCTATTAGTGTGACGCGCTTCCATCCGTATACAATACATTGGTTGCAAACACTATAGAAGTACACAAAGGTGCCTTTACACAGCTAGTGAACAGTTGTGTTCAGTGTTCACTGTAGCCTGTGAGGTTTTGATTTTTTGAGTGCAGATCACGCTACAGTTAGTTCTTCAACCACTGCTGGTTGGAGTCTGCTGAGCATGTGTCACTGCCTCATCCTTGACATTTTTTTCTAATTGGTGCTGCTCCATTCTATTTCAAAAAACTCAAATCTATTAGTGTGACGCGCTTCCATCCGTATACAATACATTGGTTGCAAACACTATAGAAGTACACAAAGGGGCCTTTCACAGCTACTGAACAGTTGTCTGCAGTGTTCACGGCAGTCTCTGAGGAATAACCACACTTAGGCCTTATAACTTTTCTGACTTTCTTTATCAATCTACCAAGATGAAGAAGGCAGGGAGTAAGGCACGTGGTCGTGGCCGTGGAGTTTCAGCAGGGAGAGGACGTGGGGATTCTGTGGCTGCTGCCGCCCCAGTGACACAGCATCCACCAGTTTTCCCGTGAGCGTTCCTTTATGCGCACTTTTGTAGGAGCTCGGCGTACCCCCCTGCTGCGGGAAGAACAAATTGAAGCCGTTGTTGGTTGGATGGCAGCCAATGCATCGACTTCAATTGCTTCCACCTCCTCTCAGGACCACAGCACTGTTGAACAACCATCTGTCTCTTCACCGCCTGCCAAATTGCCCAGGCAGTCAGAGAGCTCTGTACAGGAGCCAGCTGAGTCTCTGCTTCTGTTCTCAGAATCTGTTGGCTTGCAAACAGGGGCCCAGCCAAGCAGCATTCTGGAATGTGAAGAAGAGGGAGTATGCAGTGATGCGCAACAGCTGTGTCTCTCTGAATCTGAAGAGGCGGGTGAGCCAGTGCCGATGGTCAGCACACCGCAGAACGCATCTGATGATGATGAGACTCAGGTGCCAGTTTCTGTTGAGCATGGTGCTGGCCAGACCACCCAACAGCAGCAGGTGTTCGAAGAGGGTAGTGGAGATGATGAGGTCCAAGACCCAACATGGCGTGAGGAACAGGAAGGTGGTGGGAGCAGCTCTGAGGAAAAGATTGCCCCAACGGTCCAAACAGGAGGGAGAAGTAGGCTGCAGACTCGGTTGCCTGTAGCCTCCAGTTTGGCACCCGTTCGGAGAAGTTCTCTTCCAAAAGCCAAAATGGGCGCTCCCAGGACTTGCACTGCGTGGTCCTTTTTTGACACACTTGCAGATGATATTTGCTATGTCAAATGCAAGCTGTGTAATCAAAAAGTAAAAAGAGGTAAAAGTGTCAGTAACCTCAATACCACAAATATGTGGAAACATGTGCGGACAAAGCACGTGGTTGAGTTACAAAGACACACTGGAGATGTAGGCCAACCTACAGCAGCACCTACATCTTCAGCTTGTGTTGGAGCCTCTTCCTCCAGCTCACACACAGCTGGTTCGGCTTCCTCACAGGATCGCCATGGAAGAACCTCTGTCACTGTTGTCCAGAGACCCAGTGTTATTCCACCCACAGCTGCAAGTTCCCTGTCATCCTCACACTCCCAGGCCACAAAACAGCCATCGGTAGCACAGGCATGGGATAAAAGACGGCCATACTCGGCAAACCATCTACGAGCACAGGCTCTGAATGCTGGCATTGCAAAACTACTGTCCCTTGAAATGCTGTCATTCAGGCTGGTGGAGACTGACAGTTTCCGTAACTTAATGGCATTGGCAGTCCCACAATACAATGTGCCAAGCCGATTTTATTTCAGCAGGCAAGCCGTCCCTGGTCTGCAAAAGCATGTTGAGGGAAAAATTAAACATGCGCTACTTAACGCCGTCTTTAGCAAGGTCCACCTGACCACCGATGCGTGGACCAGTACCCATGGCCAGGGACGATACCTTTCCCTCACTGCCCATTGGGTCAATGTTGTGGAGCTGGGTACAGATCTTGCGAGTGGCGCTGTACGTGTTCTGCCAACTCCAAGGATTGCAG
This sequence comes from Oophaga sylvatica, assembly GCA_033576555.1. Lineage (NCBI taxonomy): Eukaryota > Metazoa > Chordata > Amphibia > Anura > Dendrobatidae > Oophaga > Oophaga sylvatica. The sequence continues at coordinate 163,210,355 of JARQOD010000005.1, read as the reverse complement.
GAATCCAGTCTGTACACATTGACTCCTCCTCCTACTCCAGTTCCTCAGAATCATCGCTGCAGGAGCCGTCACGATCTACCTCCACATGGACCCGTGAACGCTTACCTGTTACGACCGATATGAGCACAGCCGTGGCCAAACGTCAACAGGCCGTCCTGAAATTAATTTCCATGGGGAATCGAAGCCACACAGCGCAGGAGCTCTGGAATGCCATCAAGCAGGAGAGCGACGTGTGGTTTTTGCCAGCGAATCTCCAGCCAGGCTTGGTAGTGTGTGACAATGGACGAAATCTGGTGGCAGCTCTGGGCCTTGGCAACCTCACTCACATACCATGTCTGGCACATGTGCTCAACTTGGTCGTGCAGAGTTTTTTGAGGGACTATCCGGATCTTGATGCACTGCTGCACAAGGTCCGCCTAGAGTGCGCTCACTTGCGACGTTCCAGCATGGCCAGATCGCGCATTGCAGCTCTGCAATGCAGATTTCGCCTTCCTGAACATCGCATCATATGTGACGTACCCACCAGGTGAAATTCCATGTTACATATGTTGGTGCGGTTGTGGGAGCAGCAGCCAGCAGTAATGGAGTATCAGCTGCATCAGGCGCAATCAACTCGCAATTTGCGCCGTTCACACTTCACCACTACTGAGTGGGCCTCTATGAAGGACATCTGCCACGTTTTGCGTGCGTTTGATGAGTCAACGCGTATGGCGAGTGCAGATGATGCACTAGTCAGCCTGACTGTCCCCCTTATCTGCCTGCTTCAGAAAACACTGCAAGCACTAAGGGATGAGGTTTTGGAAGAGGTGGAGGATGAGGAGTCACAAATTCCATCACATTCTGGACAGTCAGTGCAACGTGGTTCCTCACAGAGGGCTGGGCAGGGCTCACTTTGTGAGGAGGATGAGGAGGAGTCAATGGAGGAGGAAGACATCGCTCCAGAGGGAGGTACACAACGCTCTAGTCAGTATGTAGAGCGAGGGTGGGGTGATGCAGAGCAGGCAGAGATGACGCCTCTTGCAGGGGACAGCGTTTCTTGGCCAGTTGGGAGTCTGCAGCACATGGTTGATTTCATGATGCAGTGCCTAAGAAATGACCGCCGCATCGCCCACATTCTCACCACATCTGATTATTGGGTGTACACCCTCCTAGACCCTCGCTACCGTGACAACTTACAAAGCCTCATCACACCGTTGAACCGGGAGTGTAATTAGCGGGAATACCAAGACACACTGGTGCAATCCATAATGTTCTCCATTCCAGCCGAGAGCACTGCTGCTACTGCTTTACAAAGCAGCTCTGTGCGTCGAGGCAGTGGAGACAGCTCTGCAACAAGAGGGAGCAGAAGCTGCGCCTCAGCACAGGGCAAGACCAGTATGTTCCAAATGTGGCGAAGTTTTGTGGCAGCGCCACAAATGTCTACACCATCCGAGACGGCTCCAGTCAGCAGGAGGCAACTTTTCCGTAAGATGGTGACAGACTACATGTCTTTCCCTCTCAGTGTACTCCCAGATGGCTCTTCCCCATTCAAGTTTTAGGTCTCTAAGCTGGATACATGGCCAAAGCTTAGCCAGTATGCATTGGAGGTGCTGGCTTGCCCTGCTGCCAGTGTATTATCGGAGCGCGTCTTTAGTGCTGCAGGTGGTGTACTAACAGACCGTCGAATGCGACTATCCTCCGATAATGTAGACCGGCTTACTTTTCTGAAAATGAACAAGGCATGGATCTCGCCTGAATTTGCCTGTCCGGTTTCCGATTAAATAACTGGTTGGCAACGTTATCCATGTCTCCTGTTATGTTCATCTTTCTACCACCTGAACTTTACTCCCTGGGCTACAACACTGCCAGTTGCTGCTCAGAAGTGTCGTGTCCACAGACCAATACACAAGCTATAGTGTTAGTGGGGTTCAGTAACGCCAGCTGTTCCCCTGCTGTGTGTCCGGCAAGAAGTCTCCTGTTCCCTACACATGCACAGAAAAACCCATGTCGAACATGCTCCAAATAGGGAAGAGCCGTCACCCTGATTGTTATGCTTAAAACAGGAAAGTTTGAAGTTTTCCAGGCCTAGAATGATACATTTTTATAAGAAATATGGACAAATAATAATTTGTCATCACAGCGCATATCTGCACATGTCTATTAGAAATGGTAACAAAAGCTAAAACATAGTGTTCACTTTTTGAAATTAATGCATAAAAGTACATTTCATAATTATCAATTAATGCTTTTTAATGAACTTTATCTGTACCTGTAAGATAATGCAGTCAATGGATGTACGAATCATAAAATCCTCATCATCATCATCACGAGTTATATTTATGACAGACATAATAAAATACACAGACTGATGCCAACTGTAACTTCACACACCATATATGAAATGGCCAGCATCTAAACCTGGTAATAATGCGCAATAATAAATTATTACATCTAGAAAGTGCATCATGCATACTGACAATAGGTAGATATGCCTGCAAGTGCTGGTGAAACAACCACAACAGATATAAATTAATAATGGTATATAGGTATCACAGTGCATAGTTACTCATGGACAATGTCGATCTAACACTGTACCTCAATAAAGGCAGCGTCAACCATCATGCTTGTTTGTCTTGTAGATTGTTAAAGAGGGAACGTGCTTTTTTTGTTGCTCATAGGTGGAGTATTATACAGTAAATGATTACTGCTGTCGTATTTTTGGCGTCCCTAGGGCAGAATAACGCTGCCTAACGTCACATTTTAGAGAGAGTCATATAATAGACACCGCTACCCTACCCTACGCGTGACAGTAGGAAGGTAGTGTTGACGGATAAAGCCTTGCGCAACCAGACATGCTTTTACCCTCTTCAACACTGTACAAGCAAAAAATGCATGATTGCAGCCGCAGACTTTATTGACGTACAGTATAACATTGCCATTACCCATCAGAGGCTGTCCACTGTCTGATACAGACATAGAATATACCTTTGCTATCTGTAGCCTTTGTTTCACCTCCACTTGCAGGCACACACTTAAATTGTGACAATGCATAATGTTTTTTTAAATGTTTATTTTTTATCGTACATTATTGCGTCATCACATTGATGAGTCCATGCTGGACATGTCATACATGCTGTCAGAAGTAACAATTTTCTTAACTGAAATTATTGAAATCTGTGTGACTGTCACATATAAATTGTAATGATGATGATGAGTGACTATTACAAAATCCATTGTCTTCACTATGTTATGGTTTAACATAGCGTTCCTTACGCATTATTCCTAAATACAAAAATGGACTTTTATTCTTAAATTTACAACACTATATTTTGTAAAATAATTTTTGGGTGGTGTGTTGTTCCATTTCTTGTTGCCATGTGCTTATATGCGTTTATATTTGCAGGGTGTTTATTTGTATTCTTGGAATTGAAATTCATCATTTTATTGTCCTAGTAACACTTCATTTATTCTTGTTTGAAATACATACATTTGCAATGGCCACGTAACAAGGCAATAACTCAATATTTTATTTCAAAACCCTCCTTGACCCTGGGCTTCAACACCGCCAGTTGCTGCTCAGAAGTGTTGGATGCACAGATGAAAACTATCGCTGATGTGTTTGTGGGGTTCAGTAATGCCTGCTGTTCCCCTGCTGTGTGTCTGGCAAAAATTACTGCTGCTAACTCCAAATTAAACTTCCAACATCTCATACTAGTCCTCTGCCTACACCCTCCTTGACCATGGGCTTCAACACCGCCAGTTGCTGCTCAGAAGTGTTGGATGCACAGATGAAAACAATCGCTGATGTGTTTGTGGGGTTCAGTAACGCCTGCTGTTCCCCTGCTGTGTGTCTGGCAAAAATTACTGCTGCTAACTCCAAATTAAACTTCCAACATCTCATACTAGGCCTCTTCCTACACCCTCCTTGACCATGGGCTTCAACACTGCCAGTTGCTGCTCAGAAGTGTTGGATGCACAGATGAAAACAATCGCTGATGTGTTTGTGGGGTTCAGTAACGCCTGCTGTTCTCCAGCTGTGTGTCCGGCAAAAATTACTGCTAGCTACCTACACATGGTGTAAAAAACATGACATGTCAAAGTGGCTAGTGCTACACATACATATGAGGCTACACCCTGATTTCTAAGCTGTAAACAAGTGAAACGTCAGCTTTAAAACCATAAAATGATTAGTCTTTGTCACAAATCTGTAACAAAATAATTGTGACATATTATTGCAGATATGCACATGTCGAACACAAATGCTAACACAAAAGCCTACTTATGCTATAGGATGCTGATGGTCAACCTTGTCACTCCATAACTTAGACAAATCCAACTCACATCATGACGCAAATGCTGCAATGTTGGAAGTGCATAATGTGGGTTGAACTTTGACAACAGCTGCAGTGCGAAGGTTAGCCTTCAGTGTTCTTGGCTTTTAAATAAAAGCATACAAGTAAATATAATAATCCATTGTTGATTAAGGGACGTGATGTACACCTGTAATATTGTGCAAACAATGGATGTAGGAATAGTCCTCTTCAACATTACTTACATTTGTGTCATTTTAAAAAATACATATTTAATTAGAAAGTTAACACCCCATATCATAAAGTTCCATCATGTAAACATGATAATCGGTAACAAAAATCATGCATTACCTTGTTAAAGGCAATAGTGCATAGTCACAATAGCAAAATATATACCTGCAAGTGGTGCTGAAACAACGACAACTGATAGAAAAGGTGAATGATATCTAGTTATCAGACTGAATAGCGACACATGTACAATGTCGATATAATACTGTACCTTAACAAAACAGCTGTGTCACACCTGACACGCGTTTTTCTTGTAGCTTCTTATGTAATAGAGCACATGCGTGTATGTTTCATCATAGGTGCATGTTTACTGAGTAAAGCAGTCATGACAACGCCTTTGTGTTGTCGGTACGCTAGCGATGATGAACGATGCGCAAAGTGAATGTTAGTCTGCGTCATAAGACGCACAGACGTTCCAATACCCAACGCGTCACAGCAGGAAGCCAGTCTGTGCGTCCAAACAAAGGCGCAAGCATACATGCACGTACCCTGTTTATAAAGCTATATAAAAAAAAGTATGTAGTAGTGATGCACACTTTATTGAGGTACAGTATTACATCGCCATTCACCATCTGTGGCTATGCAGTCTCATCTATATATACCTTATCTATCCGTTGTCATGCTTGCAAGTCCACAGTCAGGCATAAATAGCTATTTTCACTATGCACTATGCACTTTTTAAAGGTTATGTTTGTTAATATAAATGATTATTGGCACTAGTGTTGAGCGATACTGCTCGATATCTAAAAATATCGTATCGAAATGGTATCGCCGATATCACTAAATATCGTCGATATCCGATTCCGATACCGGAAGTCCAATGTAAGTCTATGGGAACAAAAAATCGCAACAAAAAAAAACATTTCTTTCGTTGTAAACACAAAATATACACACATAGAATACATATATATATATATACATGTCATTGTGACATATATATATACATATATTTATAGTTTATACACTTCTACATAGTAAAATAGACTCTGATTCAATTGCCGGGTAAAGCCGTGACATACCCATAGAAGTCGACGGGCTCGGTGCCGAGTACCCCAAAACCTCTTGCTCTGTGCGACTCAACTTGGGCGTCACGAACAGGATTCTGTAGCTCGCTATAAGCGAATCCTGTGTGCCTGAATTGAACTGGTTTTGTGCTTGAGAATTGCTAAAATCATCAGAGAATGTATTTGCCATTTTTCCGCCATATCTGCGTCACGACGAGGCACTGGTGAAGAAGAAGGGCGTGCTCTTCGTGGGTGTACACTCACTCAGTGGCGTGAAAACGATGGCCGACCACTCTAAATGGTACTGCAATGTAAGATCGTGCCCCACAGCTCTTCAGTTCCGCCTCCTCATCCTCCTCAGTGTGCGGAAACTAACACGAAGGTCCCGCCTCACTACAAAAGAGGGGCCCTCTCCAGATGCTAATGACACATGTGACTTGGCAGAGATGGCTAATGGACACGAGCAGAAGTGTGAAGGGATGGAGCAGTCAGAGCTCTCCCCCCACGGAAGCGACCCGATCGCCACGGAACCACCATTGGGCACCCGGCCTGGAAACCCTCCTACGCTGCAAGAAGCGGAGGATACCCTAAGAGGCCTGGCCCGGCACCGGGAGGAGGTCGCCAGGATGGAAGCCAGCTGGCGTGCCCTAAAACTAAACTTGGAGCGGCGCCAATCCCTCTTACCTGAAGTGTCTGTACCGGAAGGTGAGGTACCCGTTCTAGTAGAGGAGTCCGTGCGGGCATCCCAGCCCTTGCAATGTGATCCGGTTGACGTTGTCGCAGTGGAGGCACCCGTTCCTGCAAAAACCTCTGCACCGGCAGCACCCCAGATCCCGCTGTCTGCCCCCGTCGCTGAGACAGAAGAAGCGACACCCGTCCTCATGGAGGAGGCTGCGCAGGCACCAGAGGTCTACCAGTCTGTACCGGAGCCCCGACTGTCATCTGTTCCAGAGCCGGCTGCTTCCTCCGCAGGTGAGCGCCGTCAGGACTGGGGGGGCGTCAGGCGAGCTGCCGCAAACCGGACATCATAAGCTGCAGTTTGATGGTGGAGACGTGGAGATGCTGGAGGAGAATTACAACCGGCGTCAGGAGGAAGAGTGGAGACGTTGGGAGAAGGAAGCAGAGCGACAAAGGGAGCAGCGCGAATCCCAGAAGCTTCGCCAACGTCACATCGAGAAGGACCGGGCAGATAAGGACCGGATGAGAAAAGATAAAGGTACCCTGAGGGAGCCGCGGCGTAAGGGTGCAGTACGGAGCTTTAAATTGAAAGGTGGTTGGGGCTTCATCCAGGAGCCTGGACTTTATTTAGAAGTCTTTGTGACCCGGCGGGACGTGGAGACTCACCTCCCAGAAGGACACCCGGGGAGGGACCTGTTGCCAGGAGACTTGGTGACTTACACCCGACACTGGGGTTACAATGGATGGTACGCCCTAAATGTTACCAGGTGCGACCCCTACTCCCCAGAGTGTCAGGAACCTGTGAGACCCTCGGAGCCTTCAGCCTCCCACATCCAGGCCTCTGCACAAGTGCCCACCCCACGCCGTAAATCTCCCCAGCCTCCCTCAGTGGTCTCCTCAGCAGCCCAGCTATGGACATGATAACTATAGCTGGCCCGTACCCGGCACCTATTAGGCCCCCTGGGGTTCGTTCAGTCCGGGACATAGGGGTCCAGACCCGGAGGGAGATGAAAGAGGTGGCCACACAGACCCGGATAGCGGGTCACGACTTGACTGTACAGGCCACACGACGTTATCAGGTCCTGGTGGTCCTTGGTGTCTCGGATGTTTGGCAAGCATCAGAAGAGTACTAGGTGGTACCTGGAACACCCCTGCCAAAGAATTATAAATAACCCGGACAGGGTCCCTGTATGTAAATAGTTAAATTGTTGATGTACCCGGACGGGTGAATGTTCATATAAAAGTTTTTTAATTTAATAAAAAAAACAACAACACAGTTTTCATTACTTTTATTACAGTCTCATCCTGCGACGCCATCGATCTCCTGTAAAAAAATGAAAAAAAAAAACAGCAGTATACCACCTGTCCGACGCAGTCCATAGTAACGAGTGTCCCACGACGATCCAGCTCTGCTACATCAGAATGACAGGCAGAGCCTGTCATCCCGGCGCAGCACAGCTGATTACCTGCTTCCCCGGCGGTGACGTCATCGGACTGACTGCTTTACGGCCGGGATTACCCAGCAGTCACTGCAGTTATCGCGAAAAAAAACTGCATGTGACCGCCAGGGAGAAGATAATGGCGGCCATCAAGCAGTCCAGGACGTGACCGCCGGAGATCTTCTGCCAGGTAAGTGCCGCTGACTCCTGACAGACCGACCGACAGACACTCACAGTGACAGTGACAAATCCGATTCCGGTATTCGATATGACGAAAATATCGGTATTCGGAATCGAAAGGTCGATACAGCTAATATCGGCCGATATCCGATATTTGCAGTATTGTATCGCTCAACACTAATTGGCACATATTATCAGTATTACATGATGGAAATTTTATATATTTTTATAAACTGTTTAGTGATATTATTCTGCAAATGTAACGTTTTATGAATGTCACAGATAACTTGTAATGCTGATTATGTTTTGAAGTCAGACATTCATTGTCTATACAATAAAAATGGTGTACATACTGTTACTTATCCATCATTAATGGATTCTGATATGTACTTGTATGCTTTTATTTAAAACCGTATAGCAGATTACTTAACCAATTTTTTTTGTGGTTTGCATTGCTTTTCAACATGTTAATGTATGCGTTTATGTTTGTCAATTCTTTATTTATATTGATTTTTTAAAGTAAAAATCATCATCTTATGGTACTAAAGGTTATCTTTCTCTTGTTTGGAGTATAGACATTTTTAATTGACACGTAACAAGGAAAATACTTGATCTAGTATTTAGACATCCTCCTTGACCCTGGGCTCCAACACCACCAGTTGTTGCTTGGAAGTGCTGTTAGCACAGTCAACACTTGCTCCTGTGTTACTGGGGTTCAGTAATGTCAGCTGTTCCCCTGCTGTGTGTTACGGCAAAAAGTCCTGCTGCCTCCACCCTGTTCTCCTCTCATCCCTGGGCTCCAACACCGCCAGTTGTTGCTCGGAAGTGCTGTTAGCACAGTCAACACTTGCTCCTGTGTTACTGGGGTTCAGTAATGTCAGCTGTTCCCCTGCTGTGTCAATGGCAAAAAGTCCTGCTGCCTCCACCCTGTTCTCCTCTCATCCCTGGGCTCCAACACTGCCAGTTGTTGCTCGGAAGTGCTGTTAGCACAGTCAACACTTGCTCCTGTGTTACTGGGGTTCAGTAATTTCAGCTGTTCCCCTGCTGTGTCAATGGCAAAAAGTCCTGCTGCCTCCACCCTGTTCTCCTCTCATCCCTGGGCTCCAACACCGCCAGTTGTTGCTCGGAAGTGCTGTTAGCACAGTCAACACTTGCTCCTGTGTTACTGGGGTTCAGTAATGTCAGCTGTTCCCCTGCTGTGTGTACGGCAAAAAGTCCTGCTGCCTCCACCCTGTTCTCTTCTCATCCCTGGGCTCCAACACCGCCCGTTGTTGCTCGGAAGTGCTGTTAGCACAGTCAACACTTGCTCCTGTGTTACTGGGGTTCAGTAATGTCAGCTGTTCCCCTGCTGTGTGAACGGCAAAAAGTCCTGCTGCCTCCACCCTGTTCTCCTCTCATCCCTGGGCTCCAACACTGCCAGTTGTTGCTCGGAAGTGCTGTTAGCACAGTCAACACTTGCTCCTGTGTTACTGGGGTACAGTAATGTCAGCTGTTCCCCTGCTGTGTCAATGGCAAAAAGTCCTGCTGCCTCCACCCTGTTCTCTTCTCATCCCTGGGCTCCAACACCGCCAGTTGTTGCTCGGAAGTGCTGTTAGCACAGTCAACACTTGCTCCTGTGTTACTGGGGTTCAGTAATGTCAGCTGTTCCCCTGCTGTGTGAACGGCAAAAAGTCCTGCTGCCTCCACCCTGTTCTCCTCTCATCCATGGGCTCCAACACCGCCAGTTGTTACTCGAAAGTAATTGGCAGGGTACTCACTCCTGCCCAGCCTGGTTACAGCATGACAGCTGTTTTCTGGCAGTGTCAACGTCAATTAGCCTCCAATAAGTTGTCCTGTCGTGTTGCATTCGGGTTAGCCGACTCCTTGGTGCCTGCAGTTTAGGTGCTTCCTATGTGTGCTGCGAGATATGTAAATAAAGGCTGTTTCCGTTGTGACAATAGGACAAGCACCCACTGTAGGACTGTGTGATTCGGTAACTGCGGACGGCTTGCGGACTGTCAACTTACATTTTCATGGGTGCCTTATGGTACCCGTCCGGGTTCCAGTACCGTCAGCTGGTTCTCCGCAGTGCCTTTGGCCTAGGTGCCTCCATCTCGGTATCCGAGTTCCAGCAACGTCTGCTGGTCCTTGGTAGTGCTTTGGAGCACAGGTACCTCCTGCTTAGTAACCGTGTCCCAGTAACGCCAGCTGGTCCTCGGTTGTGCCATTGGCTCTTTTCCTTCTGCTGCCCCTCCGGGTTCCAGCACAGTCAGCTGGTCCTCGTTACTTCCATTGTCTCTTGTACCATCTGATACCCGTCCGGGTTCCAGTAACGTCAGCTGGTTCTTGGAAGTTAGTCAGCCTTCTTGTACCTTCAGCTACATTTCCAAATTGAAGATTTTTTAAATGTTTTTTTGGGTAATCACTATGGATCGCCAACAATGAAGACGACGACCCTGATGACCACCCCAAAATAAGACGACGAGCCCGAAGACGAGGACCCTGAAGACGAGGACCCTGAAAAGGATGAAGACGACGACGACCCTGGAGACCACCCCGAAGAAGACGACGACCACAAGGACGACGAGCATCAAGCCAACCAGCCTGAACACCATCACAAAGAACAAATAAAAGATTACCCAGAAGAAGATCACAACAGGACAAAAGAAGGTTAAGACAAACTACAAGATACAGAACAAGAAACAGAAGAAACAATAAGCAGATCAAAAAGCAGAAGAACATGAAGTATAAGACCAAAATTAAGAGCTAAATATATGCTCTAATTATAAGCAGAAGAAGACTAAGCAGTGTATGGGGGTGAGTCCGTTCCTCCTCGTGGTGCCCCTGGAAAATGCCTGCTGCTGCTGCTGCTGCAGGCTAAACTGAACGCGGACAAACACTGTTGTAATTTAAATCTTTGGTGACAGCAAGAACGGAAGGATGAAAATTTCATACTTTTACAGATTACAAGTACAGGAATCTCTGTCACAAATAAGAATATGATGAAGAAGATGAATAGGAAGAAGATGAAGAAGTAGAATATGAAGAAATAATAGTTTAATAAGAAGAATATGAGTAATGGTAACAAAAAGATCAATAGCAAGAAGTTTAAGAAGAAGATAAATAAGGTGAAGATGAAGAATAATTTGATGAAAAAGATGATGCTGCTGAAGATTATGAAGGAGAAAGTGTGGCAGAAGTTAAAAAGGTGAAGAGCATGGAAGTTGTGAAACATACATATTTGCCAAAATAGAAAAAAGGTTAACAACATTGTCAATTTCTTTGTCAATCCGAACGTCTTTAAAAAAAAAAGTATTACTGCTATTTCATTTGATTGGGTTAAACATCTATGCCTTTATGTCTCCTCAACCTTCCCCAATACATTCTACATTACTCTTTGTTGTTTTCCTTCATGTACAATTAACCTACAAGGCAAGAATGTTTTTTTTTTAATTCCGATATTTTGCTCCATAGACTTACATTGGATTTCCGGTATCAGTATCGGGTATCGCCGATACTTTTTGGGTATAGGCGATACCCATTCCGATCCGATACTTATTGATATCGGAAAGTATCGCTCAACTCTAGTAACCACACATATAATAGGAGCCTGAGCAAATTCCTGGAATGATGTCTGTGCTAAGCAGCAGTCCCAGTGGCTGGGCCCAAATGGGAGACCACGTCACCAGACAAGGCTTGGGATCTATCCTGCACAATGGAAGAATCCCGGTGCTAAGACATTGCCCCTTCTTCACCTGACCAAAAACCTACTGAGAACTTGTGGACCTTTCTTAAACTGGAAATTTACAGTAAGGAAAACAGACTCCTCACTAAATAGTGTCTGGGAGGCTTTGTTTGGCGCTGACCAAAAAGTTGATAATCAAGAGATTAAGAAACTGGCAAACTCCATTGATGGAGTTACTTACTTCAATTTCCAGGTTTCTTAACATTTTGGATTGTCTGACAGCACTGTAGTTGTTCAATAATAAATTAATCATCAAAAATAATGCCTAATAATCATTCACACAGTGTAGAAGCAAAGCTGCCTCATATAACAGAATCATAGGGCACATAGATTAGACGACCAGCATAAAAACGCCACTATTAAGAGCTATCATTCAAGCAGGAGTTCACTGCCTCCTGACAAAAAGAAACAACATTAAGTTGATCAGCAATGAAAAATGTGTCACTCTAAAATTGTTCCCATGTGAATGGTCCCAAAATTATTTGAGGATTTCACTTTGATTGACAGGTCCTACTGTTGTTTTGTGTGTCCCATATTTTATAATAGGGCACATTAGGGCAAAGAGGGACAGCCGCCAAGGAGGGGGGCGCATAATATCGCATATCAGGGGTGCCACCCTCTGCTGGTAGGCAGGAGCACATCACTATTTGTTAGTCTTTTAATATTGATGTTCATTAAAAGTTATATTTTATCATTTTTGGGGTCTTCAATGTGAGCCATTTTAGGTAGACCCTGACCCTCTTGATTAATTACTGAAGATCATTCACTCTAAAATTAACATTAATTTAAAAGTGGTAGGTCCTGTGTGGCCAATACAGCCTACTGCTATAATTTTTATCAGTGCTAATAAAGTATCTAAAAGGTTTTTCTTTATTTCTGCACTAGCACACTATGGTAGTAGATAAAGAGGTATGCTCACCTTGTGTGTACACCAGCACACTGTTGAATAGCCTTTTACTTTCTTGTTTCTGGGGTTGTCACAGAGGTGAGAGGTACTGGGTCCTTTTTCTTGAGAGAGAGTTTGATCAGTCGCTTCATCTTTCTGCTCAACATATCTGCAATTGGGACCCACTTAGGTCTCTCAGTGCGCTTATTCTGACTAGATGTTTTCACTATATTTGCATATACAGAAAACAGGAGCACATGTCTGGGAAGTTGAGAGTTGTGATAAGAATTACTATAGAAAATATATTGGTAGCTGGCTGATAGGATCTGGTAATCTTACAGGATAGATAAAAAACCAAGAGTTGAGAGAGAGGGGGAGGGACGTGAACAGTTAATTATTGTATAGAAATCAATGATCTGGAAAAAGGTGTATAGCATCTCTCCTCAGCCTGAAATGAAGCTAGTACACATACTGATCCAGACTCTGATCGACAAATCTCCTTGACAACAACCTGTACTGTCTTTAAGATAAAAGCAAAAGAAAGACAGCAGATACAAAAAGCAAGTCAATTGCAAACTTGCTTATTTTCATGCTGTCTAAAAAATAAAGCAATTCAGTAACATGAGAGTACCATTTTATGCAAAAATAATCTTACTGTACTAACCAGTTGCTAATGGCTCCAGCCTTTCAGCTATCTGTTTTACATAATAGGACCAGTGGCATGCATAAGGCTCTTAACAGCGTACTGCATGGTGACAATCTAACATCTGTATCCATTCATGAAATATATAAAGTGAATTCCTAGTTTTGCAAGATACCATCTGTCATGCAAAGAGAGGTTAGCTTCCAGGAGTGGACTCTCTGGGTCATGGTACCAAACCTCCCCTGAGCGAGCAGACTAGATGGGACCAACCCTATACAGTGATCATTAGGAACAGACTCAGGGGCCTCAAATACCACGACATCTGGAGCAAGAGGAGCGGCTCATAGGAAGAGCAACTAAATCAATTATCAAACTGGAGACACTGGAAGGGGTAGGAGGATGGGAAACAAACAGGATACAGGGAGAGAAGGAGAGGGACAGGAGCTATACAGCCGGAATCCGGGGGTGGAAGAAACTGGGAGACAGGGAAGGAAGAGCCAGCCAACAGGAGCAGATGAAGGAGACTGGACATGGAGGAGACACAGAGAAGCAGACTATAATAAGCAAAGAAATAGCAGGTATGCAGGAGCAAATCAGCTGGAGAATCCTAAGTACAGGTACAAGGTGAGTACACAATAATTAGGCGCCTCCACTAGGGGAGGGCAGCCTGATGTACCTGGTGCCTGCCTCCATTGGACAAGTTGTGCTTCCAGGTCAGGTCACCGCAGTAGGTAAAATCCCGAGGGTTCGCGCTTCCGAGCCCTAGTGCGCATGCATGAGCCAGCCGTGAGTGAAGCCTGATGTGCTGGAGGAACGCGCCGCGATGCACGAGCAGCAATACATCAGGACGCAGGACTAAGCAGGTGAGAAGTGGAGGGCTGGACTAGCCCAGCAAAAGTGACAGACACCATGCCAGCAGCAAGGGACCGGGCAGTTCTAACACCATCTACTTTACTGCCCTGACTGGTATATTGGGCTCTATGAGCAGAGGGGGCCCTCATCGGGCCCCTTATTTTCTGCTCACCTGGCCCCAGCGGCAGGATACTGCCAGTGCATGGACCTGCACAGCAATAGGTAAAAGCAGGCCTAGATAGGGCATCTTCCAAGACAGGTTGGCAGGTTGCCACGACAAAGTGGTCAGCCGGCCCTTTAAATCTTCTGAGTGAAGGCCTTGTGTGCATGCGCTGTCCAGTTGAATGCGCTGACAAGGGTCAAGGCGGCTCACATCAGTGCACGAGCACGCCTGTGGCCCTCATTTGTGCGTGTGTGCGGCTCTTGACCTTGTCAGAGCGGGCAAACAGGAGACCACGTGCACACACAGGGCCAGGTTAAACATTTGAAAAGGCCACACTGCTGCAACTGCGGCGTGCATAAAGCTCCTCTGTCTGACTCTGGCCTGCCAGTATCAGCATCAGAGAACCCTGCTCTCACTGCTCATTCACCGTTGACACTGGGACCCCCATGATTCTGAGTACTGGAGCTCTAAAGCGCACCATGTAAATGGAGCTGTGGTCGACCATGCGCACTGCGGCACCATTCACATGATGCCTTTAGAGGATTGTTGATGGGCACGACAAAGTATAGCAAAATTCACTGATCGGGTGTGGGGGACTGTTATATTATGTGGGCTGGTGGTGTTTGTGTGGTAGGGCTACTTTTTTGTCCCAGTCCGTCCCTGGTTAAAAGCCACCAGCCAATCGGAGGCTGGCAGCTGATGTCAGCACGCATGTTGCCCATGTATGACTACAGCCAGGTAAGGAGAAAGTTTTTTTGTATTGAAAGCGGCAATATGTTTTGACGGCAGGATGAAGACACATGGACCATCTGGCTCTCCCCACACCCCTGTTCCCTATTATTTTGTGGACCGTCAGCCCATTTCTACTTGCTCCTTGCCTTTATTCAAACCGGCTTGGTAAATATTATCAAAGCTTTGGCCTTTTATTTGGTCCTTAGCCTCTCTTGGTTAAGGGGCTCTTATATAGCAATCTTGTTTCTTGCTATAGGCATGGGTTATTCATCCCGGGTTTGGGCATTTTATGGCTTTCTAATATATAGGGTTTCACTGTTTTCTATTTAGCTATATTTGGACATTTGTATACATGTATATGCTTCCTTATGTTTTGATGCTATCATAATTATTGCCTGTTTATTGAATGTGATATATACACATGGTCTCATAAACCAGTACTATAGTGCAATAGGAGGTTGTATTTTCATTACGCATGTATATTGGGTCAGGGGTGATGTGATTTGATTTTTTATGTGTTTTTAAATGGTTTTAAGATTTATTGTGTGTGTTGTTTCCCTAATAAACTGTGATTTATATATTTGATATTCATTCAAGTGTGCAAACCAGTTATTACTTGGTCTTTTCTCTTTTTCAAACTCCATTCTGTCCATCTGTCTCATCCTGCCACATGATCCTGCATCATGTGACATGGTGCAGGATGGAGACATAGGAGAGGATGGAAAAAAATGGGGTAGGAACATGGGGCAGGATGCAGACAGATGGGGCAGGAACATGGGGCAGGATGGAGATAGATGGGGCAGGATGGAGACAGTTGGGGCAGTAACATGGGCAGGATAGAGACAGATGGTGCAGGATCATGGGGCAGGATGGAGACAGATGGGGCAGGATCATGTGGCAGGATGGAAACAGATGGGGCAGGACCATGGGGCAGGATGGAGACAGATGGGGCAAGATGGAGACAGATTGTCAGGATGGAGACAGATGGGGCTGGATCATGGGGCAGGATGGAGACACATATGCAGGAATATGGGGCAGGATGGAGACATGAGGCAGGAAGGAGACACATGGTGCAAGATGGATACTATTGAGACAGATGGGGCAGGATCATGGGACAGATGGGGCAGCATCATGGGACACATGGGGCAGGATCATGGGACACATGGAGCAGGATCATGGGACACATGGGGCAGGATGGGACATCACATAGGGGCAGAATGGATACTCATGAGGGCAGCATGATGGGAGAACATATGGGGCCATAAGGGATATTATTACTGCAGTAATGTATTTTTTTTATTTTTTGAGGATACTGTTTTAAATGGGGGATGGTCCTGTTACTGTGCAGAGTGACATTATGTTTCCTTTTTTTCATCTGGTGGAGTGTAGAAGTTTGGAAAAAATAAGTAATGTGCTCTGCAAATGGTGTTCTAGATACAGTAACTGCTATTTCCTTCAGAGACGAGCCCTGGCTGGAAGAAGTGATGGCAGTCTGTGCTGGATGAAGATGAAAAGCGAAGATGAAGGACTTCATCCAGAGACGTCCCTGGTGAGTCAGTGTGTTACCTGTACACTGACACTATACACTGTATACTATATACAGAGGTCTTGTGTACAATGTCACTAGTGATCACTGTATTATCTGTATACTGACACTATATACAGAGCTCCTGTGCACAATGTCACTGATGATCACTGCATTACCTGTACATTGACACTATACACTGTATACTATATACAGAGCTCATGTGTATAATGTCATTCATCACTGTATAACCTGTACACTGACACTATATACAGAGCTCCTGTATATAATGTCACCGGTGATCCCTGTATTACCTGTACACAAAACACTGCATACTAAGTAGAGATCTCCTGTGTTTAATGGCAATTATGGTTATGTTAGTATTGTGTTTTTTTATTAATGATCAGTATTGTTGTATTCGGTCACTATGTGGTGGTAATATGTGGTTCGGCCATGGTGTGGCTGTATTTGTTCCTTGTATGTGGTATTATAGGTCACTATGTGGTGGTAATATGGTGTCTGGTGATGGTATGGTGGTATTTGTCCTTTGTATTTGATATTATTGATCATTTTAAAAATTGAAAAATAAATGAAAATATACCTAAATTGTATTGCATATTTTAACAAATGTTTAATAGGTTAGAGGAGTCTGCCTTGTCGTGGTCGCAGATTAAAAAAATCTTTTGGTTAAAACAAAAGCTGCTGGTTATATCTGGTTGTGATCTGGTGATGGGAACTGTTAATGTGTGATTGGTGAGAAGTGTAGTTTTTCCAAAAGAGAGCGGTGAAACTTTTCACAGTTTGAGGGGTGCAGGCGGGGATGGGTAGAGCCTGGCCGGAGTCTCAAGGGGGGCCCGAAAATTTTTCCAGTATGGGCCCTGAAATTCCTAGTGGCATCCCTGATTCGCAGTATTCACAAACTACTGGGATACAGAAAATTAAGCCCTGAAGTGCCCTGGATTGGTGGCCCCAGCATGCATGCCAGTGCTGCATTCATTGTCTACAGGACTGCTGTACATAGCAAACTTGTGCACTCAGCTATTTCCATTAGTTCCATAGACATTAAATAGGGCAGTGGTGCACATGGGCAGCTAATTGACCCTTTGAAAGAGGCATTTTTAGAATTCCATTCATGGGCTCATTTGGGTCTTGGTGTTTGGACCCACAGTGATTAGAAAGTTATCAACTTTTAATAGATTCAGGTGCAAAAAAATTATAAAAAAGCAGTACCATTCTGTGGTAAGACACCTTATGCTTATTCCTATCAATATTCTAAGTCGGTACTGGGGTCTGATTCTTGCAAGATAATAAAACTTTTGCACTTGTCTCCTCGGGTTACATGGCCGTAGGTTTGAGCTGAAAAATAATGACTCTTCCCATATCTGGAAAAATAAAATCTCTTTACTTTGGAATAAATTGACTATCTGAGAATACTGTTTGGTTGTAAGAGGGATAGCACATTACATTTTTTAATTTTATATTTTTCTATAAAATACAAGCATGTTTATCTCTGTTATTCCTCGTCACATCTTTTACTAATAGCACTCTTGTACTATATAACACTACATATACACCATCCTATCTACAGTGTGCATTGCAGCATCATGCTATTAAAAAGGAATAATGATTTAAACACAATGCATGAAGGTCAGTAAGGCAACGTTTAATACACAGAGCCAACAAAACATATTCAGTATGGTGGTCAGGTCCCAGCAATCAGAGAAACAACCTTGTGCTCAGCAGTGCCCAGCGAAGCATGGAATGATCCCGTATAGTTTACTCATTTTTGCCATTCACTGTATGTTTTTCCCAAAAGCTATTCTAGAAGCATTAGGACAACACGCAGATATAAAATGGACCATTATCTTCTGTTTCGGAGATTATTTTGTCATCTTTTTATTAAAATCAGTTGATGCAAAATGTTAAATATTTAATATAATGAATTTATAAAAATATAAAGATTATTGGGAAACGTTATATACTGCTGTGTATAGCATAGATTTTGTATTATATATTTATTTCTTTGTTTTTGTACTAAAGTAGGTACGTTGCATTCAGTATCTGTTCTGTCCTAGTGTCAAAGCACTATTTACGACTTAAATAGCATTAAGTATCCCCGCCATATTAATCAAAAGTATCCATACTGCTTCATTCACCCAACGGAGACAAAGGAATATATAGGATAGGAGCAGCAACTTCATCATTTCTATATTCAAATATTATTGGCTTTATTAATTATTTACTTTTTTTATTTCTTTTTTTTTTCTTTTTTTCTAATAGCAATTTATATGACTTTGAGATTGTTACAAAATAGTCCGCTGCCGTGTTCTGTAGTGAATCTCGCAGTCCTGACTTTTGTTGTGGTGTGATTTCTGTTATTAGAGGTTTGGGAAATAAAACAGAAATAGCTTTAATAAAAATTGAACTTTCAGCTTTTCAGAGTGTTATTTTTCAAGGAAATAACTAATATGGACGTAAGTGGGAACCCTTAAAGCTATGGGAACGATGTAAGCAATGTTTTAGCACAGTACAGTGAACACCGTTTGACTTTAGATGTGCACTCTTAAGTGTTTATCTAGCTCTGTGTGTTTTCTACATGGGATGCAATATAGTGTTAATGTTAATGTTAATGTAAGTACTATGCCAATATATTTTTAAAAATTTACATAAATTGAACAT
>JARQOD010000005.1:163105769-163191173 GCA_033576555.1 Oophaga sylvatica | reverse complement strand
TTTGTAACATGGTAAAAATGGCTCTTTGAATTCAATGACCTCTGGGTATGCCTTTGAAAGGAGGTGCCAGTTTTTACGTATGGCTCTATGAAGAATATTGGTGATCGGATGATACGTGTGTACAAATGGGATACGTGTGTCAACTTTCTTGATCGGTCTTGTGTCAGGTTCCATAGATTTTTCAAGGATAGAGACAGGATACCCTCTGGCCTTAAATTTGTGTGTCATTTCTGAGAGGCGTTGGCGTTGTACAGCCTCATCAGAGACGATACGTTTCACCCTCTGAAACTGAGATTTGGGAATGGCTTTTTTAGTAGCAGGTGGGTGGAGACTCTGGTAATGTAGTAAACTGTTTTTATCTGTGTCCTTAATGAAAAGATCAGTTGAGAGTTTACCTTCAGGGTCTTTCATGACCAAGGTGTCAAGAAAGTTAATATGCCAGAGATCATGATTCATGGTGAATTGTATCCCTGGCCAGGATGAGTTTAGCAGTTCAAAAAATCTCTGTAAGTGTTCTACTGGGCCTGACCAGATACAGAAGACATCATCAATATAGCGCTTCCATGTAATGACATGGTCGCGGAATAAAGGATGTAGATATATGATGCTCTCCTCAAAGTCGGCCATGTATGCATTTGCATATGGAGGTGCTGCGTTAGACCCCATAGCGGTCCACGCGTTTGGAGGTAAAAATCATCCTGGAAGAGGAAGAAATTGGAAGTAAGAATAATTTTCAATAAGTCAACACACAAATCAACCTGGTCACTATCCATAATGGTAGATGATAACAGCCGAGTTACTGACTGAATGCCCTCGTTATGGGGGATAGAGGTATACAGGTCTTTTACGTCCAGTGTAACCAGTAACGAATTTGGGGGAATCAATTGGAGTTCCTTGATTAGTTTAAGAAATGCTCCTGTGTCCAAGATGTAAGACCTTGTTTGCTTAATGTGGGGAGTAAGAATTTTCTCCAAGAATATTGCTAGAGGAGACAAGATAGAATTAGTAGATGCTACAATTGGCCTCCCTGGGGGTTTTTCAAGATTTTTGTGGGGCTTTCGGGAGAGTGTAGAATACTGGCGTGCGGGGATTCGTATTAGTGAGGAATTCGCAAGTTTTAGGATCTAATACTCCCAGATTAGAGTATTTTTGGAGAATCATCCTGATCCTCTGGCCAATATCAGGTGTTGGGTTTTTAGAAAGAGGCTGGTAGATGGATCTGTCACCTAGTTGGCGTTGAACCTCTTCAAGGTACATGGATTTGTCCATTACAACTAGGGCACCTCCCTTGTCGGCTGGCTTCAGTATAATAGAATCATCATCCTGTAAACATTTAAAAGCCGTGCGTTCCAGGTGGTATACTGTTGGTTTTTTTTTTTTTCTTTTTTTATAGGAGATCGATGGCGTCGCAGGAATGAGTGTATAATAAAATTAATGAAAACTGTGTTGCCTCTTTTATTTCATTAAAATACTTTTTTCTTGCTTTGTCTTTTTTTTATACATTTAATAACTTTGGGATTAATAATGGATCGGTGTCTTATTGATACCTCTCCATTATTAACCGGGCTTATTGTCACCGTGCAATCAACGGTGACATTAACCCCTTATTACCCCACTTGCCACCGCTACAGGGCAGTGGGAAGAGCCGGTTAAAGTGCCACAATTGGCACATCTTTTGATGCGCCAAATGTGGGGCTGCTGTAGCCTGGTATTATCAGGCTGTTGAGGGCCAAAATCCATGGGCCTTGACAGTCTTTTAATACCAGGCCGCAGCAGTCTGCATTTTACTTGGCTGGTTAACAAAAATAGGGGGACCCCTACGCCGTTTTTTTTTCGAGGGGATCCCCTATTTTTGTTAACCAGCCAAGCTAAGCAGACTGCTGTGGCCTGGTATTATCAGGCTTGCAAGGTCCATGGATATTGGATCCTTACCAGCCTGAAAAACCAGGCCTCAGCGGTCTGCTTCATCTGGCTGGTTAACAAAATAGTGGGGATCCCACGCCAATTTTTTTCGAGGGGATCCCCTATTTTTGTTAATCAGCCAAGATATGCAGACTGCTGTGGCCTGGTATTATCAGGCTGGCAAGGTCCATGGATCTTGGCTCCTTAACAGCCTGAAAATCCAGGCCTCAGCGGTCTGCTTCATCTGGCTGGTTAACAAAAATAGGGGGGACCCCACGCCAATTTTTTTCGAGGGGATCCCCTATTTTTGTTAATCAGCCAAGATATGTAGACTGCTGTGGCCTGGTATTATCAGGCTGGCAAGGTCCATGGATCTTGGCTCCTTAACAGCCTGAAAATCCAGGCCTCAGCGGTCTGCTTCATCTGGCTGGTTAACAAAAATAGGGGGGACCCCACGCCAATTTTTTTCGAGGGGATCCCCTATTTTTGTTAATCAGCCAAGATATGTAGACTGCTGTGGCCTGGTATTATCAGGCTGGCAAGGTCCATGGATCTTGGCTCCTTAACAGCCTGAAAATCCAGGCCTCAGCGGTCTGCTTCATCTGGCTGGTTAACAAAAATAGGGGGGACCCGACGCCATTTTTTATTCGAAGGGAACCCCTATTTTTGTTAATCAGTTCCCTCTGACGTCACTGATTGTGTCCCTGGCTGACCTGAAGTGAAAGTGGAAAGCAATCAATTAAGCTTTCCACTTCCTCTCCTGTCAGCCAGGAGAGGAACTCATTCATTTTGGGGTTTACTGTGAGGCTGCAGCATTAGCTGCGGTCCCTGCAGTAAACATTAACCCTTTCTGAAGGATTACACCGTGGGACCCGACTGTGCATGGGATAGGTAAGAATAATTTTGCTTTTTTATTTTATTTTTATTACAGAAATGGTTTTTGCAGTCAAATAAAAGATGGTCAAAAAATGTGTCTTTATTTCATTAAAATGATTTTTAATTAAAGTGTGTGTGTTTTATTTTTATTTCATGCAATAAGATTAATAATTGATAGTTGTCTAATTGACAGCTCTCAATTATTAACCTGGCTTAAGGTCACCTTTCAATTGCAATGTGGCTTTAACCCCATATTAACCCATTCGCCACCGCTACAGGGCAATGGGAATAGACGGGCAAAGTGCCAGAAAGGGCGAATCTAATTATAGATTTGTCTTTTCTGGGGTGTCTGGGGGCAGATGTTAGTAGCCAGGGGGGGCCAAAAATAATGGTCCCTCTCTGGGCTATTATTATCTGCCCCCATTCGCTGGCTTTGTCTGTCTTGTTGCGAAAATAGGGCGGGAGCCCACGCATTTTTTTTAAACAATTTTACACCTCATATATATATATATATATACATGTCATTGAATTTGTGACAAATATATATATATTTATATTTATAGTTCATACACTTCTACATAGTATAATAGCCGCTAATTCAATTGCCGGCTTTTGTGAAAATGCAGAACCCGACATGAAATGACACTTGGTGTACATAGGGTTAACCATGTCTTTTCATGTCCTTTGCTATCTGATTTGCACAAACAATTACATCAGTCTATGTGTGCAAAATTTCACACCTGTAGGGGTTAATTAAAGGTGTAAATTCGTAGCAAAAAAGTCTGCTTTTTTTACAACGAATTTACACCTTTAATTAACCCCTACAGGTGTGAAATTTTGCACACATAGACTGATGTAATTGTTTGTGCAAATCAGATTGCAAATGACATGAAAAGACATGGTTAACCCTATGTACACCAAGTGTCATTTCATGTCGGGTGCTTCTGTCTTTTCACAGAAGCCGGCTTTACCCGGCAATTGAATCAGAGGATATTTTACTATGTAGAAGTGTATAAACTATACATATATGTATATATATATATGTCACAATGACATGTATATATATATATATATATATATAATATATATGTATTCTATGTGTGTATATTTAGTGTTTACAAGGAAATAAAGGTTTTTTTTAGTTGCGATATTTTGTTCCCATAGACTTACATGGGACTTCCGGTATCGGAATCGGATATCGCCGATATTTAGTGATATCGGCGATACCATTCCGATCCGATATTTTTAGATATCGAGCAGTATCGCTCAACACTAGTTGGGACCATCAGTTGTGTTGTGCAGAAGTCTGGTGGATACACAGTTGATAGTCCTACTGAATAGACTGTTAGAATTTGTATTTTGGCAAGAAAAAAGCAGCTAAGTAAAGAAAAACAAGTGGCCATTATTACTTTAAGAGATGAAGGTCAGTCAGTCTGAAAAATTGGGAAAACTTTGAAAGTGTGCCCAAGTGCAGTTGCAAAAACCATCAAGCGCTACAAAGAAACTGGCTCACATGAGGACCACCCCAGGAAAGGAAGACCAAGAGTCACCTCTGCTTCTGAGGATGTTTATCTGAGTCACCAGCCTCAGAAATCGCAGGTTGACAGCAGCTCTGGTTAGCGACCAGGTCAATGCCACACAGAGTTCTAGCAGCAGACACATCTCTACAACAACTGTTAATAGGAGACTTTGTGCAGCAGGCCTTCATGGTAAAATAGCTGCTAGGAAACCACTGCTAAGGACAGGCAACAAGCAGAAGAGACTTGTTTGGGCTAAAGAACACAAGGAATGGACATTAGACCAGTGGAAATCTGTGCTTTGGTCTGATGAGTCCAAATTTGAGATCTTTGGTTCCAACCACCGTGTCTTTGTGCAATGCAGAAAAAGTGAACGGATGGACAGCTGAAAATATGTCTTATATTCAAGGTTCTTCAAAGTAGCCACCTTTTGCTTTGACTACTGCTTTGCACACAGAAAATGTGAACGGATGGACTCTACACGCCTTGTTCCCACCGTGAAGCATGGAGGAGGAGGTGTGATGGTGTGGGGGTGCTTTGCTGGTGACACTGTTGGGGATTTATTCCAAATTGAAGGCCTACTGAACCAGCATGGCTACCACAGCATCTTGCAGCGGCATGCTATTCCATCCGGTTTGCGTTTAGTTGGACCATCATTTATTTTTCAACAGGACAATGGCCCCAAACACACCTCCAAGCTGTGTAAGGGCTATTTGACCAAGAAGGAGAGTGATGGGGTGATACACCAGATGACTTGGCCTCCACAGTCACCAGACCTGGACCCAATCGAGATGGTTTGGGGTGAGCTGGACCACAGAGTGAAAGCAAAAGTTCCAACAAGAGCTAAGCATCTCTGGAAACTACTTCAAGACCGTTGGAAGACCATTTCTGGTGACTACCTCTTGAAGCTCATCAAGAGAATGCCAAGAGCGTGCAAAGCAGTCATCAAAGCAAAAGGTAGCTACTTTGAAGAACCTAGAATATAAGGCATAATCTCAGTTGTTTCACACTTTTTTGTTAAGTATATAATTCCACATGTGTTAATTCATAGTTTTGATGCCTTCAGTGTGAATGTACAATTTTCATAGTCATGAAAATACAGAAAAATCTTTAAATGAGAAGGTGTGTCCAAACTTTTGGTCTGTACTGTATGTTTTTGCCCTGAAATGTTGAAGCATTTCAGAGAAAACATTCTTTTGCAAGCCGGGCAGGATCCATGTTGCTGGGATAACTGTTCCAAGACGCAGGTTCCTGGTTCTTCATGTCCCACTACCTAAGTCTGACAGGTCTTTATCTAAGTATTTGTAATTTTTTGGGTTCATATTGGAGAAAGACAGTAGTTTTTCCACTTTTCTATCATATCTGACATGACAGTCAGTCCGCCATCTTGGTGTCATGCACCACACTCTGTTAATAGTAAACAATTTACATAAAGGGGTTTTTTCGGTTCAGACAGCAACCTTGGCTGTAACTGTATCATGTCTATCAGCATGTAATATACCCACTATTAGGATATGACTAGGCTTGTCGATTCAAGTTGTCGCAACGTGACCACTCATATTAAATGGCAGTAATCTGCCAACTAACTCTTCATCTGCTTCTCTCAAAAGAGCAAAGAACATTGAGAGAAGCAGAAAGAGAAATTAGTTGGCATGTGACTACAAGAATCAAAATTTCTTATGAGTATTCATGTGATGGCCACTCAAACAGACTAGTAGAGCCGAATCTTAACAGTGTGCATATTACACGATGTCAGAACTTGGCATGGTACAGTCACTGCTGAAGATGCTGCCCTGGCCCATAAAACTAAGTAAATGTTTTAAATGTCTTATTATTGGAGTGTGGTGCATGACAGCATGATGGCAGACCTAAACTGCCATGTCAGGTCTGTCAGGAAAATGGAAAAACTGACTGTTTCCAATGTCAACTTGCAGAATTGGAAACACATACTTGACACATATATTACACATAAGACTTGACACAATTACACATATTACAGTAACATTGTACTTACACACATACAACACTTATTAAATAGAATACATGGCATATTATACTTACCTATGTTAAAGCCTTTTCATGCATGGGGTTTCAGAGAACCAGTAGGCAGAGAGGCTGAGTACATGACACCATTCAGTCTCCTCAGCCTGGCAGTGCAATGCATGCGCCTATTCCTCCTCTATTTAGTTTGGGCGCCAAGCTGACAGAAGAGTGTGCTGGAGCACCAAGTGAGGGGATAAAATGACCCCACCGCAGTCTGCAGCCAGTGCCCTTTGATACCACACATAGCAAAGGCCGGCAATGCTGTACTGCATCAGGTATGTATGAGTAGATTCTCTATATCATGTAGAAATTTTAAAAATGTCTCTTAAAGATGTGCAATATTTCAGATTCCATCAGCTAGTAATTTAGGAAAGGATATCAAAGTGGAAAGATTTTACATATTTTATTGTGACAGTTTAGAAATAAAGCCCAAGGCACATTGAAATCATAGGCTGTTCTAAGAGGCCTTAACCATAGACATTACAATCTAACGGTGATTGAATGCATTATAGTCCAATTTCATGGTACATGAAATGGAGTTTGTATAAAAATGGTCTGTGTTTAAATTGATAGTGCAGGTCAGATATCAGCAATTGCAACTGGATGCTTTTACGCTGCCACAATATTAACCGTGATTTTGACTAGCCATGTCTAAAACAAATCTATAGCATTTTTCCATTTTGTCAGTTTAGTAAATGTCACTTTGCAAACTGTTCTGGAACAGCACTTGTTTTCTTTTCAATGTGACAGGCAGTCTTTGTAGTGCATCACTGGGGATACGTTCTGAATAGCAAATGTGAAGTCACTTACTCTGATTAGGCACCACAGTATAATGCAACATATGTCCTGCTATAAATCCCGAGACAAGTACTTCTTCTCCAGGTTGTAGATATTGGGCAAGCATAAATAATACGCTAGCTTTTTCTGTTATTTCTACTTATTTAGCATAAATAAGTTTTCTGGCACCCGTGTTAGTTGTTAAAAATGAGCTTATCAGGTATTTGTACATTTGACACTAATCTCTTTCTGCCACATCATACTTGCAAAATTATTGTTTGTAACCAGCAGGGAAAAACACTGAGTACAAAATTTCTGTATATAGGGCATGGAGCTGATTATGGTAAGGCTTGTTTGCCGCATGTGGAATGTGATATCATTGTCTTTCTCTTTTCTGCTGTACAGTTTGTGAAAAATGCTACTTATTGGACCATTAAAGCCAAAGTCTGAAGTTTATTAAAGTAAAGCTTGTAAAAAAAACCTTCTGATTTCATTGCATATACAGTATGTATGAAATATTTTGTAAAAATTGTCAGAACTGGACAAAGAGTAGCAATCATTGAGGCAGAGTTTATTTTGGACTACATCTACCTTCTAACGATCCCATTATAACATTCCACAATTAGCTTTTTTGTCAACCTGACGTGATTAAAGCATTTTTGCATTCCTTCTCTTCTCATAGAAACATAAAAAATTATAATATGTTTTGTCACTGACTGTAGCTCTGTCATAGTTAGCTGAAGTTGCAATATTTGACTTTTCACTGGATTTTTTTATGCTTCTCTACGGATTGTGGAACAATTTTTCTCTTTCTTCTGTGCTCCTCAGTTCTAAAGTTATGCAACTCAGTAATAAAGGTGAAAATTTTCATTTCAATCAACCAAGAATTTCTCTGCAGGTGAGTCCTAGCTTTAATTGGTCAACATGTGAGGAGAAAGAGCAAATGCGCATATGTAACATTCAGGCCAGTATGCATGACATTTGGGCCAGTACCTACCGCCTCTCTTTCCACTTCAGTCACTGGGTAGCGATGCACATTCTTTGTTGGGGGTGATATGGGGATGAGGCAGTGCTGTTTAATATACTGTGACTTTTAGTGCCTCTCAGTGATGAAGTTATGGGGTTAATTTCTAGTTGCTTGTTTTTTTTCCTTTCCTTGAGCCCTGATTGGGCTTTTTCATTGTGAATGGTATCTGCCCTCCTGGTGCTGACCTTGATATTTGATCACTCCTGCCAGCCTGCACTATTGACCAGCAGCTGACTTCATCACTAGAATACAGGGTCCTCTGTCTCACTTTAGATCCCTGTACAAGGGTTAAAGAGTGAAGGCCATAGCAACCTCTGGGATCTGGTAAATGGAGTTATTTGCATTAAATCTGTCCATAGAAGCTATTTTCAGAGCTGACATGCAACTATTTGAAAGGGTGTGGGTGAGCTGTCATGTCCCTCCCACAAAGACATCATTGAGTTAATGCTAAAATATGTCTTATTGAATGTTAAGCTAATAAAAAAGTATGTATCCCTATGGCCGTGATGTGTGTCAGGTTCCTGCAGGGTTAACTGCAAGACCGGCCCTGGTGGGAGGCAGAGTCCTAGGGGGATCAGTGGGGAGATTTTAGGGATTTAGGAAGTGGTGAAGAGTGGTGACAGTTAGAGTTGGAGAGGAGGTGAAAGGGAGAGCACAGGTGGACCAGTGGTGGAATATAAAAGATTCAGCAGGAAGAAGGACTAGTAACAAAGGTGGCAGGTATCACAGGCAAGTGGGAACCTCCTGCAAGGAAAAGGCTTTTAAGTCCGGAAAACGTACTGTCCAGTGGAAAGGAGACCTTAAGGGAAAAGATAGATCCCTGCTTTGGTACGGAGGAGGAATGACTATGAATGACTTTTATGACTATATTAAGAAAACAAACAGGGTAATAGGATTATAGTGATACACGTGGACTCATATGACCTTATACCCAGGTAAATGGAGGCAGTCTCCCCATTCCTTTGCTGCACCTATTACCAAGATCAATATGCTAACTGTAAATCTGGGGAAGGAGCCAGTGTATTGTATGGAAGGCGATAGAAAATGCTTATCCTATAACCCCTGTTCACCAGTTTGGATGTGCAGAAAAAGTACAATGTTTGTAAAAGGTGGTTTGGCTCCCTGATTGAAAAGGTTAAACGAAGCGGCACTGCACCAAGCTTATAAAAAAGGAAGTCGGAGGTATCAGATTCTGAAGTAATGTCGCACTTGCACACCCACAACACTCAACTTTCTGTAACTTTCCCCGGCGTGGAAAACGTGGCTGACAAACATGACTACCGCCATGGGTCCAGTTACAGACTGACAGAGCCCTGCAACACCACTGAGAAGTTCTGTAATATTTGCCAAGTTTATTGAGGAAAACACTTTTCATTTTTATTTCTGGTGAGGGCATCATTTTGGAAAACTGCTCCACAATCAGCGTAGTAGCACCAGTTGGATGAGGTACTCAGCTTAAAAAAATCCAATAAAATGTAGCTAAAATTTTGACTAGGAGAGCCAATCTGTATCTGCCAACAGCCAATAATATTTAAAAAACTACTGTTAATGTCTCACAGGGTAAGAATATGCTGTAAATGTCAGATTTGAGGTAGACCGACAGAAGGTGGCAGTGGTGCTATATATCATGTTGTCTTTATTTTTCTTTACAAATACAAGGTCATTGGCTATTGATTTTAAGGAATAACAATAAACACTGCATCTTCCAAATCAAGAAAAATTTGAGTCTAAGGAGCATAGAGCTTACCTTGCACCTTCACCACTTTGTATGAGCAGGATTCAGAAAGGTAATGTCCAATGTGGACACAGCATAGAACAGCTTATATGTGCAGGGCTCATAAGGGAGGGGTAGAGAGCTCCCTACTCTTGTAGAAACAAGAAAACAAATGGTTAAAACAGAAACACATGAGCCCTGCACACAGTGAACAAGCCTGTAGAGACACTGTTTTAAATACATCCGATAGGGACTACATACATTAGTCAGGGATTGCTCTGATATGGGTATACCTTGACTATTTGGTAGAGCAGCTTAATATACATTTTTTGCAAAAATTGTGTTAACCAAATACCCTTGTTTTTCCATTTTTTTTTATTGGCACTTGCCGTTTACTGTTATATTCTTTTAGCAACAGAGTTTTTTTGGTTTTACGGTGCTTTTTTGTGTTTTCAGTCTTCTGGTGGTGTGAACAGTGTCTCCACAGGCTTGTTCACTGTGTGCATGGCTCATGTGTTTCTGTTTTAACCATTTGTTTTCTTGTTTCTACAAGTGTAGGGAGCTCTCCACCCCTCCCTTATGAGCCCTGCACATATAAGCTGTTTTATGCTGTCCACTTTGAACATTACCTTTCTGAATCCTGCTCATGCAGGTATTATACATATGAACAGGTTTTTAAATACATCAGATAGGGACCTTCACCACTTTGTTTTTGTATTCAATGGGGGTTACAGCAGTTTAATCTAGTGACAAGTGAACTTTGAAATCCATAACCTATTTCTCTTTCATTGTAGGGTTTGCATCAACATAAATTTTAGGAGCACACGCAAAGGTTCCTCCTTGCCGGTAATCTTTGCCTAGGAGACCATCCACCGATATAGTACAACAGAGTAATCAAAAAAATTTAAAAAACCTCCATCCTTGAGAACATAGAGAATTCTTCACAAGAGTTAAATTGCAAAGATGTTTGTTATTATAAGCTGTTTGCAATTGTAACTATTTATTATAGTTACAAAACCCATAATAAACCATGGTGAATTTCACTATATCCACAACATGCACCTTACTTTTTTGCTTACTAGACATACAAAACATTATCATCTTGAGCATTATATTGAAACAAAATTTTCTGTACCGCAATTTGAGGGTATAGACAAGGTGATTTCTGGATTTGTATTCTCATTTTGACTCTCATAGTTGTGGTCTACCTATAATGTCAATTACAGGCCTCTCTCATCTTTTAAAGTGGGAGAACTTTCACAATTGGTGGCTGACTACTTTTTTTCTCCACTGTATATGCATCAGTATTTATGTAGCATTCACTAACAATAGCTTAACAGAGATCTATCAGTAGTCCATCAGCTTTCTCACCTAAAGTGACCTGTGACTGATCAGATTTAGCCAAGAGTTTTAAACAATGCCATAGACTTATTCACGTCTCCACAAAACCAAGGTCAAATATAGCAGAATATACAATATATAATAAGAATTCCTAAGCACGTAAAGCTAGCAATGCACATTACGGTAACTGTAGGTAGTGAAAACTTTGATCTTTAACGAATTTAATAAAAAGACTCAGAATTCATTGTATCTTTAAGACACAATTGTTTTACAACATAAAAGATTATATGAACAGAAGCAATTTGAAAAAGTCATACATTTGTGTGACCTTTATTGTACCTTCAAACTGAAATAAAGAGTTTTACTTCAGTGAAGATAACAGCGCTACATGTCTCTCCATGAACCATTGGTTGCAATGAGCTTACCGATATAATAAAAGATAAAATCAATGAAGATTATATCATTAAGGATTATTATAATCACAGCAACTGCAGATCCAGAGCATGTAGAAAGCAGAAAGTGGCAGAGCAGGTCTCCTTTTCAAATACATTATGTAATGAACAATTCACCGAGCAAGGTGGATTAGGCAATTTAACAGAAAGGAAAAATATATAATTTTTTTGACTATGTAGATGCTAAAATGAAAACTAATTCTATACAGAAAACTTCATTTTGGACACTTTCTGAACTTAATTTTTTGTATGAAGTGTTTTTAATAGTTTTAATGTTAAATTTACATTTTACTTTAAATAAGAATTATCAGTTATAATTTTATTTACTAGGGTTAACAGGGGGCAGTATTATTTGTGGATATATGAACCATTGATGTTGTTTATTTCCCATAAGGCCGCTTCCCTTTGTGCAATTCTGCGCCAGCACACTATGGTAAGTCAGGAAAAAACACCTTTGACATTACCACTCGCCTTTTAAGGAGAGCTATTGATGTCTGAATATTAAAAAAGCATAGTCTTCAGCTACCACATGCGCTACATGAGTTTGCTTCATTATCCACTTCTCTCAGCTGTCTAATAATCACTTCCGCAAACACCAGCCTGCTGTTTTAACGATCTGGGACTATTTCCGAGTTCAGACCTGAAAATCCGGGTGCTATTGCACTCTCAACTTTGGCTCAACAGTTACCTGGTAGCAAAGTAATTCTGCTGATACTGGTACAACTCTACTACAACAGGTGCCTGACAACAAACTCTTCACTTATAATATTGGTACTGCTCACACTTACAACTCTATTGCAACAATGTGTAATCTTCTCTGCAAGCAAATACCAGTTTCTTCACTACTGCCTGTGATTAACCATTTGTCTACTTATTGCATAAAGCTCTGACTTTAACCATTTGTCTGCTTAGCTTCTCCTGGAGTTTCCTGCTCCACTTGTATCCAGTCCTACATATATCTCTGTCCTAGCCTCGATGAGCCTCTTGCCATTTGACACAACATGCTCGGTCTGCACCAGCACCTCCAGACCGTGCTGCTTACCCTCACGTACAGCTTAGAGAATCCACCTCACCAAGTGAGCTATGATGAAAAATACCTGAAATACCAATTATCACATGTCTACAAAGCATTGCATATTACTTTTGTTTTATAACGAAAGGAGACATTTGTTTCTGTTTGTACTGGTAAACAATTCTTTAATTTTGGTCAGTTATAAATATTCTATTTTCATTTTGAAAAACCCATTATTTTTTCTTTAGAGTGAATCTGTAATAGAGTCAACTCACCTAAGCCATTTATATAAGCACTAGTGATGAACCCGTTCTACGCCCGGGTGGCAAGCATTTTTATAGGTACATGGTCTCCCATTCTGGTATGTGCTTCCCCCCTCCTATTCTGGTATGCATGGTCCCCTCACCCCCACCAAAATCTACTATGCATGGCACCCCATTCCTCATCCTGGAATGCATGGTCCCCTCACCCCCAATTCTGGTATGAATGGTCCCGTCACACCCAATTCTGGTATGAATGGTCACCTCACCCCCCAATCCTGGTATGAATGGTCCCTCACCCCCCAATCCTGGTATGAATGGTCCCCTCATCGCCCAATCCTGATGTGCATGGTCCGCTCACCCTCCAATCCTGATGTGCATGGTCCCCTCACACCCCAATCCTGATGTGCATGGTCCCCTCACCCCCCAATCCTGATGTGCATGGTCCCCTCACCCCCAATCCTGAT
Source organism: Oophaga sylvatica (assembly GCA_033576555.1). Taxonomy (NCBI): domain Eukaryota; kingdom Metazoa; phylum Chordata; class Amphibia; order Anura; family Dendrobatidae; genus Oophaga; species Oophaga sylvatica. The sequence goes on along the minus strand of JARQOD010000005.1, from coordinate 163,177,785 downwards.
GTGCATGGTCCCTCACCCCCCAATCCTGATGTGCATGGTCCCCTCACCCCCCAACCCTGATGTGCATGGTCCTCTCACCCCCCAACCCTGATGTGCATGGTCGCTCACCCCCAATCCTGATGTGCATGGTCCCCTCATCCCCCAATCCTGATCTGCATGGTCCCCTCATCCCCAATCCTGATGTGCATGGCCCCCTCACCCCCCCCAATCCTGGTATGCATGGTCCCCTCACCCCCACAATCCTGATGTGCATGGTCCCCTCACCCCCAACCCTGATGTGCATGGTCCCCTCACCCCCCAATCCTGATGTGCATGGTCCCCTCACCCCCAATCCTGATGTGCATGGTCCCCTCACCCCCCTATCCTGATGTGCATGGTCCCCTCACCCCCCAATCCTGATGTGCATGGTCCCCTTACCCCCCCAATCCTAATGTGCATGGTCCCCTCACCCCCAATCCTGATGTGCATGGTCCCCTCACCCCCCAATCCTGATGTGCATGGTCCTTTCACCCCCAATCCTGATGTGCATGGTCCCTCATCTCCCAATCCTGATGTGCATGGTCCCCTCACCCCCAATCCTGATGTGCATGGTCCCTCACCCCCCCAATCCTGAAGTGCATGGTCCTCTCACCCCCCAACCCTGATGTGCATGGTCCCCTTACCCCCCAATCCTGATGTGCATGGTCCCCTCACCCCCCAATCCTGATGTGCATGGTCCCCTCACCCCCAATCCTGATGTGCATGGTCCCCTCACCCCTCAATCCTGATGTGCATGGTCCCTTCACCCCCCAATCCTGATGTGCATGGTCCCCTCACCCCCAATCCTGATGTGCATGGTCCCCTCACCCCCAATCCTGATGTGCATGGTCCCCTCAACCCCAACCCTGATGTGCATGGTCCCTCACCCCCCCAATCCTGATGTGCATGGTCCCCTCACCCCCCCAATCCTGATGTGCATGGTCCCTCACCCTCCAGTCCTGATGTGCATGGTCCCCTCACCCCCCAATCCTGATGTGCATGTCCCATCACCCCCCCAATCCTGATGTTCATGGTCCCCTCACGCCCCAACCCTGATGTGCATGGTCCGCTCACTCCCCAACCCTGATGTGCCTGGTCCCCTCACCCCCCAATCCTGATGTGCATGGTCCCTCACCCTCCAATCCTGATGTGCATGGTCCCCTCACACCCCCCTTATCCTGATATGCATGGCCCCTCACCGCCATTAAACTGCAAAGATATCCCCAAAAAAAAAACATTTATACTCACCTTTCATCCCTGTGCTCCAGCGCTGTTCCGTTCAGCTGGACGCCGGGGGAGGAGAGCGGTGCTGGAGTACGCGCATGCCCATACCGCGCGATCCGGCGCCATATTGCTGAAGACACACTGTAAATGTGTCTTCAGCAAAATGGCGCTGGATAGCGCTATTGCACATGCACGATCTGACACGCACTCCTGGTCTCCTGCCCGGGAGAAGAGAAGCGCCTGTCATGGGTGTATCGCCACGAGGATCGTCGCGATTACACACTCTGACTTCTCACAGCTGAGTTGCTGTTTCTTTGTGTTTGGTAATGAGGGAGTTAATTTTACCTAGCTATTTGCTAAGACTAGGTCCAGCCTCGCCCGGCTGCTTTTGATTATGTTCTAATTAGATTCCTTCATATACCTGCCAGTCTGCTTGTTAGATGCCGGTGAAAGCATTCATGTAGTCTAGCAGACTGGATCGGTTCTGAGAATACTTAAGCTAAGAGCTCCTTAGTTGTTTTTACTCTTACAGCTTATAGTTTATCTCTGAGACCTTAGGTGTTCCTACTGTGTGTGAGTGTTGTATGTAAGACTTTATTTACTTTATTTCTTGTCTTTCTTGTATGTCTTTCTGTTCATTAACCGTTACCTGTTCATTCCCTTTGGTGGTAATCAGGGTCCTTCTTAGACTAGATTACAGTTGGCAGGGATTGATAGGAGACAGGGTTTACGCTGGTGGCCTGGACCTCTGTACCTTTAACAGTACCTCCAGGTAGAGGGATTAGTTAGGACCCCAGTTTAGGGTCAGCATAGACCCCGGTCACCCTCTAGCCGGAGACAGTGTATAACGGATTCCGTATTGACCCACTGGACATTGTCAGGTAATTCTATGTTATCATATATCTATGCGCATGTTATATAGGATGTTGCCCTTTTGATATAGATTACTGACATCACATATATATATATATCTGCTATACAGCTTGACAGCGCCGTGGCAACGCTCCTCCCGGTCAGGTAAGTATGTGAGTATGGCGCCGGAGATCGCGGTATGCATCCAGTACGCATACCGCGATCTCTGGCGCCATACAGAGTACTCACCGCTCTGGATGCCTCACTCTGTCTGGAGCCAGACTGCGCAGGTGTGTCACGCTTGCACAGTCTATAAAGGCTTCAGACAGAGTGACGCTCCCACCGTTATATTATAGATGTAGGTCATAGGAAGAGGAAGCTGAATAAAATGATACCTTATCTGTGATCCAATGTATTATTCCACAGGAGTCCACATTTTTCTTATTCGTAAATGGGCTGTTAAGGGCTATGGTCAGGATACAGATGTCACTTAAAACCTGCCTCCAGAGCTTAGTGTAAATGAAAGTGAGAGTTTCCAGTGTGAGACATGGAACTAACACAGAACAATAGAACATTGTCTCAAAAGAAACATTAGCAGCTGCAGCTCTCACAGCTCTGCTGTTTTGCAACACTATTTCAACACTGTCTGAATGTGAGATGGAAGCTGAAGCTGAGAGGACCCTAAAGTTGTGTCAGTTATATTCACATACAGCTCACCTCTTCAGTGAGATCAGAGGAACAGAAATTGGCCATTGCACATCACATTGGAAATGCCCCCATCATGTAAAATAATCTCTAGAGCTAGATTTTCGTGTAGATCGGCGTCCAGCCCATAGATCTTAACAGTTCAATTACATATAAGAAAAAGGTGGATTTTTCTGGAATAAGACATCAGATCGCAGATATCAAGGTATCATTTTATTCAGCTTCCTATGACCAACATACCCCAAAAGATGGCTTAGGTGGATTGATCCTCCTTACAGATTCCCTTTAATCAAGTAGTTATTAAATTAAATAAATGAAAACCTTTCTAATCTTGTCAACAAGAACTGTACTTGTGCCTTTAGAACCCCATCATTTTTGCATCTGAATATTTAGTTGTAGTCCGTGGCCTTAGCGGTTGCTTTGTCTAACGACTTCATGTTGAACATGAACAATACGGAGATGGAGATCCCACAGACACAGAAGCTGAGCATATCATCGACTGACAGATGGGCTCTTATTTTTAACCCCTCAATGCCAATAACAACTTCTATTTAACTTTAGGAATGGTCAGTATAGTCAGGGCCTCATTGACTGTATCAGGAGATTAAATACATTAGGTTTTTAAAATCCTTTACTATTTTGTACAGTTTCTTCTAAAGATTATGTGAAATAGAATATGTGAGATCATCAGCACAATTCTCGAGAAACTTCATAAAAGAGAATACCTTCCGAAATAAAACAAGTTTTAGTGCTGCATTACATTAAAAGGTACAGAATTGTATATCATGTAGCAGCCGCTGTCTTTGAAGTTGTGATGTTTGAGGAGCGCATCTACTGCAGGTAAGACATCTATAGTGCATTATGTGGTATTCTGTGGTAATCATTGATATGTTTTTCTTTTCAGGTTTTTTTTTGAAATCTCAGAAAGAAAGAACACCTGGAAATAGAAGTACATGTAATATATTAAAGGGAAAAAATAGCTTAGAATATATTAACAGTAAAAAATGATATTGTTCACTCTAACATGATGACATTGTAAATAAATATTAACTAAATAAATGGGCATTATTACATAATATACATTTCCTATTTCAACTTCTCCTTGTAAAAGCATATTATCTGTTGTTTCACTATAAGTCAAATAATAAAACAGCTGCATAGGCATAAATACAGCACTTGTATATAGGATGTGGAGGCAGGAGGATACTGTGCAGACATATCTGCTTATTATTCCAAACTCTCACAAAAGAAAACACATGTATTAATATATTATACAGCAATGACCTTAATTAATTGTAATTGACATAAACCTTCACAATTCCATTTATTTAAATGGAACTCTGAGCTCTTCACACATGGTATAGGGTTTATAAGGCATGGCTATCTGAGATTGTAAATATCCATATTGTACAGTATATTCATTATGTACATTGTTATGTAACAGGAGCAGAAATATAAAATGTGCATGTAGGTCACAATCCTGCCTGGAGAATATGGGCCCTCATTCTGCACTATTGTCCTATTTAAGGGGAGAGAAAACATTTTCAGGATCCTGATAGTTGATGCTGTACAGAGTCTTCTACTTTTTAAACCTCCTCATCTCGAGCTTTTTCATTTCTTTAGAGGTTGCTGTGGTTTAATAAAACCTGTGTTATTGGCTGCTTGAACCTCTCTATTCCTACTTGATCCCTGTCACTAAATGTTGTCATTTAGTCAGGGTCTCATATGCCCTGTATGGTTTTCCAATAAAAAAAAGAATATTAAAAAAAAAAAAATGTCACTAGAAATGTGAATGTTTGTTACGGACTAACTGGCCACCGTGTGAGATTACATTTCTGAAAGAGAAATGTGTAACCTACCAACTATTTCCAAGGCAAAACACACTGTTAGAGGGAGCTCTTACATTTAAAGGAATACCTATTATAAAATAAATCCTTTATTGGTATTGCTAATTTTAAAAGTTGGTTTTTATTCAGATGTCATTTTTTTTTCATATGAGTGCTATCCATGTTTTTTAAGTATAGCACTCATATGTATATTAGTGAATGGGGCATTGAAATTTCCGTGATTGTTCACGGACTGACCGGTCCATGACTTAACTCCTTAAAGTCCAGAGATATTTTTGGTTTTGCATTTTTATATTTTGCTCCCTTTTTCCAGAGCCATAACTTTTTTAATTTTTGGTCAAAATAGCCATGTGAGGGCTTGTTTTTTGCGAGATGAGTTGTACTTTTAAACAACACCATTGGTTTTACCATGTCATGTACTCAAAAGCGGGAAAAAAATTTCAAGTGCGGTGAAATTGCAAAATAAGTGCAATCCCACAGTTGTTTTTTGTTTTTGCTTTTCACCCTGTTCACTAAATGCTAAAATGAAACGGACATTATGATTCTCCAGGTCATTATGAGTTCAGAGACACCAAATATGTCTAGGTTTTAAGTGGTGAAAAAAAATTCCAAAGTTTGTAAAGAAAAATTGTGCCATTTTCCAATACCCGTAACATCTTCATTTTTCGTGCTTTCGGGTTGGGTGAAGGCTTATTTTTTCTGTGCCGAGCTGACTTTTTTTATACTATTTTGGTGCAGATATTATCTTTTAATCGCCCGTTATGGCATTTTAATGCAATATTGCCACGACCAAAAAAAACATAATTCAGTTGTTTGAATTTTTTCTTGTTATGCCGTTTAGCGATCGGGTTAATTCTTTTTTTATTTTGATAGATTGGGTGATTCTGAACGCAGCGACACCATATGTGTGTATGTTTGAATTTTTTTATTGTTTTATTTTGAATGAGGCGTAAGGGGGGTGATTTGAAATTTTATATTTTTTTATTTTTTAATATTTTTAAAACTTTTTTTTTACTTTGGCTTGCTTCAATAGTCTCCATGGGAGACTAGAGGCTGCAATAATCCGATCAGCTCTGTTACATACAGGCGATGATCATATTGCCTATATGTAGCAGAATTGCTGACTTGCTATGAGCGCCGACCACCGGGCAATCCAGCATTGACAACCATAGAGGTCATCACATGACGGGGGTCACCGATGGGTGGATTTCCATGGCGATTGCTGGAAGCACATGTTTAATGCTGCTGTCAGAGTTTGACAGGGGCATTCAATGGGTTAATAGTGCAGGTGGATCGTGATTCCACCCGCTGCTGTTCAGGGCACATGTCAGCTGTTCAAAACAGCTGACAAGTGCTGGGAAAGATATGGGCTCACCGCCGGAGCCCACGTCAAAGGGAGGGATTCCATCATCAGCGTACTATTAAGCCCAATGTTGGAAAGGGGTAAAGCATGTCTGATTATTGGCTCAAAAGCAGCAATGTAAGTCTATGAGTCTGTGCAAAAATCGGACAGCAGTCAAATGCATCTATTTTACAAAAACTGGTAAATAAGAGAAGATTTAGACACTTTTTTCTTTACATATGAGAAAAATTGGTGAAATACAGGTCAAGCTATAATAAAATTTCCATGGCACTGATGAAAATCTAACTAAAGGGAACCTGGCATGTCATTTTTAGCATCTAAAATGTCCCCAGTGTGTTGTTAGTGATGCAATATTTTTTTAATTAAAAATTGTGCTGTAATCAGGTGCAAAAAGCAATTTTTTACTTAAATTGTACCTGCTCAGTTAGTCATAGCTTCATTTTGGTCAGTTACTGTAGTCAGTGCCCACGTAATTTGAATGATATTTCTGGGGTTACGCTGATGTCACGCAAATCTATTTTGAAATCCTGCGCTTGCGCAGTGTGTAGCATGGAGGTGCCGCAATAGAGGAGCCATGTGTGCAATGTGACAAGAGGCTTCCCACAAGCCGAGCAGGGAGCTGCACGTGTACACTGAAGCTGTGTGTAGTGCCCCACTTCAATGACTGTGTGCGTATGTGAACTGGGTACTACACACAGCTTCAGTGCACACATGCAGGAGCCATTTGTCATGGTGCATACGCTTCTCCTTCGATCGACATTGCACAGCACAGCTCCCAGCTTGACACTGAGCAAGCGAAGCTTCACAATACACAATGCGCAAACACGGGATTTCAAAGCGGATTTGAATGAGGTCAGAGCAACCCCAGGAACACCATTCGAATTGCATGGGCGACGACAACTGTGACTGTGACTGAACTAAATGAAGCACACCCCAATAACTAAATGAGCAGGTATGATCTAACAATATAAAGTACTTTTTGTACATGATTACAGTCCCATTTATATTTTAAAAAAGTTGTTAGTGATGCTCATGGCATCACTATCAATACACTTGGGACAGTTTAGATGCTAAAAATGATGTAACAGGTTCCCTTTAACCCTTTATTTGAGGTCACTACTCTTCGTAAGCACCTGTTCAGACCTGATTTTTGTTTGGATGTGACTGTCAGTTTTTGATATATAGATTCCCTTTAAAGTGACTAATGAAACTATGTCTGTATTTATCATACGTTGAAAAAAACTGATGTGAATGAGCCTTTATTCTCGAGTTGTCTCTTGAGTAGCTCACAACTCTGCAGTTTCCTTATTTGCTGGTTTCTGGAAGTGCTATCACTTTTCCTTGGTGACAGTTTTGCTGACCAGTATGGCTGTAGTATGAGTAGAACTATAAAGATCAGCACAATTTCACATTCAGCAATTAGTGTTTTCTTCTGGAGTATAACACTGTGATCATTTTATTTACACTAGTGATGAACCCGTTCTATGCCCGGGTGGCAAGCATTTTTATAGGTACATGGTCTCCATTCTGGTATGTGCAGCCCCCCTCCTATCCTGGTATGCATGGCACCCCTCATCCCTATCCTGGTATGTATGGTCCCCTCACCCCCACCCAAATCTACTATGCATGGCACCCCATTCCTCATCCTGGTATGCATGTTCCCCTCATCCCCCAATCCTGGTATGCATGGTACCTCCTCATTCCTATCCTGGTATGCATGTTACCTGCTCATCCATATCCTGGAATTCATGGTTCCCTCACCCCCAATCCAGTTATGCATGGTCCCCTCACCCTCCAATCCTGGTATGCATAGTTCCCTCCTGCCCAATCCTGATATGCATGGTCCCCTCACCCCCAATCCTGATGTGAATGGTCCCCTAACCCCCCTATCCAGATGTGCATGGTCCCCTCACCCCCAATCCTGATGTGCATGGTCCCCTCACCCCCAATCCTGATATGCATGGCCCCTCACCCCCCAATAGTGATGTGCATGGTCCCGTCACCCCGTCCTGTTGAGCATGGTCCGCTCACCCCAATCCTGATGTGCATGGTCTCACCCCCCAATCCTGATGTGCATGATCCGCTCACCCCAATCCTGATATGCATGGTACCCTCACCCCCAATCCTGATATGCATGGTCCCCTCACCCCCAATCCTGATATGCATGGTCCCTCACCCCCCAATCCTGGTATGCATGGTCCCTCACCCCCAATCCTGATATGCATGGTCCCCTCACCCCCCAATCTGGTATGCATGGTCCCATCACCCCCAATCATGATGTGCATGGTCCCTCACCCCCCCACTGTAAATGTGTCTTCAGCAAAATGGCTCCAGATAGCGCTATTGTGCATGCGCGATCCGACGCCTGGTCTCCTGCCCGGGAGAAGAGAAGCGCCGTGGCAACGCTCCTCCGGTCAGGTAAGTATGTGAGTATGGCGCCGGAGATCGCGGTATGCATCCAGTACGCATACCGCGATCTCCGGCACCATACACAGTTCTCACCGCTGGATGCCTCACTCTGTCTGGAGCCAGACTGCGCAGGCGTGTCGCGCTTGCGCAGTCTATAAAGGCTTCAGACAGAGTGACGCTCCTAGCGTTATATTATAGATATAGAGATAACAGAGCATTTGAACAAGCATAAAGTTCAATAAATTGAGAGCAGTGATTTAGAGACCTCTGGAAGCAGCTGATGGTGGGGTTTGGTAACTTTGCAAGATATGTTACAGCAGGTTATTAGGAGATGAGACCGAGAAGGAGGGAGGTGAGCAGCTAACTGCTGTATAGAAATCAATGGGCTGGATAAAATTGGCTGGGATATTAGGAATTAACTTCTCTTTCAGAATCTACCTCTCATACATGGTCAGGCACTAGTGGCTAATTGCAAATTTGCTTATTTTAATGCTCTCTAGTTGACTAAACCAATTTGATAACACGAGAGTATCCCTATATTGTTGTTGAGTGTCAGACAAATGTTTGACATGTGCTTCATATGTACCATACATTATTGTTCTAAATTATCTAGTTTCATTATATTATTCCATAGGGGAGTCCAATATTTTAGATAAAATACTAGTGACAATTGTACTTAAAGGGATGCCCAGCAGCAGAAAAGCATGGTCAAATTTTGAAGAACAAGCACAGCCCACAGTTTGAATGAGATATTGTAGCTCAATGCCGTTCACTTCATTTGAGTTAAAGTCCAATAAAATTATAACTCATGGGTAGATGAGTCTGTGTTCTGTAGGAAGGCTTCCATGTTTACTATAGGTAATCTATGAGCGGGGGTTAAACTGTTACAACATCACTGAACATTTTAGAAAATTAAATAACCTCAATGTCTAATTTATAATTAGTTTTTCCTAATATTAACTCTGACTCCATGCCTTGCTTGTGATTTTAATGATCCAACAATTAATTACATGTAAATTGTTGAATTTGCTCTATCTCTATCTTGTCTGTTTAGAAACATTCCCTAGATTTCTATATCTGGCCTTTAGAGTATGTTGTAAAAGCTGAAACTCTTAACTATTTTTGCATCATCAATCTGTCAATTCTGGCATTATTCCTGTATTTTGTTCATAAAGCTAAAGCAGAATACAGAACATTTATTAGATAGTGTATGGAAATGTAATATTAAAATACTTGTCAAGGGATATGTAGTGTAGTTCAGACACATTAGAATCTTGACACGTACTGAAGATTTGAATGCCAATTCAATGAATTTTTGCATCTCATTAATACTGGAACACTAGCCAAAATCTAGAAAACAAGCTTACAGATTTTCTACAGATAAAGAAGAAGGAAGACTATTTATGAAATATTTCAATGTCAAGTGATTAAAGACGTTCTTGGGTAACATCAAGGTCATCAATTTCAGATCAGTCGGGGGGTCAGACACCGGACACCTCCTCCATCAATCATCTGTTATTAGCTCAGTGGCTGCTGGATGTATACAATGAACATAGCTGAACAACATACATCTATTCAAAGGATAGTGGCTGCCTTTGAGTACTGCAGATCATCTCTAATTCTCTTAAATAGAGGTAATCAGTGTTATGTTACCATCTTTCTTGCAGAACATATCCAAAGATGTGGCTTGAGAAGACCAATTTTAAAATATATGTGTACTTTGCAATATTCTAATGGGAAATGTTGATTCTATATCTGTCTATATTCGACTAGCCTGTGTTTGTTATGTGAATTGCAGCATATCTCACATTTCACTAACATGAAACAATAATGTATTGAACTTGTATTGTGAGAAATCGTAGTCCATAACAAAATTTGCAGACGTGTAAGGCTAAGTGCACACGTTCAGGAATGTGTGCAGAATATTCCTGAGCTAAACCGGACATTTGTTCGCGTTAAAAACGCGCGTTTTTACCACGATTTTTCCCTGGACTTTCTAGGTCAATAATATAGCGGGAAAAACGCTAGAATTATGCGAAATTAATGAACATGTTTCGCGGAAAAAAAACACACCATGTGCACAAAAATTGCGGAATTCATTCTAAATAATAGGATGCTTTATTCATGTGTTTTTTATGCGTTTTTTGCCGCGAAAAAGCGCAGAGAAAAACGCAAATAATCCTGAACGTGTGCACTTAGCCTCAGAGTCAACATATATGTACCTACATATCAAGTAAAAAACACCATCCTTCTTAGTATTCCATTTATTCTGGGACACATACATGCTCAAAATTGAAACTCCCCTCTTGGTGCATTTGACAAACAAATGTAAAAAGTATAACTTAACAAAAGAGGTTTCAGAACAAGGACACTTCCGTAGAAGAAGGGACCCAGTGGTGTAACAAGAAGTGGTTGTAGAGTAATGTCATGTGCTACTTGCTATATCACTGGGTCCCTTCTCCTTTGAGCAATAGTAATTTAGACAATTTCTCTGGATCCCTAGACAGCCCAGTGATTCCATACCTTCATACACTGGCCCATGTGGATTTTTGTATTTTTTTTAATCCATGAAGGACATTCCACAGAACCCTACTCATCGCCTGATGAAGGATATGTTATCTGAAATGTTGCTGTAGTTAACTTTTCTGTGTAATAACTTTTTATGAGGTTAGAAAAATAAAAAGCATTACATAAAATTCCATTTTGGGCCTGCTATTTGTGTGCTATTCCTTTATGCACTTTTAATTTCATGATGAAGTAGAGAGTGATGTAGTCTGCTCTAGTGGAATAAGCACCCAATACCTTCTTTGCAACGTAAATTGGAGGTTGATCAACCCACATATTTGCTATTGTATTTTACAGGTATCAGATCTCAAGATGGGTAACATTCTATTCAAACTTTCCACTTACCGTATATGCCCATGTATAAGCCGAGATTTTCAGCCCATTTTTTAGGGCTGAAAGTCCCCCTCTCGGCTTATGCGCGGTCATATACAGGGGTCGGCGGGGGAGGGGGAACGGGGTGTCAGATCATACTCACCCCTCCGCCGGCGCGGTCTCTGCAGCCCCCTGCTTCTCCCACGATCTCCGGCTCCTTCCTGCAGCAGTCACATGGCACCGCTCATTAAAGTCATGAATATGCACATATTAATGACTTTAATGAGCGGTAGCACGTGACCGCTGCAGGACTGAAGCTCTGCGGAGAGCACCGGGAGAAGAAGAGAGGCTGCAGGGACGTGCGGCGGAGGGGTGAGTATAGCGATATTTACCTGTCCCTTGGTCCACCGCAGCGCTGCTCCCTCGGTCTGACTCCTCTGGCTGTGAATGATCAGGCAGAGGGTGCGATGACATCGTTAGTGCATGCCCCGCCCCCTGCCAGATCATTCACAGCCAGAGGAGTCAGACGAGGACGCAGCGCTGCGGTGCAGAGAGGACAGGTAAATATCTCAGGTTCCGGGGTCCTGAGCGAGCCGTGACACCGGCACCTGTCCCCCATAGCGCGCCGGTGTCACCGCCTGCTCAGGACACCGGCACCTGGCCCCCAGCGACGAGAGGTGAGTATGACTTTTTTTTGCAGTAGCAGCAGCAGCATATGAGGCCTATACTATGGGGCATAATTGTGCAGCATATGTGGGCATAATCTGGAGCATATGGGGGCATAATCTGGAGCATATGGGGGCATAATATGGAGCATATGGGGGCATAAGCTGTGGAACATATGGGGCATAATCTGGAGCATATGGGGGCATAATCTGGAGCATATGGGGGCATAAGCTGTGGAACATATGGGGGCATAATCTGGAGCATATGGGGGCATAATATGTAGCATATGGGGGCATAAGCTGTGGAACATATGGGGCATAATCTGGAGCATATGGGGCATAAGCTGTGGAACATATGGGGGCATAATCTGGAGCATATGGGGGCATAATCTGGAGCATATGGGGGCATAATATGGAGCATATGGGGGCATAAGCTGTGGAACATATGGGGGCATAATCTGGAGCATATGGGGGCATAAGCTGTGGAGCATATGGGGGCATAATATGGAGCATATGGGGGCATAAACTGTGGAACATATTGGGCATAGGCTAGTGGAACATATGGGGCAAATATGGGAGGCATATGGGGGCATAATCTGTGGATCATACGGGGGCATAATCTGTGGAATATATGGGGGCATAATCTGTGGAGCATATTGGGCATAATCTGTGGAGCATATGGGGCATAATCTGTGGAGCATCATATGGGGGCATAATCATTTTTCACCCTAGGCTTATACGCGAGTCAATAAGTTTTCCCAGTTTTTTGTGGCAAAATTAGGGGGTCAGCTTATACACGGGTCGGCTTATACATGAGTATATACGGTAGTTTGATAGTCTCTTAAAGTGTTCCCTTTCATTCTCATGCTACACCTATTGCTTTGGACTATGGTAGTGATTACCAGTACATATTTGTTTTTTTAAGACTTGCATCTTTTTCTCTTTGAAAATGTATGTCAGAATGAAATAAAATGAGAATTGAGTCCAACTACTTAATTAAAAAAGCTCAAGCGTCCAAGGACATTTACTCTCCACCGAACCTGACTGACAGCTGTAGTTTGTGCTGAGCACTGTGAGATCTCATCAAGAGGAAAGCAGAGACTGAGATAAATTTTTAAATTCCTATTTTGCATCTGTTTTCTCTCAGAAAGGAAATGCAACATCAACTGATCTTCACTGTCCTATTAAAGGAATAGAAGAATCCAGGATATCTATAAACAGAAAGACAGTGAGGAAACACTTAGCTAACATAAATGAATTCAAGTCTCCAGGTCCAGATGAATTACACCCCAGGGTACTGAAGAAGATAGCAGAAGAAATTCTTGAACCACTGTCCATAATCTTTGAAAATTCTTGGAGAACAGGAGAAGTCCCAGAAGACTGGAGAAGAGCAAATGTTGTTCCTATCTTCAAAAAGGGGAAGAAGGTGGACCCAGGGAACTACAGGCCGGTGAGTCTGACTTTTATACCAGGAAAGATCTTTGAACAAATTATTAAAGAACATGTATGCAAGTACCTGGATAAGAATGAAGTGATTAAACAGAGTCAGCATGGGTTTGTAACTAATAAGTCATGTCAGACTAACTTAATTTCCTTCTATGACAGAATCACTGACTGGGTGGATCAGGGAAATGCTGTAGATATAGTATATCTTGACTTCAGCAAAGCATTTGACAAAGTATCTCACACAATCCTTATTGAAAAAATGACTAAGTATGGAATGGACAAGGCAACTGTTAGGTGGATTCATAACTGGCTTAGTGATCGGACCCAAAGAGTGGTTGTAAATGGCTGCACATCCAGTTGGAAGAATGTCTCAAGTGGGGTACCACAAGGCTCTGTTTTGGGCCCTGTATTGTTCAACATCTTTATCAATGATTTAGATGAAGGAATTGAGGGTAAACTGATCAAATTTGCTGATGACACAAAGCTAGGAGGGGTAGCTAATGCTAGAGAAGAGAGAGAGGATTCAAAAAGATATACATAAACTGGAGCAGTGGGCAGCAACTAACAGAATGGATTTTAACAGGGAAAAATGCAAAGTACTACATCTGGGCAATAAAAATGAAAAAAGCATATACAAAATGGGAGGAATAGGGCTAAGTAACAGCACATGTGAAAAAGACTTGGGTATACTAATTGATCACAGACTTAACATGAGTCAACAGTGTGATGCAGCAGCAAAAAAGGCAAATGCAATTCTAGGATGTATCAACAGAAGCATACAGTCTAGATCACGTGAGGTCATTATTGCCCTCTACTCCTCTTTGGTCAGACCTCATCTGGAATACTGTGTCCAGTTTTGGGCACCACATTTTAAAAAAGACATCAACAAACTGGAGCAAGTTCAGAGAAGAGCCACCAGAATGGTGACCGGTCTGCAAACCATGTCATATGAGGAACAGTTGCAGGATTTGGGAATGTTTAGCTTGCAAAAAAGAAGACTGAGAGGAGACTTAATAGCTGTCTACAAATACTCAAGGGCTGTCACAATGTAGAAGGATCATCTTTATTCTCATTTGCACAAGGAAAGACTAGAAGCAATGGGATGAAACTGAATGGGAGGAGACAGATTAGATATTAGAAAAAACTTTTTGACAGTTAGGGTGATCAATGAGTGGAACAGGCTGCCACAAGAGGTGGTGAGTTCTCCTTCAATGGAAGTCTTCAAACAGAGGCTGGATAGACATCTGTCTGGGATGATTTAGAGAATCCTGCTTTGAGCAGGGGGTTGGACCAGAAGGCCCAGGAGGTCCCTTCCAACTCTACCATTCTATGATTCTATGATAAACTTTCGTAAAAATGTTTTTTGATGTACAATAATAAATTATATTGTGGTACCGTGTTAGCCAGAAAAATCAATGTGAATACTTTTCCATCCAAAGATGACAAGAGTATTCTTAGAGTGATACCTTTATTGGCTAACCAGAAATTTATATTTTTGCAAGCTTTCAGAGCGCAGAGGCTCCTTCTTCAGGCAAGATAACATTTGGATTAATAAGAAAAAGACACATTTGAGGCTTACTACAGTGGGAAATTTGTTTAAGAGGTGGGAGGTGTGATGCCTTCTACATATATGGGAATTCAAACTTATAAGGATGTTCAATACTTTGACACTAGTGGGAATGCCACACTAAACAACATCGCTAACGGGATCGCTAAAAAACGTCACTATTTAGCGATCCCGTTAGCAATGTTGTTGTGTGCGGCATCTGCCAGCGACGAGCTTCCTGCTGTGATCTCGCTCGTCGCTGGAATCGTTCCGGACCCTATTTTCGTCGCTGGCGCCCCGCTGGTAAGTATCTAATCGCTGAGTGTGGCACCTTTTTTAGCGATTTAGCGGTACTTTTGTACCGCTAAAGTCGTTAAGGAATCGCTAACCGCGATAGCGTCCTAACAACATCGCTAGAATAGGTAGCTACTAGCGATATAGAAACAATCCCGCTAGCGATCTCATTAGTATGCGACGCTAACGAGATCGCTAGCGGGATTGTGTAGTGTGGCAGTACCTTTAGACTAAAGGTTAAATGCCACACTCAAGTATCACCCCATAGCGATCTCGTTAGCGTTGCCTTATGTAATGAAGATCGCTATGCGGGATTGTTTCTATATCGTAAATGCAGTCACTTTACGATACTGTTAACGACGCAATCGCCGTTAGCGATCTCTTAAACTTAGCGGTTCAAAAGTACCAATAAATCGCTGAAGAAAGGTTGCCTCAAGCATTGGATACTTAACTTCGGGAGCACGATGTAAAGGTCCAGAAACTTTCAGTCGACGAAGATCACAGTAAGAAGTTCGCTGAATGCTCGCAAAATCAATATCAGCTAAACTCGATCGCTAACAATTAGTGACGTTTTTTATGCATTCCGGTAGCGATATGTTTGTGTGAGCATACCCTTTAATTTAGCACTGGATTAATGACTCACTACATGACACAGTTCACACTTCACCAGAAGGACTCAGATAGCTAAAAAATTCCACTGCCTTCTATCCTTTAGAAAATGCTAATTCGATTTTGTTTGCTTATCTGTAGAAGGCATCACACCTCCCACCTCTTGAACAAATTTCCCACTGTAGTAAGCCTCAAATGTGTCTTTTTCTTATTAATCCAAATGTAATTCTGCCTGAAGAAGGAGCCTCTGCGCTCTGAAAGCTTGCGAACATATAATTTTCTGGTTAGCCATTAAAGGTATCACTCTAAGAATATTCTTGTCATCTTTGGATGGAAAAGTATTCACATCGTAAAAATGTTTTACAACTATTTGAAAATCGAACTTCAAGCTAAATATCCCAGCCTCATCATGTCTAAGAGATCTATTTAGCAATGTGTGTAGCGTGAGATGTGAAATCTGGGGACAGATCTGCTTTAATTTACCCTGTATTCACATTTGTGAACAGCTCCATTGTACATACGCTTGTTGTAAATGGAATCACCAGGAACTGTTTTACTATTATGATACTAATCATAGGAATAAATGCGAAGATTATATTTACAATACACTTATCCAAATACATCATGTATGCCATTAGCTAAGGTTGCTACATTGTCATTATAGTGACATTGTTTTGGTTATTAGTATTACTTGTACCATAGTTATTTTTTTTTAAGCTAAAACTAATGCAATTCACGTCCAACCTTTAAGCTTCTCTTTATTTGGCTCACTGGTTGTAACAAGGCGCACTGCTGGGGAACTGTGACACATGCTGACAAAATACAATGTTACTCCCCTTCATTCTCAGTTACCTCTATAATGAGACTTCACTCCAGTCTACTGCTCCCTGATTAGAGAAAAACAATGTGCCATATCAGTAACAAACCCATGCTGATTATGAGTTTTCGTATTAAAACCATGCTGTAGACTCCTGGTCTTACTGCCTTTGTTCCCAATAATGATGCAAAGCATATATAGACTGGTAAAGAATAGCTCGGTAGATTTTTTAGACATATCTGTCATTGGAAAAGAAAGTGCATATTACAGCTGATGCAAACAGAAAGATGTATGAAACTTGCATATTTTAGATATTTTTTTCTTGACTTTTATTTATTTTTTTTTAAAAAAAGTGCATTTTCTCTCTCCATTTCCAAATGGATATGATATTTCCTTCATCTGCCTCTTCTCCGCATTCACAACATGTTTTCTCATAGACATTCTAAAGGACAATAAATACAGCTGCATTTCATTCTCTCTGTCTTTAGTTTATTGTTTTACACTAAGTGGATTTTTGGTAACAGAAGAAAAGTCCACACAAAGAGACAAGTAATACGCATGCAGCTAGAATGAGTGAAAAATGACAATCCCTCATTAAAAAGATTTTTAACTGGTCCCAGAACTTAGAAAATGACACACAACATAATACTATTTCAAATTTTATTTATAAATTATTGCATACATGATTGATAACCACAATATTAAAAGATAAAAAGGAGAAAAATGACCAAACAAATACACGCAAAAAAAAGCACAGGAGGTTAACAATATGTTAGAATTTACATTTAAATATAAATTACATAATAAATAGATATATGACTATGTAAATCACTTATAAAAATTCAAAAGAATGAGGTCCAAGGTAATAAAAGCTGAATAACAATAAAACTCAGAATTGAGTCAGTAAACCCTCAAAATATTATATTAGTTATAATCCATCAATACGTGTGACAAAAATTGTATAAATAATGAATAATATAAAATAAGAAAATATATGCATATAAATACACAGTGTTGGTTCTATCAAAAAACCCTAAAAGAGAGTATAAGTGAATATATGTATAATGGTGCAAAAAAATAAACAAATAAATAAATAAATCCAAATATGTATATTTAAATATAGAGGGCATGTAATGAAAAAAGGGTGTCAAGTACCAACAGATTACATACTAATGAAACTCCAACATATGAAAAGCAATCATTGTAACGAAAAGACGGAAAGAAGGACCATATAATACTGACCCAGAGCCTCACAGCGTGTGCCCCAACGTGCGTTTCGCCTTGTGCTTTAACAAGGGAACCATTTAGGGTTTTTTGATAGAACCAGCACTGTGTATTTATATGTAATTATGTAATTTATATTTATTGTAAGTCCTTATATATTGTTAATATTCAGTACTGGCCCGCCTCCAGTGCATTTTTTAGCGTGTGTTTGGTCATTTTTTTTCCTTTTTTTCTTGTAACATTGTGGTGATCATGTATGTAATAATTTATAAATAAAATTTGAAATTTTATTAGGTTGTGTATCATGTTATAGGTTCTTTCCAGTGTGGTTACACAACAGACCAATTATTTATCTTTGCACATGTATTAACTTGGTCCCAGAACTTATATGCCTACAGCTGATCCAGTGGTTGGTTCCCAGGAAAACACTGATGAGCCCCCATTAAGGATTTCAGTTTCTCACAAAAGAATATGCTAGCACCATGTAGTTCACATTAAGAACATAGCACAGACAAACACGAGAACAAGATACAAGCTCTTCGCATTTGTTGTCCTTGGTGGGATTTGAATCCAGGACCCCAGTTCTTCAAGTCAACAGTGCTATCCACTAACCATTGAGCCACTGTGCTGTTATGATTTATAGTTTCACCTTGTCTGTTTTTATATATAAGAAAGAGACACTAAAAAATTACAAAATATTGCAACTCATAAAAGTAAACATGTTTTTTTCAAAAGCTTTGCTCCCAACATTTAGGTAAATAGGTAACATTTAGGTAGTTCATGAATTTCTAATACAAGGTGGAAAGTTTTCAAAGGTTTACTTTTGGAAGTGAAAATTACAGTAATGTATATTGATTTGTGGTATTTCAAAAGCACAACATCTATAAACAGCCAAATATCTGAGAAATGGCATCATTAGAAGATAAAATGCAGTTTACCAAAAGAACTAGAGCACTCTAAGTGAGAGGTTCATTTATAGGTTAGTCCGTTGTGACACTTACCATTTTGTCAGAGTGTCATAGCTTACATATTAGTTATAAGTGCTGCTGCCAAGTATCTCATAAATGAATTTGTATTCCGCCCTTTGTTCATTCAGATAGAACTGTAGAGGCATTGGAAGCTGACAAGCAATGCAACAATTCAACCTAAGCAATTTAATTGGCATTTGCAATGGGAATAACAAATTAAGAAGTCTCCAAAACAGCACATAAAATATTTATATGTACATCTTGTGAGTATGTTTATTCTTCTACAGTATTAAACCACTGAGCACTCAAAAAGGAATGTTTATGCAAACTTCAAACCATTATGAATTGATACAAAGCATATAATAGTTTCCTACTGTTGTCATACCTGAAGGGAAAGTCAAATATTTAAAGCTGCATTTACGATATCTTACATAAGTGTAACAACCGTTGTCTTTCTGCACAGCCTCCACCTTTTCACTCATTTCTTTCCAGCAATTTGAAATAACAGTGAAATATAAGTACAGGTGTGGAATCTTGCTGACAGATACATTTATTTTATATACAACATATTCTATTTAGATTGACCGGATAAAACACAAAAATCCAGCCGCAGTTTTATATTTTGGAAAAAAAAATCTTTCCTAGTCAGTTGTTTCAGAGATCAAACAGTTAAAGTTTAACTGCAGTTTTCAGAATAAATGGTTGTGTATGTACATGAGAACAAAAGGGTAACGTTTCTCCTTGTGGAGAGTGACATGTCAAGCCTGACATGCCAAGATGAGGAGACTTTTAACCCTTCATGAAAGATGTAAACTAAGGTTAACTTGGGTGTACATTTTATTGTACTTGTTAATAAACAAAAAAAGTAACAAACAAGACGTAATGAAATCCTACTTAATTTTCATAAACAGCTGAGGGAAAGACGACAGCTGGGGGCTGATGTTAATATTTTGGGAAATACACAATATTTATAAAGGTTCCCAGGCTATTTATATGAGTTCATAGCTGTATACTTGCCTTTCCTGGTTATTAAAATGGGGGACCTACAAAAAATACCCATATATTTTTGATAACTAGTCAGGCAAAACTGACAGCTGAGGGATGCAACCCTCAGTTGTCAGCTTCAGCAAGGCTGGTTATCAATAATAGAGGAGTCCCCACGTCAATTTTTTAAATTATTTAAACAAATGATTAAAAAAAATTGAGTGGGGTCCCCCCAGTTTTTGACAGCTAGTGGCTGCTATTCTCAGGCTGGTAATGGGCCATGGATATTGGCCTTCCCCAGCCTAATCCTATAGTTATATTATAAATAAACACACAGCCAGAATAAAGTCCTTTATTTGAAATGAAAACAAAACACACTTTTCCTCTTTTATTTAAAAATAACAAACCCAATTATACTCACCTAATGCCCATTCCATTGAAGCCCTTGATTTCTGTAATAAAACAAATATAACAAACAACCATATCCCTAACCTGTCCGTCATTCTGTCACATGCCATAGTCCATGTTTGGGGATAAACAGTTTCAACCTGGACCATGAGAAAAAGTCAGTGAGTTCACTGCAGTTTTCCATGGTGAACTTTCAGAGCTGAACTGCAGTGAAGTCACTGAGCTTGAACTGGGTGAACTTACTAACTTTTTATCACAGTGCTGAGGTCACTGCAGTTCAGGGGCCCAGCTGGGAATGCAGCCTCAGTGACCAGCGGTAACCTTGATGACATCACCGCTACTCACTGACACTGCGCTCGCAGCAGCTCATTCCTCACTGGTTCCCAGCCTGGACAGTCGCATCTTGGCACCATACAAGTTACAAACTGTTTATCCCCAGATATGTATTATGGCATGGGTCAGAACGACGGACCAGTGAGGGATATGGTTGTGGTTTTCTTTTTGTTTTATTACAGGAGACGAGGGCTTCAGTAGAATGGCGTCAGGTGAGTATAACTGTGTTTGTTATTTTTAAATAAAAAAGGAAAAGTGTGTGTTTTTTACTTCAAATAAAGGAATTTATTCTGGATGTGTGTTTAGAAACAATATAACTATAGTATCAGCAATGGTTAGGTGTCTTATAGACCCCTCTCCATTACTAAGCCGTGGGCTTGTTGTCACTGAACAATACAAAGGTGACATCAATCCCAAAAACAAAAGATGTGAACCCCACTTGCACCACTACAAGGAAAGTGGGAAGAGCAGGGCAAAGTGCCAGGATAGATGCACCTTTTCTGGAGTGGCTGCGGTCTGCTATTTTTAGTCTGCGGTGCTGAATATATATGGCCCCTTACCAGCCTGAGAATACCAGTTCACAGCTTTCTGCTTTAGCTTGGCTGGTTGTCAAAAATGGAGGGCATCCAGGCCCTTTTAAATTAATTATTTATTTAAATCATAAAAAATACGGCATGGGGACCCCTCTATTCTTGATACAGCCACAGTCACAAGAAGATGATGGCCGAGAGTGGCAAATTTTGTCTAAGCAGGCAGATGATGATAGGACACAGTTGCCAATATGTCATGTTGTTAAGTCACCAAGTCAGTAGGACCAAGGTGAGATGGTAGAAGATGAGTGGGAGATGATGAATTCACTGACCTAAAGTGGGAAGCTGTTATGCAGAGCGAGGGCAGCAGTGCGAAGAGGAGGGATAGGCTGCACCAAAACAGGCAGTGAGGTGATCAGAGTCAGAAGGCAGACAACTTTTCCACAGAGTACCGACACTAATGAATTTTTACGTCAAAGAGATAGGTGTTCTGCAGTCTGGGACATTTTTAAAGAGAATTCTGAGACAAAAAAATAGTCAATTGCAACTTGTGCCATGCTAAGATCAGCAGGGCCCTGACCACTAAGAGCCTAACCACCACCAGCATGATCAGGCACATGTCATCTAAGCAACAAACAAAGTGGGTTGAACACCTGAACATCTATAATTGGTGCCAGGTGTTATGTTTCGGTAGCTGAGTAGGACAGGAACAACAGCAGGGCAGCCGAACACCTGAGATGTTGGTAACTGATGGGTTGCAGATTCCTAAACTAACGACACAACTAGAGTTAGCAATGGAGCTTTCCTACATTGATCCTAGACGCCTCGTCACAGCCTGAGAGATAACTACACCTAAAGGCAGAAAGATGAAAGCTATCTGCCCCGGAGCAGATCCCCAAAGAAAATAGGTAGCCCCCAAACATATAATGGCGGTTAGACAAGATGAAAATACAAACACAGGCAGAAAATAGACTGAGCAAATGCTGGGGCCACAAGCTGACTAAATAGGATAGGACAGGAGAGATTACTTTCTGCAACCCAGAAAACCCTACAAAAATCCAACAATTCTGATTACAAAAATCCTGAGATCACACGATCTCGCCACCCACTAAATCAGATCTCAGTGTGAACAAAAACCAAGCCGCAGCCGCTGAAAAAACAGGAAAAAGCAAATGAGCAAATAACAGTGGCTGCAGAAAAACTGTGAGGAGCTCAGGCCCCAGGAGGGGACCTGGCTGACCTCCACAAAAGTGCAGAAAATAATGCAAAAAGCAAGCACAAAAAGAAAAGCAAAAATATCTTATCTGAAAGCAGGAGATGCAGGCAGGACTCCAGCAAACTTCCAAATGAACCAGGAACCACAATTGAGACAAGAACAATTGATCACCGGCAACCATCATGGGAGGGAACCTCCCTTATATCAGACCAGTCCGTGATTTCAGATTGCCACTCCTCGCTGAAAGATTCAGTACTGTCTGTAACCACCAGAGGAGCCTCTGCTCAGAAACCATCTCTAGCACATTCATAACAGTCAGGGGGTGACAGCACTGCCTCTTCCCCTGTTCTAGGTGCTTGCCAATCCCCTGTACATGACACTGGCACAGATACCTGCCACTCTGCACCTGTCCTTGCACATTGTGAGGCGCCATCATCAGGCACTTCCAAATCCTTGTCTCAGCACAGCGTTCAGCTGTCGCTTTCCCAGGTCTTAGAAGGAAAAAGAAAGTTCCCAACTACCCATCCATAAACTCAAATGCTAAATAGGCACATTTCCAAGCTTCTTGTCATAAAAATGTTGAGGTTTAGGCTTGTGGACATGGAGGATTTCAGCATTGGCGCAGTAGTCCCTTGGGACTCAGTCCCCAGCCGCCACTAATTCTCCTGTATGGCATCCCCGCCTTGTACTAGGAACATCACCCATGCCCTTACTAATGCAGTTACTGGGATGGTCCACTTAAAGACAGTAAAGTGCTTGTGGCCAGGGACCTTGCAATTCAATGATGGCGCACTAGATGAACCTTGTGGAGGCCGAGTCCGAACTTGACACGACACATGTGCTACTGACGTTGAGGATTGCTGGCCCTACTTCTATCAGCATTTCCTCCATCTCATACACCAGTTCCTGCACCCCAGGGTGTTCCTCCTCATCCTCCATCTCCAATTTGTCATCTCAGAACACGTCGTCCACATCAGCTTGAAGCAGGAAGCTCTGCAGCAATGCCTCTGTAAAACGGCAACATGATCTGTTGAAGCTAATTTGTCTAGGAGACAAACTGCATCCCACCACAGAGCTGTTAAAAGGAATAACAGACCAAACAGATCTGAGGCTCTTGCCACTGAACCTACAACCAGTGATGGCTGTAAGTGATAATGGCAGTAACCTTGTGCGGCTTTGAAGCTTGGCAAGCTCACACACAAGCCAGTGTGGCCCACGTGCTCAGTGGTTCAGTGGTTTCTGGAAACCTACCCAGATGTGCAAAAACTATTTGCGTGAGCGCCCATTTTGCAAGTCATCTACACCTGCCACTTCTCTGGACATGCTGCACCAGTGCATCTCACAGTCTGGTGTGCAATGTGACCACACACTGGAACTCCACATATGCTAGCAAGGCTTTGTGAGAAGCAGAGGACAGTTATTGAGTACCAGTTCCAACACGTCCATCGATATTCTGGTCAGCTTCCTCACATAACAACAGAAGAATGGGCATGACTGACATTTGTGGGATTCTCCAAGATTTTGAGAACTCTACAAAGATGGTAAGTGGCGATAATGCCATAATCAGTGCAACAATCCTGCTTTTGTGCCTACTTAAACAGTTATTACTCACAATTAAAAATGAAGCTTTCCATACGGACCAGGTAGAGATGGAGGAAGATATGAGACAGGGAGATATTACAATATTACTCAGCCCATTCTCATCTCATCTGCTCTGCGTTGATCATGTTATAATGAGGAGGAGGAGAAACAGGAGCTGAATGCTAGTACAACAGAGGCTAGCACCCACACAAGCTTTATCCCATCTCTTTTACGTGGATGAGCTGAGAAGGGGAATGAGGAAGAAGAGAGGGAGAAAGAGGAGGCGTTGGAGACAGGGAATGTTGGATGTAAGGGAGTTAGGCACATATGGCCAATTTTATGTACCGCTCACTTTCCCATAACCCTTGTGTTATATTCATCCTCACAAAAAAGAATACTGGTTGTTCACCCTGCTAGACCCACGCTACAAGGTAAAACTTGCATCTCTCCTTTCTTAAGGCAGAGAGGTTGAAAAAATCTCCACCAGACAATGTTAGCGGCAAGGAGCAAGCTTCCTTGCCCAACCATAGAGGAGAGACGAGGGAGACACACACCATGTACAACAGAGGCAGGGGTACACTGTTAACGGCCTGGGCAAATTTCATGATACCCTCCCATCATCCAGGGCATTCATGACTGGATATTTTTTACAAGGAGGAAAATGTTTTAAAGATAGTCAAGCAATACCTGGCCAACCAATTCAGTGTACTCCTTAACTCCTCTTCGACATTCAACTATTAGATTTCAAAGCTGGACACTTGGCATGCATTGCCCCTCTATCCCTTGAAGACATGCGCTTTCGCTTTTCAACAGAAAACGATGAGAAAAAGAAAAACTAGCTCACCCTTCAAAGGCTTCTGTAAGTCCAGGAGTCCATGATCAGCGCTGCTGCAGGTAATCAAACAAGACGAATAGAAAAAAGGATCCAGCTGCCAGGACTGCCAAGTATTGACAAAACAAATAATTCTTTATTCCAGGTAGATTAAAAACAGGTAAGTGTCCAAATATATATTTGAAGACGTGGAATTATTGTCCATGATAGATAAAATAAGGGGCAAAAATAATACTGTTACTAGATGCATTTTGAATGCTACACATGTTCTTACACTTGGTATGAATGTGTGTCAAGAAAAGGGAGGAACCTTATATGCTAACATAGTTAGTTAAAGGGAACCTGTCACCACTTTTTTGGCCTACCAGCTAACAATATCAATTAATTGAGTGCCAGCTATGGGTTCCACAACTACTCCTGAAAACCCCTGACTCCTCATGTATCACCAATAAAAACCTTTTTATTTGTACCGCACTGTACGTTAATCTGTTAGGCGTTGCCTCTGTTCCCTCATTCCACCCCTCTTCGGCTTGCTGTACGCATTCTTCGCCGTGAATATCGAAGATCGCGTACAGATTTCAAGCGTGCACATTTAAATGTGACCTCGCGCGTGCGCAGTATGCTTTGCCCAAATGCGGGCAAAGCAGAAAATCAGAAAATCTTATGTCCCGGAAGTATTTCGTGGCCATTTTTGTGTTCCCTGCCGCCGGAAACATGTGAGTCCAGTCTTTTCAAATGTTTCCAGTGGCAGGGAACAGAGAAATGGCTAGGTGGCTAGACGTCCAAAAGATTACATCTGTACCACTGTACCTAGCCTTTCTATTTATTTACATCCTTTCTAGAAAACGTGTATATATATATATATATATATATATATATATATATATATTATACATCTCACAAATACAGTGTACTGTATTTGTTTGGAGGTTGCTGGTGTAAAATTTGACCAGGAAAACAGGTGTGCAACAGAATAAATGTTATACTGCAGCAATTAAATGTTTGTGATTTAGGGGATTTTCTTTGGTCTTTTTAAAAACAGTTACTATTTTTTCCCAAAAAGTGCAGAACCCCTATTGACAAACAGCTCACCTTCACTAACTGATACTGATTCCTGATTTTTTTTCCTGTAAAAAAATACTGAACAGAGTGGCTAGCTGCTTTTAGTGCATGAAGAATGATAAAACTTGTGTAATTCAAAAGCAGCAGGACAAATGCCAGCTACACATACAGCATTACTAATCTAACAAACTGACTCTCTGCTATCAATTGAATCTTTGACTATTTACATATTGAGTAATACACTCATTTTCTTCAGTGCTGTAGTTGTAGTCTTTCTGGCCTATATGTCCTTTATGGCTTTCTCTGTCTATCTCTAAAACTGAGCTATGACTCCCAGGTCATCTCTCTATACTATAGACTCTAAAATGATTGCTGTTTTTCCTGCATCAGCTTTTCTAGCGGTTCTGGTAGACCTTGCTTATTGAATGCTCTTTACCATGTGATGTAATATCTGCAAGGTATTATGGGTAAAACACTGTAATTGCACCATGTCAGCTTTCTCTGTATGATGCAGTCCTCTGCAATGTTTAAAACAATGCTGGCCATTTTTTTGACAATTAATGCTAATTGAATCATAAATTGTGTAATTTAGATGAGGGAAGGAAATTTCTTAAACTGTGACAAAAAATTTGATTTACATTAAATTCTTTCATTCAAGTCTAATAGTATGCAAAGCCATGTGTATGGACCTTTCTTGCTAGATAGGATAAAGTTTCCTAGCAGCGGTGATTAAAATCTGCAAATGTATTAACATTTTGCGCACCAAGATGTTTTGGTTTGTAAAAAAAAAGCTAAATAAAATAAATAAAAGCAACATGTCAATACCTAATATAAGAAAAATGCATTGTTATCCATCCATACAATCTTAAACCAGTCTCGTCCACCAATTTCACACATATCCAAAAACCCAGGATCATATTGGATTTTATTTAAATACTTAAATATTTTTATGTAAAGTGCAACCAATATGAACACAGATATCAAGAATCTCTATAAAAGTTTTTATCCCTCAGAAATTATATGACATGACATATTTTAGTTCATAATGTAAAATGAGACCAGTATTTCTACCAATTAAAAGACCAGCAGTATTTAGCAGAACACTTTTTTAGCTTTTGAGCAAAATTTGTTTAACTTGGACCTATCATAAATACATATATCTTTTAACTGGTTTAAATGCTGCTGTTCTAAATCTGGTGTTTGTTTTTCCTGAAATACGGCCTCCTCTTCAATGTATATAAATCTAGTCTTTTTAAACAACTGGGCATGGTCCTTGTGGAGAAATTGAGGTCAGCGGGTGCTCTAGTCCACTAGCCCCAAACAGCATGGACCAAGGCTCATCCCACCGAAAGCCAGATCTCCTTTTGCAGTAGGCAAAATGCTACTCAGACAACACAGAGTGAAGGTAAAACAGTGTGGCAATGCTTTAATAAACCACAAAACAGGCAAATAGCACATAGAACAGTTCCACCAAAATACCCAAGATGGTGCAAAATTACAGAGTCTTACCCTTCCACTGACTCGATGGCATTAAAAGCAGCTGTGACTTCAAAGCTTCCAGGGCCGACTAACCCCAACTGTGGCACGCATAGAGAGGAGGTAATGACAAGCTTAAGAAGCTGACAGCCCATTGAGGTATGAGGCCAGGTGACCGAAGGGTCTCAACCTGTCTTCTCTGAACATCTCCATGGAGCCAAGTGACCGCTGGGTTCCAATCCTGGCTTTCCCAAACATGTCCATGTGACTCAGGTGACTGGTGGGTCCAAATCCAGACTTCCATAAACATATGCATGAATTCAGTGATGGTCAATGGAGCAGAAATGTTATTTTTCAGCCAGCGCAGTGGTTCCCTAAGCTGGCATCCTGTAGCATGTAAAATCTTTGTCTCTCATGGTGGAGTTATGATCTGGAAGTTATCCTGTAGAGTGTTCCTGACTGTGGTTTTGTAAATAGTTGCTGGTTTTCTGGATCTCTGGATCTCTTAGATGTCTTGTTACAGAGTCATGTCCCCTTTATATTGCTCACAACTGTTGTCCTTCAAGCCATCATCCAGAAGTCAAGAGGAAGCTGTGATGAGATTAACTGTAATGATGAGTGAGTGTGCATGGATAATGTCTTATCCAAGCATGCTTGGGTGTTTTCTGAGCATCTGGTAGTGCTCATATATTATGTTCAAGCCCCTGCTGCTGCATGATCTATGGCTGTTAGACAACCAGAACACATGTGGGGATTGACTGTTTCTTAGGGAATCCCTACATGTGTTAAGGCTGTCTAACAGCCACAAATCATGCAGCCGCAGGGACTCGAACATAATATGCGAGCATGCCCAGATACTCTTATATCAACCAAGCATGCTCATATAAGACGTTATCCGGGCATGTTCCCTCATCACTAACTCGCATTGTTTGAGTATTTAATCAATTTGCATAGTTTTTCTCCTCTGTTTTGCAAGTCAAGAAACTAGCTGGACTGGACAATGTGTAATTAACAAATTAACAAACATCTATTGTTTAATTACCCCTTTGTCTCAGTCATCCAGGATAACAATACAATAAGCTACAACACATGTCAACTTAAAAGTCAATATTACAGGCTTATACAAACAAAAGTCTGTGTTTTTGTGTCAACAAAAAATCAAACACATAAATTCAAAAGTGAACATATAGTTAACAATCTATGCCTCCTGGCTTACTGAAAAAAGATGTCTGGATAATTAGGATTAAATGCTGTGTGGTCAGAGTCCTCAAGAAGATTTCCAATAGAGAGGATACTAAGCCGCTCTCCCAAACATCAAGGTAACACATATCAGAGCAGTCCTAACTAGAGTTGAGCGAAACAGGTCGGTCAATTTAAAAAAAGACAGACTTTCGCCAAAGTCGGGTTTCGCCGAGCAAAACCTGACCATAGCAGTGAGGTCAGCCACATGTTTGGCGAACCGAGCGCCAAAGTCGGTTTTCCCATAATGCTTGAAGGACCTTTTCTCGGCCAATGAGCAAGGACGCAGACTGTGGGCAATACGATGACATGGGCGCGGCCAGCACCATCTTAGAGAAGGGCATTGCAGCGATTGGCTTGCTTTGTGTGGCGTCACAGTGCCCATAAAAGCCCTAACCACCGACTGCCATTTTACTTCTGCTGATCTTAGCACAGGGAGAGGTTGCTGATGCTGGTTCTCAGCAGGGAGAGCATTAGGCAGGAAAAAATCAATAATTCAGTGCTTGTGCTGGTAGCGATTAGCTGTACAGTTACTGTGCAATGACAGGGGAGGATTTTGGTGTGAGCAGCAGCGCTGGTTCTTAGGCTGCCTGCCAGTGACAGGGGAGGAATTGCTTGTGTGGAGCAGCAGAGCTGATTATTAGGCTGCCTGCCAGTGACAGGGGAGGAATTTCTAGTGTGCAGCAGCAGAGCTGATTATTAGGCTGCCTGCTATCTGTATTGCTGTGTGTACCGTGCTGTGCAGACTGCTTTTTAACACAGCACCTACACAGCACTAATTGTTTTCTGCACAGTAACTGAGTGTTCATTTTTTCCCACACTGTATAGAGCTGTACGCTCCTCATAGTACCGTGTACCGGCTGGTATCACGGACAAATACATGCTGACTATCTGTGTGTGACTCCGGATATATATATGGAGATTTCAATTTTCCCCAAAACCGTATACAGCTGGTATCTTCTGATACAGTACCGTTTTTCAGCCTTGTGTATTATGGTCAAATCCATACTGAGATACAGTCTGTGTGTGACTCCTCAAATATATACAGAGATTTAAAAATTGCCCCAACACTGTATACACCTGTACGCTACTGATACAGTACACTTTTTCTGCTTTTCATATTCTGTTGTAATCCATACTGAGCCTGTGAGAGTGTGTGTTACTCCTGAAACATTTACGGAGATTTCAAATTACCCCAACACTGTATACAGCTGTACGCTACTGATACAGTACACTTTTTCTCCTTTTCATATTCTGGTGTTATCCCTACTGAGCCTGTGACCGTGTGTGTTACTCCTCTAATATATACGGAGATTTAAAATTACCCCAGTAGCATATACAGCTGTACACTACTGATACAGTACATTTTTCCCCTTATCATATTATGGTGTTATCCATACTAAGCCTGTGACCGTGTGTGTTACTCCTGAAATATAGACGGAGATTTAAAATTTCCCCAACACTATATACAGCTGTACGCTACTGATACAGTAAACTTTTTATCTTTTTCATATTCTGGTGTTATCCCTAATGAGCCTGTGACCGTGTGTGTTACTCCTGAAATATATACGGAGATTTAAAATTACCCCAACACTGTATACAGCTGTACGCTACTGATACAGTACACTTTTTATCCTTTTCATATTCTGGTGTTATCCATACTGAGCCTGTGACCGTGTGTGTTACTACCAGTGTTGAGCGATACTGCTCGATATCTAAAAATATCGGATCGGAATGGTATCGCCGATATCACTAAATATCGGCGATATCCGATTCCGATACCGGATGTCCCATGTAAGTCTATGGGAACAAAATATCGCAACTAAAAAAAACCTTTATTTCCTTGTAAACACTAAATATACACACATAGAATACATATATATATATATACATGTCATTGTGACATATATATATACATATATGTATAGTTTATACACTTCTACATAGTAAAATATCCTCTGATTCAATTGCCGGGTAAAGCCGGCTTCTGTGAAAAGACAGAAGCACCCGACATGAAATGACACTTGGTGTACATAGGGTTAACCATGTCTTTTCATGTCGTTTGCAATCTGATTTGCACAAACAATTACATCAGTCTATGTGTGCAAAATTTCACACCTGTAGGGGTTAATTAAAGGTGTAAATTCGTTGTAAAAAAAAAACGGACTTTTTTGCTACGAATTTACACCTTTAATTAACCCCTACAGGTGTGAAATTTTGAACACATAGACTGATGTAATTGTTTGTGCAAATCAGATAGCAAAGGACATGAAAAGACATGGTTAACCCTATGTACACCAAGTGTCATTTCATGTCGGGTTCTGCATTTTCACAAAAGCCGTCAATTGAATTAGCGGCTATTATACTATGTAGAAGTGTATGAACTATAAATATAAATATATATATATGTGTCACAAATTCAATGACATGTATATATATATATATATATGAGGTGTAAAATTGTTTAAAAAAAATCCGTGGGCTCCCGCCCTATTTTCGCAACCAGACAGACAAAGCCAGCGAATGGGGGCAGATAATAATAGCCCAGAGAGGGACCATTATTTTTGGCCCCCTGGCTACTAACATCTGCCCCCAGACACCCCAGAAAAGACAAATCTATAATTATATTCGCCCTTTCTGGCACTTTGCCCGTCTATTCCATTGCCCTGTAGCGGTGGCGAATGGGTTAATATGGGGTTAAAGCCACATTGCAATTGAAAGGTGACCTTAAGCCAGGTTAATAATTGAGAGCTGTCAATTAGACAACTATCAATTATTAATCCTATTGTATGAAATAAAAATAAAACACACACACTTTAATTAAAAATCATTTTAATGAAATAAAGACACATGTTTTTGACCATCTTTTATTTGACTGCAAAAACCATTTCCTGTAATAAAAATAAAATAAAAAAGCAAAATTATTCTTACCTATCCCATGCACAGTCAGGTCCCACGGTGTAATCCTTCAGAAAGGGTTAATGTTTACTGCAGGGACCGCAGCTAATGCTGCAGCCTCACAGTAAACCCCCAAATGAATGAGTTCCTCTCCTGGCTGACAGGAGAGGAAGTGGAAAGCTTAATTGATTGCTTTCCACTTTCACTTCAGGTCAGCCAGGGACACAATCAGTGACATCAGAGGGAACTGATTAACAAAAATAGGGGTTCCCTTCGAATAAAAAATGGCGTCGGGTCCCCCTATTTTTGTTAACCAGCCAGATGAAGCAGACCGCTGAGGCCTGGATTTTCAGGCTGTTAAGGAGCCAAGATCCATGGACCTTGCCAGCCTGATAATACCAGGCCACAGCAGTCTGCATATCTTGGCTGATTAACAAAAATAGGGGATCCCCTCGAAAAAAATTGGCGTGGGGTCCCCCCTATTTTTGTTAACCAGCCAGATGAAGCAGACCGCTGAGGCCTGGATTTTCAGGCTGTTAAGGAGCCAAGATCCATGGACCTTGCCAGCCTGATAATACCAGGCCACAGCAGTCTGCATATCTTGGCTGATTAACAAAAATAGGGGATCCCCTCGAAAAAAATTGGCGTGGGGTCCCCTATTTTTGTTAACCAGTCCCAAGTAAAATGCAGACTGCTGCGGCCTGGTATTAAAAGACTG
Organism: Oophaga sylvatica; assembly: GCA_033576555.1. Classification (NCBI taxonomy): domain Eukaryota; kingdom Metazoa; phylum Chordata; class Amphibia; order Anura; family Dendrobatidae; genus Oophaga; species Oophaga sylvatica. The sequence continues at coordinate 163,145,644 of JARQOD010000005.1, read as the reverse complement.
TCAAGGCCCATGGATTTTGGCCCTCAACAGCCTGATAATACCAGGCTACAGCAGCCCCACATTTGGCGCATCAAAAGATGTGCCAATTGTGGCACTTTACCCGGCTCTTCCCACTGCCCTGTAGCGGTGGCAAGTGGGGTAATAAGGGGTTAATGTCACCGTTGATTGCACGGTGACAATAAGCCCGGTTAATAATGGAGAGGTGTCAATAAGACACCGATCCATTATTAATCCCAAAGTTATTAAATGTATAAAAAAAAGACAAAGCAAGAAAAAAGTCTTTTAATGAAATAAAAGAGACAACACAGTTTTCATTAATTTTATTATACACTCATTCCTGCGACGCAATGCGACGCAGCACAGCTGATTACCTGCTTCCCCGGCGGTGACGTCATCGGAGTGACTGCTTTACGGCCGGGATTACCCAGCAGTCACTGCAGTTATCGCGAGAAACTGCATGTGACCGCCGGGGAAAGATGATGGCGGCCATGAAGCAGTCCAGCCCGTGACCGCCGGAGATCTTCTGCCAGGTAAGTGCCGCTGACTCCTGACAGACCCGACCGATGGACACTGACAGTGACAGTGACAATCCCGATTCCGGTATCCGATAAGACGAAAATATCGGAACTAAGTATCGAAAGGCCGATAGAGCTAATATCGGCCGATACCCGATACTTGCGGTATCGTATCGCTCAACACTAGTTACTACTGAAATATATACGGAGATTTAAAATTACCCCAACACTGTATACAGCTGTACGCTACTGATACAATACACTTTTTCTCCTTTTCATAGAATCATATAATCATAGAATTATAGAATAGTAGAGTTGGAAGGGACCTCCTGGGCCATCTGGTCCAACCCCCTGCTCAAAGCAGGATTCTCTAAATCATCCCAGACAGATGTCTGTCCAGCCTCTGTTTGAAGACTTCCATTGAAGGAGCACTCACCACCTCTCGTGGCAGCCTGCTCCACTCATTTATCACCCTAACTGTCAAAAAGTTTTTTCTATTGTCTAATCTGTCTCCTCCCATTCAGTTTCATCCCATTGCTTCTAGTCTTTCCTTGTGCAAATGAGAATAAAGATGATCCTTCTACAATGTGACAGCCCTTGAGATATTTGTATACAGCTAGTAAATCTCCTCTCAGTCTTCTTTTTTGCAAGCTAAACATTCCCAAATCCTGCAACCGTTCCTCATTGGAAATGGTTTGCAGATCGGTCACCATTCTGGTGGCTCTTCTCTGAACTTGCTCCAGTTTGTTAATGTCTTATTTAAAATGTGGTGCCCAAAACTGGACACATTATTCCAGATGAGGTCTGACAAAAGAGGAGTAGAGGGCAATAATGACCTCACGTGATCTAAACTGTATGCTTCTGTTGATACATCCTAGAATTGCATTTGCCTTTTCTGCTGCTGCATCAAACTGTTGACTCATGTTCAGTCTGTGATCAATTAGTATACTCAATTCTTTTTCACATGTGCTGTTACTTAGCCCTATTCCTCCCATTTTGAATATGTTTTTTTCATTTTTATTGCCCAGATGTAGTACTTTGCATTTTTCCCTGTTAAAATCCATTCTGTTAGTTGCTGCCACTGCTCCAGTTTATTTATATCTTTTTGAATCCTCTCTCTCTCTTCTCTAGTATTACCTACCCCTCTTAGCTTTGAGTCATCAGCAAATTTGATCAGTTTACCCTAAATTCCTTCATCTAAATCATTGATAAAGATGTTGAACAATACAGGGCCCAAAACAGTGCATTGTGGTACCCCACTTGATACATTCTTCCAACTGGATGTGCAGCCATTTACGATCACTCTTTGGGTCCGATCACTAAGCCAGTTATGAATCCACCTAACAGTTGCCTTGTCCATCCCATACTTAGTCATTTTTTCAATAAGGATTGTGTGAGATACTTTGTCAAATGCTTTGCTGAAGTCAAGATATACTATATCTACAGCATTTCCCTGATCCACCCAGTCAGTGATTCTGTCATAGAAGGAAATTAAGTTAGTCTGACATGACTTACTAGTTACAAACCCATGCTGACTCTGTTTAATTACTTCATTCTTATCCAGGTACTTGCATACATGTTCTTTAATAATTTGTTCAACGATCTTTCCTGGTATAGAAGTCAGACTCATCGGCCTGTAGTTCCCTGGGTCCACCTTCTTCCCCTTTTTGAAGATAGGAACAACATTTGCTCTTCTCCAGTCTTCTGGGACTTCTCCTGTTCTCCAAGAATTTTCAAAGATTATGGACAGTGGTTCAATAATTTCTTCTGCTCTCTCCTTCAGTACTCTGGGTGTAATTCATCTGGACCTGGAGACTTGAATTCATTTAGGTTAGCTAAGTGTTTCCTCACTGTCTTTCTGTTTATAGATATCCTGGATTCTTCTATTCCTTTAATAGGACAGTGAAGATCAGTTGATGTTACATTTCCTTTCTGAGAGAAAATAGATGCAAAATAGGAATTTAACAGTTCAGCCTTCTCCACATCCTGTCTTACCATTTCATCATTTTCATCCTGTAAAAATCCTATAGCATCTTTAACTTTTCTTTTACTTTTGACGTATCCCCAAAATCCTTTTTTGTTGCTTTTGATGTCACTTGCAAGCCTTAATTCATTGTCAGCTTTAGATAATCTGATTTGTGCCCTGCAGGTTCTGCAGACGGCATTATATTCTTCTTTAGATATGCCTCCCTCTTTCCATTTGATAAACATTTCTTTCTTCCTTTTTAGCATGTGTTTAAGTTCTGTGTTCATCCATCCTGGTTTCCTTAAATGTTTCCCATTCTTCACTCTTTTCGGAATTGTTAACAATTGTGCTTTGAAAATCTCATTTTTCAAGATTTTCCATCCTTCCTGGACATTTTTGTCCTTAAGGGTATCCAGCCATTGGATCCCTCCAATTCTCTTTCTGAGTCCCTTAAAATCTGCCTTTCTGAACTCTAACCTTGATGTCTGAGTCTTCACAGGTCTTCCTCCTCTGGTTATCCAAAATTCTAAAATAGCATGGTCACTACCTCCTAGGGTCCCAGCCACTCTTACCTCCTCAACCGTTTCTTCCCTGTTTAAAAGGATTAGATCCAAGGTAGCAGACCCCTTGTTTTCTCCCCTACCTTTTGGAAGATAAAGTTGTCAGCAAGAGAGGATAAGAATTTCCTTGACCTGTTAGTTTTGCCTGACAGAGATTCCCAACAAATGTCTGGATAGTTGAAATCTCCCATGACCACTATGTCATATTTTTTGGAGAACTTGGCCATTTGATGCATAAAGAGTTCATCCATATCTTCAGCTTGCATAGGTGGCCTGTAGTAAATGCATACAATGGTGTCCTTTCCATTGTTCTGTCCTTGTATTCTTACCCAAACAGTTTCCACAGAACTCCCAGTCTCTGAAGAGTCAATCTCTGTGCAGATATATGCATTTCTAACATACAATGCGACACCTCCTCGTTTATCAAGTCTGTTTCTTGCAAATAAGTTGTATCCTTCTAAGCTTGTATTCCAATCATGTGTATTGTCCCACCAAGTCTCAGTGATTCCAATGACATCATACTTCTTCTCCTGTGTTAGCAGTTTCAATTCTCCTTGTTTGTTGTTCTAGTGTTATCCATACTGAGCCTGTAAGAGTCTATGTTACTCCTGAAATATATACGGAGATTCAAAATGACCACAATACTGTATACAGCTGTACGCTACTGATTCAGTACATTTTTTATCCTTTTCATATTCTGGTGTTATCCATACTGAGCCTGTGACCGTGTGTGTTACTCCTGAAATCTAGACAGAGATTTAAAATTACCCCAACACTGTATACAGCTGTACGCTAGTGATACAGTACACTTTTTCTCCTTTTCATATTCTGGTGTTATCCATACTGAGCCTATGAGAGTCTGTGTTACTCCTGAAATATAGACGGAGATTTAAAATTACCCCAACACTGTATACAGCTGTACGCTACTGATGCAGTACACTTTTTATCCTTTTCATATTCTGGTGTTATCCATACTGAGCCTGTGACCGTGTGTGTTACTCCTGAAATATATACAGAGATTTAAAATTACCCCAACACTGTATACAGCTATACGCTACTGATACAGTACACTTTTTATCCTATTCATATTCTGGTGTTATCCATACAGAGCCTGTGACCCTGTGTGTTACTCCTGAAATATAGACAGAAATTTAAAATTACCCAACACTGTATACAGCTGTACGCTACTGATACAGTACACTTATTCTCTTTTTCATAGTCTGGTGTTATCCCTACTGAGCCTGTGACCGTGTGTGTTACTCCTGAAATATATAGAGATTTAAAATTACCCCAACACTGTATACAGCTATACGCTACTGATACAGTACACTTTTTATCCTATTCATATTCTGGTGTTATCCATACTGAGCCTGTGACCCTGTGTGTTACTCCTGAAATATAGACAGAAATTTAAAATTACCCAACACTGTATACAGCTGTACGCTACTGATACAGTACACTTATTCTCTTTTTCATAGTCTGGTGTTATCCCTACTGAGCCTGTGACCGTGTGTGTTACTCCTGAAATATATACAGAGATTTAAAATTACCCCAACACTGTATACAGCTATACGCTACTGATACAGTACACTTTTTCTCCTTTTCATATTCTGGTGTTATCCCTACTGAGCCTGTGACCGTGTGTGTTACTCCTGAAATAAATACGGAGATTTAAAATTAACCTAGCACTGTATATGGCTGTGCGCTTCTGATGCAGTACACTTTTTTGGTTTTTATATTCTGGTGTAAGCCATACTGAGCCTGTGAGAGTCTGTGTCTGTTACTCCGCAAATATAAAGGGGATTAAAATTTTTCACCTTCACGTATATACAGTGGTGGCCAAAAGTATTTGCACCCCTGCAATTCTGTCAGATAATACTCAGTGTCTTCCTGAAAATGATTGCAATCACAAATTATTTGCTGTTTTTATCTTCATTTAATTTGCTTGCAAGGAAAAAACACAAAAGAGAATGAAGCAAAAATCAAATCCTTGATAATTTCACACAAAACTCCAAAAATGGGCCAGACATTGCGATAACCATCATTGAGTTTCTTACAATGCTCTGTTGGAATTGTAGACCATTCTTCTTTGGCAAACTGCTCCAGATCCCTGATATTTGAAGGGTGCCTTCTCCAAACTGCCATTTTGAGATCTCTCCACAGGTGTTCTATGGGATTCAGGTCTGGACTCATTGCTGGCCACCTTAGAAGTCTCCAGTGCTTTCTCTCAAACCATTTTATAGTGCTTTTGGAAGTGTGTTTTGGGTCATTGTCCTGCTGGAAGACCCATGACCTCTGAGGGAGTCCCAGCTTTCTCATACTGGGCCCTACATTATGCTGCAAAATTTGTTGGTAGTCTTCAGACTTCATAATGCCATGCACACGGTCAATCAGTCCAGTGCCAGAGGCAGCAAAGCAACTCCAAAACATCAGGGAACCTCCGCCATGTTTGACGGTAGGGACCGTGTTCTTTTCTTTGAATGACTTTTTTTTTTCCTGTACACTCTATGTTGATGGTTTTTCCCAAAAAGCTCGACTTTTGTCTCATCTGATCAGAGAACATTCTTCCAAAATGGTTTAGGCTTTCTCAGGTAAGTTTTGGCAAACTCCAGCCTGGCTTTTTTATGTCTCGGGGTAAGAAGTGGGGTCTTCCTGGGTATCCTACCATACAGTCCCTTTTCATTCAGACGCCGACGGATAGTACGGGTTGACACTGTTGTACCCTCGGACTGCAGGGCAGCTTGAACTTGTTTGGATGTTAGTCGAGGTCCTTTATCCACCATCCGCACAATCTTGCGTTGAAATCTCTCATCAATGTTTCTTTTCCTTCCACATCTAGGGAGGTTAGCCACAGTGCCATGGGCTTTAAACTTCTTGATGACACTGTGCACGGAAGACACAGGAACATTCAGGTCTTTGGAGATGGACTTGTAGCCTTGAGATTGCTCATGCTTCCTCACAATTTGGTTTCTCAAGTCCTCAGACAGTTCTTTGGTCTTCTTTCTTTTCTCCATGGTCAATGTGGTACACACAAGGACACAGGACAGAGGTTGAGTCAACTTTAATCCATGTTAACTGGCTGCAAGTGTCATTTAGTTATTGCCAACAGCTGTTAGGTGCTACAGGTAAGTTACAGGTGCTGGTGATTACAAAAATTAGAGAAGCATCACATGATTTTTCAAATAGTGCCAATACTTTTGTCCACCACCTTTTTTAGGTTTGGTGTGAAATTATATCCAATTTGGCTATAGGTCAATTATTTTTGTGTTTTTTCATTGAAGACAAATTAAATGAAGATAATAATACCAAAGAATTTGTGTTTGCAACATTTTCAGGAAGAAACTGAGTATTATCTGACAGAATTGCAGGGGTGCCAACACTTTTGGCCACCACTCAAGCTGTACGCCTCTGATACAGTACCATATATCTGCTGATATTTTGGGTCCATTCCCACAAATATGAGGAAGTACGGTGGAAGAGGCCGCAGACGTGGTCGTGGGGGGCTACTGGTACAGATGGTGGTGGTGGGTGAATCTGCTGGTAGTGCCAAAAGCACAGTAGCACCTAAGGCAGGAGGTGTTGAGCCTGCATCATCATCTGGCACCAGAAGGTCTGGAAGGCTCCCTTTTCTGGGATTACGTAAACCGCTTTCAAAGCCGGAGCATCAGGAACAGGCTTTGGCTTTCATTGCCGAAACAGCCTCCAGCTCTATCTCCTCCTCTTCTGAAGTTTCAAAAGCTCCAAGCACTGAGTCGTCAGTGCAGGCTTCTGGTCAGGAACAACCCCTTTCCTTATGTCCTTCACCCCCACCAAAAGTGAAGGATGCGGCAGGCCACACTTCAGATTACTCCATGGAGCTCTTTTCACATACCATGCCTGGGTTATCAAGTTAAATCCTGAATTCCCCAGTCCAAGGTGAATCTGACATGGAGTGCACTGATGCACAGCCACTGCTAGATGATTGTGCTGGTACATTCAACCAGAGCACTACATTGCCCTCGCAGTGTACTGAGCCAGAATATGACCCTGATCAAATTCAGGTGCCCCTTCCCGCATACTATACCACCTTACACGGTGACACAGAGGAAGGTGCAGATGAAATTGAAGAGGAGGTGATGAATTACCCGGTTGTTGACTCAAATTGGCATCCAATTGGGGAAGAGGGTGCAGCTGGCAATAGCTCAGAAGAGGAGAAGGATCCGCAGCAGGTATCGACATCTCAGCTGGGGTTATCTGGCAGGCCAGAAGCAGAATTGCAGGACAGCTTGGCCAGATGGTCAAATTAGCACAGTGCGCAAGTCCTGAAAAGTTATACCATAGTAGGAAGAGTCCAGTGTGGCATTTTTTTTTTCCAAAATCCTATTAATGAGGCAAAGGTTATCTGTAAGAAGTGCGGAAGGACCTTTAGCCGAGGGAAAAATCTCAGAAATTTGAATACCAGTTGCACGCTTAGACATTTACTGAACATGCACTTCAAAACCTCAGGTAGCACATGTGCACCGACTCCGACTGAAGTTAACCAGCAACGCTCCATCGCTTCCCCACTGTAAGCCCACTGGTTGGCACACCGCCAGCAAGAAATGTTGAGGTGTCGTCGCAAGGCCAAAGCAGTCAGGGAATCACAATGTTTTTGCAACAAAGGACTGCATCTAGGCCATCACCACTACAACCACCACCATCACCATCACCAATCCCATCTCAGTCTGTCTTGTCCAGCGATAGTTCCCCCATATGCAGCTCTCAAGTCCAGCTCACCCTACCAGACACTCTGAGTAGGACAAGAAAGTACTCATCCTCTTATCCGCGTACACTGGGTTTGAACGCCTACATTGCCAAACTGATATCATTAGAGATGATGCCCTTCCGTTTGGTTGAAAGCGCAGCGTTCCGAGAGCTCATGGCCTATGCTGTCCCACGCTATGACCTACCCAGTCGACACTTCATTTCTAGAAAAGCCATCCCTGCCCTCCACCTGCATGTGAAAGACCGCATTATTCATGCACTCAAACAACCAGTGATTGGAAAAGTGCACCTCACAACAGATGCATGGGCCAGTAGGCATGGCCAGGGCCGTTACGTGTCCATCACTGCGCACTGGGTTATGTGTTGGATCCAGGGTCCACAGGGGACAGCGGTGGTGGGACAGTGCTGCCTAGCCTACAGTATAGGCAACAGTTGACTGTAGGCGTTCGACCCTCCTCCTACTCCTCCTGAAGCGAAAGCTCATCAACAGAGCGCAGTCACACGAGCACTCCATCCGCAACTGCCAGTATTGCATACGAGGTGTCCCACTATCAAACAGCTAGTGGCCGGCTGTTTTAAAAATGATGTCTTTGGGCGACAACAGACACACCGCGGAGGTACTGGCCGACTACTTGCAGCGAGAAACTGAGTCATGGCTAGGCAGTATACATCTTGAGCTAGACAAGGTAGTCAGTGATAACGGCCGTAATTTTGTGGCGGCCATAGCCCTGGCAAAACTCAGACACATACCTTGCCTGGCTCACACCTTGAACCTGGAGGTGCAGTGCTTCTTAAATATTTATCCTGGGTTAACAGCCCTGATCCATAAAGTGCTAAGACTCCACAATGCACATGATTGAGAGGCTGTGTGAACAGAGGCAGGCTGCAATGCATTTATGGGAGGATACACAGGCAGGCAGTTTGAGGGCAGACATGGAGTTGTCGGGTGTGCAGTGGTCAAAGCTGAAAGACCTCTGTAAAGTCCTTCAGTGTTTTGAGGAATGCACACGGCTGGTTAGAGCAGACGACGTCATCATAAGCATGAGCATCCCACTTATGCGTCTGCTCATGCAAACTTTGACGCACATTAAGGATCAGGCGTCTGCAGTGGAGGAGGACTAGGAGGAGGAGGAGTGAAGCATTGATGAAAGTCAGCCATTGTCTGCTCAGGGAACTGTCCTGGACGAGGTGGAGGAAGAAGAGGAAGAGGAGGAGGAGGGGGGATGATTATTTTGGGGAGGAGGATGCTTCTCAGGGGCAAGAGAAAATGTTGGCTTGCCAAGTTCAGGTCCAGGATTTATGTGTGACTGGAGGGATGTGGATTTGGCAGAAAGTGCTCCTCCACCCACCACTGGCAGTGCATCACTGACACCTGGAACATTGGCCCACATGTGTAATTATGCCTTGCGGATCCTAAAAAGGGACCCCCGCATTGCCAAAATGATGAAGGATGACGACTACTGGTTGGCCAGCATCCTCGATCCACGCTTTAAAGGCAAATTACAGAACATAATGCCACAGGAGAACCTAGAGCTAATATTGGCCAACAAGCAAGCAACTCTGGTAAACCGTTTGTTAGAGGCATTCCCAGCAAACAGCAGTGGTGCAGGTTCTACCACGAGCCGTACTGGACCAAATGGAAGAGGTGTTCGTGGTGCACACAGCTGAAGTGGCATTGGAGACAGGGGTTTCATGACCATGTTGTGGACTGATTTCTCCAGGACAGCTCACACGTCTGGTAATCAGGAATCTATAACAACAGACAGGAGAAAGAAGTTGTCAACTATGGTTACAAATTACTTGTCCTCCCCTATCGATGTTCTCCCTCACCGGTCATTCCCCTTTGACTACTGGGCCTGTAAACTGGACACCTGGCCTGAATTGGCACAATATGACTTACAGGAGCTCGCTTGCCCTGCTGGTAGTGTGCTATCTGAAAGAGTCTTCAGTGCTGCAGGATCAATCCTGACAGAAAGAAGGACCCGGCTGTCGATGCAAAATGTTGATGATCTAACCATCATTAAAATGAACCATGCATGGGTTTCAAAGGATTTTGTCCCACCTTCCCCTGATGACACATAGGTTGCCAGAAAAATGGCTCGCTTTGTCCTCCTCTTCCTCGGACTTCTCAAATTCCTCAATTTGCAGCTGCTTTACGTCCATTATACACCTCAACGTATGCCATTTTTGCCACCTTCCGATTTGGGCTGTCCCCCCACCCCCTCCTCCACCCCCCAACTTTTTATATTCTGGTGTGAACAATACTGAGCCTGTGAGAGCCAGTGTCTGACTCTGACAAAATATACGGAGATTTACAATTTCCCCAACCCTGTATACAGCTGTCTGCTTGTAATCCATTACCATTTTTCTAGTTTTTATATTCTGGTGTGATCAAAACTGAGCCTGTGAGAGCCAGTGTCTGACTCTGGCAAAATAGACGGAGATTTACATTTTCCCCAACCCTGTATACAGCTGTCTGCTTGTAATCCATTACCCTTTTTCTAGTTTTTATATTCTGGTGTGATCAATACTGAGCCTGTGAGAGCCAGTGTGTGACTCTGGCAAAATATACAGAGATTTACAATTTCCCCAACCCTATATACAGCTGTCCGCTTGTAATACATTACCCTTTTTCTAGTTTTTATATTCTGGTGTGATCAATACTGAGCCTGTGAGAGCCAGTGTCTGACTCTGGCAAAATATACAGAGATTTGCAATTTCCCCAACCCTGTATACAGCTGTCCCATTGTAATACATTACCCTTTTTCTAGTTTTTATATTCTGGTGTAATCCATACAGAGCCTGTGAGCGTCTGTCTGTTACTCTGGAAATAAATACGGAGATTTACAATAACCCCTAGACTGTATGCATCTGTACGCTTGTGATACAGTACCCTTTTTTGAAGGAAGTCGTCCTCCACCCCCAACCGTAAGTGCATCATTGACACCTGGAACATTGGCCTACATGTGTGATTATTTCTTGCGGATCTTTTCATATTCTTGTGTAATCCATACTGAACCTGTGAGCATCATTGTCTGCCTCCTGAAATATATACAGAGTTTTTTAATATTTTCACTATACTATATATACCAGGTATCTGGTGATACAGTACCCTTTTTCATCTTTTTATATTATTGTGTAATCCATACTGAGCCTGAGAGCATCAGTGTCTGCCTCCTGAAATATATACGGAGATTTAGAATATTTTCCCCATACTATACATACCTGGTATCTGCTGAAAGAGTACCCCTTTTTCTTCTTATTATATTTTGGTGTAATCCATACTGAGCCTGAGAGCATCAGTGTGCTCCTGAATTATCGAGATAATTCACAACTATATCTGTTCTGTGAACAGTATTTTTACTTTATTTTAAATACATCTGACCTGAGAGCTCAGAGTTCTCTGAATATATGGAGATTTAGAATATTTTCACTAGACTATATATACATTGTATCTGGTGAAACAGTACACTTTTTATATTATTGTGTAATACATACTGAGCCTGAGAGCGTCTGTGGCTGCCTAATGAAATATATACTGAGATTTAGAATATTTTGTCTATACTATATATACCTGGTATCTGCTGATACAGTACCCATTTTCTTCTATTATTTTCTGGTGTGATCCATACTGAGCCTGTGAGCGTCTGTTATTACTCCTGAAATATATACGGAGATTTACAATGACCCCTAGACTGTATCCAGTTGTACTCATGTGATACAGTACCCTTTTTGCCATAAAGTCCTCCTCCACCCACCACTCTAAGTGCATCATTGACACCGGGAACATTGGCCCACATGTGTGATTATTTCTTGCGGATCTTTTTATATTCTTGTGTAATCCATACTGAGCCTTTGAGCGTCAGTCTGCCTCCTGAAATATATACGGAGATTTAGAATATTTTCACTATACTATATATACCTTGTATCTGGTGAAACAATACACTTTTTATATTATTGTGTAATCCATACTGAGCCTGAGAGCGTCAGTGGCTGCCTAATGAAATATATACTGAGATTTAGAATATTTTGACTATACTATATATACCTGGTATCTGCTGATACAGTACCCCTTTTTCTTCTTATTATATTCTTGTGTAATCCAGACTGAACCTGTGACAGTCAGAGTCTGCCTCCTGAAATATATACGGAGATTTATAATATTTTCACTATACTATATATATACCTGGTATCTACTGATACAGTACCCCTTTTTCATATTAAATTATTGTGTAATCCATACTGAGCCTGGGAGCGACAGCGTCTGCCTCCAATAAATATATACAGAGATTTAGAATATTTTCACTATACAGGAGCTCGCTTGCCCTGCTGGTAGTGTGCTATCAGAAAGAGTCTTCTGGCTCAAGAAGGCCGGGAAGGCTCCCTTTACTGGGAGTAGGTAAACTGTTTTTAAAGCCGGAGCATCAGGAACAGATTTTGGCTTACATTGCCGAAACAGCCTCCATCTCTATCGCCTCCTCTTCTGAACTTTCAAAAAATGCAAGGACTGAGTAGTCAGTGCAGGCTCCTGGTCATGAACAACACCTTTCCTTGTGTGCTTCACCCCCACCAAAATTAAAGGCTGTGGCAGCCGACACTTCAGATTACTCCATGGAGCTATTTTCACATAACATGCCTCGGTTATCAAGTCAAATCCTGAACTCCACAGTCAACATGAATCAGAGATGGAGTGCACTGATGCACAGCCACTGCTGGATGATTCTGCTGGTACATTCACCCAGAGCACTACATTTCCCTCGCAGTCTACTGAGCCAGAATGTGACCCTGATGAAACTCAGGTGCCCCAGATGAAACTGAAGAGGAGGTGATGGATGACCCAGTTGTTGACCCGGATTGGCATCCATTTTTGAAGATTGTGCCGCTGGCAATAGCTCAGAAGAGGAGAAGGATCCACAGCAGGCATCGACATCGCAGCAGCGGTTATCTAGCAGGCCCGTAGCAGTCCAAAAAGGTGTTAAAAAAACAAAAAGAGTTGCAGGACAGCTTGGCCAGACGGTCAAATTAGCACAGCGTGCAAGCCCTGAAAATTTAAACCATAGTAGGAAGAGTCTAGTGTGGCACTTTTTTTTACCTAAATCCTATTGATGAAGCAAAGGTTATCTGTAAGCAGTGCGGAAGGACCTTTAGCCGAGGGAAAAATCTCAGAAATTTGAATACCAGTTGTATGCTTAGACATTTAAAGAACATGCACTTGCAAGCGTGGACAGACTACAAAACCTACAAATCCCCCCGGCCGGCTCAGCACCTGACGCGCCGGGCAAGTGCCGGTCCCCTGACCAGGTGGGGGGCCGACTCGTGTGCGACGGCACTGGCATAGGGCCCCTCATAGTACAAAAATGTGTCTCTGACGGTGGGAGAGCACACTCGCCGTCGGACACACCGGTGTACTATGAGGGGCCCTGTGCCAGTGCCGTCGCCCATGAGTCGGCCCCCACTGCTTGCTCAGGGCCCCAGCACTTGCAATACTAACCTCTCCATGCTCCACCGCTGTGATGTCTTCCGCGTTTCCTGACAGTGACATTCAGGTTAGAGAGCGTTATGACGTCACGTCTGTAAGCCCTCTGCCTAAACAGTCCAAATGCAGAAAGCTGTAAGATGGTGATGCTGAGGAGTCCAGAGTAGAGCAGTGCACAGCGAGGAGAGGTATTTCATTTTTTGTAATGTTTGGAGGAATATATGGGGAGCATTAGACACTGGATCATTAATAATGGGGCCCAATATATTTGGTGCATGATTTTGGCCCATAAGACACTGGAGCATCATCCATGGGGCACAAATAATACAGGAGAATTCTAAATGGGGCAGATCAGACACTGGAGCAGCATCCATGGGGCCCATCATATACTGGAGCATTCTAAATGGGGCAGATCAGACACTGGAGCATCATCCATGGGGCCCATCATATACTGGAGCATTGTAAATTGGGGACATCAGGCACTGGAGCAGCATTTACGGGGCCCATTATACACTAGATCATTAATAATGGGGCTCAATAAATTTGGTGCATGATTTTGGCCCATAAGACATTGGAGCATCATCCATGGGGCACAAATAATACAGGAGCATTCTAAATGGGGCAGATCAGACACTGGAGCAGCATCCATAGGGCCCATCATATACTGGAGCATTGTAAATGGGGACAGCAGACACTGGAGCAGCATTTACGGGGCCCATTATACAGTGGATCATTAATAATGGGGCCCAATATATTTGGTGCATGATTTTGGCCCATAAGACACTGAAGCATCATCCATGGGGCACAAATTACACAGGAGCATTCTAAATGGGGCAGATAAGACACTGGAGCAGCATCCATGGTGTTATGAGCTCGGTTGCAACAATGTTATTATGTAATGGATTCAACCGAACCTGGGGTCCGCGACGCAGTTTATGTTCACTGCTGTTGAACACCCTTAGATTAGGAGGGTAATAACTGACAACTAAATATAAGGATCTTGCCTGTGAACTTCACATTGAGCAAGATATTGCATTTGCACTATCTCCGTTAACTTCACGGGAGAAGTGCTGACAACTGGCGTAGATGTAGCCCTGTTAAATAGCACAGAAGCCACTTGCCAGGTATTAGGTAGTGCATGGGACTCACGCCAGGAGTACGTGCTGCCAGCCGGTGTGCGACCGGACAGAGCAACTTCAAGATACAGCTGATGGCGATGCTCGCGTGCTGCCTACCGGGTTAAGACCGGACGGCGCAGCTTCAATATTCAGCTGGTGGCGATGCCCGTGTGACCGGACTAAGCACCTTCACTCTACAGTTGGCAAGTGATGCCCAGGTTACGCACCCCGCAGTCTGCTAAGGGTGTATAGCTACCCTATATTCATAGCAGGACTGCACCACGTTAGCTCCAGGTTACACGCCCCACAGTCTGCTCAGGGTGTATAGCTACCCTATATTCGTAGCAAGACTGCGACATTGGCTACCTGCCTGGCATAAGCTGAACCTGCCTGAAGGACCTGAGCTAATAAGCCGAGCGAACTCTGGCAAGGTCCCGGAGAGCAAAGCTAGAGAGAGCACGTCGAGCCCAGATTCTGGTACATCCACACATGAGCACTACCTAATTTAGTATGATCTGATCGCGCCGCGCCACGGACAGACAAGCTATTTAAGGGCTAAGCTCCGCCCCAGCCATCTCATCAATCGCATCACCGTTGATGTCATTCGTGACCAATCAGGCGATGCCAGCTCAAAGGATCAGATGACCTCAAGCACCAATCATGGCTTGCCACGTCACGGACATGCTCAGTGCAGGCATTTCTGGACTTAGGCTTAAAACAGCCTTTTCTTGTTCCGTAACCTAGGTTTAAGGCTACTATGAACAAAGACCCGAGTAACTATTTGTGCCTCTCTAGTATTGGCTAGGTGTTGGGATCAACGGCGAAGCTGAGCAGCATCTGCCTTGGCCAGGTCTGGAAGGGAGACCACAGACTCCTTGGATCCAGGTTCAGATCCTGCCGATGCCTAACACATGGGGCCCATCATATACTGGTGCATTGTAAATGGGGACATCAGACACTGGAGCAGCATTTACGGGGCCTAACATATACTGGAACATTCTAAATGGGGCAGATCAGACACTGGAGCAGCATTTATGGGGCCCATTATACACTGGATCATTAATAATGGGGCCCATTATATATGGAGCATGAGTTTGGCCCATAAGACACTGGTGCATCATCCATGGTGCCCAACATATACTGGAGCATTCTAAATGGGGCAGATCAGACACTGGAGCAGCATTTACGGGGCCCATTATACACTGGATCATTAATAATGGGGCCCAATATATTTGGTGCATGATTTTGGCCCATAAGACACTGGTGCATCATCCATGGGGCCCAAATAATACAGGAGCATTCTAAATGGGGCAGATCATATACTGGAGCAGCATCCATGGGGCCCATCATATACTGGAGCATTGTAAATTGGGGACATCAGACACTGGAGCAGCATCCATGGGGCTCAACATATAATGGAGCATTGTAATTGGGGCAGATCATAAACTGGAGCAACATCCATGGGGCCCATCATATACTGGAGCATCATATGGGTTTCATTATTTATGGGGCATCATATAGGGTATGGAGCATCATATGGAGCACATATGGGGCCTATTCTGTATGGAGCATTTTATGGAGCCCATTCTGTATGGAGGAATATATGGGGCCCATCATATACTGTATGGCGCTTTATATGCGACTCATTATACTGTATGGAGCAATATGTGGGACTCATTATACTCTATGGGGACCGTCCTATACTGTATGGCACATTATATGGGGACCATCATATACTGAAGCATTATGTGGAGCTCATCATATACTGTATGGAACAGTATATGGGACCAATTATGTATGGAGCAATATATGGGGCTCATTATTCTGTAACACACTATGTGGTGCCCATAATACTCTATGGAGGACTATACTGTCCGTTTTTGAGCTATTGTAGATTTTAACATAGATATCAGTCATGTCATGTAAGAAGTGAAGTAATTTTCATTGTACTATACCTATATTTCTGTGCCCGGGGCACACGAAAACCAGGAGCCATCCCTACCCCCCCACAAGTTTAGCCAAATAACCCCAAGTTTTCAATGTGTAACTATTATTATAAAGTTAATTAAGGTTGCCAAGCTTAAGTAATAAGAATTTATGTTGTTGGCATTGAAATGGGCACTGTAGGTGTATTTACTGTCCTCCACTCCATGGCGACTTTGCTTCCCCATTGACTTGCATTTAGTTTCGTGTTTCAGTCGGACCCCCGACATTTCCCGATAGTCAGCCGATTTCATTCGACCTGACTTTTGAGAAAGTCGGGTTTCATGAAACCCGACTTGACCCAAAAAAAGGGAAAGTCGCTCATCTCTAGTCCTAACTAATGTATTTAAAAACTTGGTCATGTGTATAGTACCTATATGAGCAGGATTCAGACAGGTAATGTCCAATGTGGATACGCTGCAGAGGACGACCTTTATGTGCATGGCTGTTATGTTTTGGTAGCTGAGGAGGCAAGAGCAAAAAACCACAAAGGCAGCTAAACATCAGAGAGGTTGGAAACTAATAAGTTGCAGACCCCTAAACTAACCACACTACTAGAAGCAGCCGTGGGACGTTCCTATGGTGCCCTAGACGCCTTGTCACAGCCGGAGAGATAGCTACCCTGAAGATGGAAATAGGAAAGCTAACTGCCCCGGAGTAGAGCCCCAAATGGATAGGAAGCCCCCAAACATATAATGGCGGTTAGACAAGATGAAAACACGAACACAGACAGAAAACAGAATGAGCAAACGCTGGGGCCAAAACTGTCTAGATAGGATAGCACAGGAAAGAATACTGTCTGCAACCCAGAAAAACCCTAGGAAAAATTACAACACTTCTGAATCCAAAAACCCTGAGACCACACGGTCTCGACCATATATATGAAATCTCTGGTGTGAACACGCAGCTACCCAGCAGTAAAAAAAAATCACAAAGACTGAGCAATAGAACAAATACAAAAAGATAACAGAGACCAGCGCAAGCCCCCAAAGGGGACCCGGCTGAACTCAAAAAGCAAAGCAGCAAAAACCAGAATAATCAAACAACAGTAAAAAAAAACTGAAAGTAACTTATCTGAATGCTAGCAGCAGACAGCAGAAAGGCAAGCTGAATTCCAACCAAGACCAGGAAGAACAATTGATCACTGGCGAGGATCATGGGAGGTCAGCTCACTTATATCAGGCCAGTCCATCCCACCTGATAATCACTCCCCAACAGCAGATCATGGACCCCTGCCATCCAACATAGGTTCAATACCCTTAGCAACCACCAGAGGGAGCTTCAGCTGCGAAGTAATCTCCAAGACGTTCACAACACATGGCCACAAAGTAGGGATGGAAAACCCCCTAATCTAGCAAAAACAACCAATTAAATACAAACACATGGGTGATGCACACAGGCAGAGCGGCTTAGGATACATTTTTTGCAAAAAACGTATCAACCAAATACCTGTGACGATCCACTTTTGTATCTGTGGCAGATCTTTCTATCCATATTAAAACCTTTTTCCTTTTAGGTCATTGGGGGTTAATGTCAGTCTTTTCCCCTGGTGGCCACTGGTGTAATTACATTGCTGCTGACTTGATATTTCTGCCTTTTGGAGACCAACCAAACTGGTATCAGTAGCTTGCTGATAGCAGTGGTCCTTCTGCTATTTCCCTGATCTGGTGCCTTACTCTGCTGTGCGGTGCATTGCAGCAGAGAAAGCTAAGCTTTTGTTGTTTTGTTGATTTAACACCTAGGTGTATGTCCTTCCTTTCTTTGGTTATTTTGCTGTAGTTCCCTTTATTCACTGTCTCATCTCCTAGGGAGGGTTTGGGGGTTTAGCTCCATGCTAAACAGGAGACAGGGACAGGTCGGTGACTTGGGCCTCACTACCTTCAAATGTTCCCCCAAGTTAAGGAAAGACGGGGCCCTCCCTTAGCCTTAGGGGCAGTTCAGAGGAAAAGGTTCCTCGTCCCCTGTATTCTTACTACTGCCCAGTGACATTATTACCAACTGACACTTTTTTTTCCCTTTCTGGTGAGCCATGGCCCAAATGCAGGCCTTTGCCCAACTGCTGCAGACCCTCACAGATGAGCTTAAGGTGCTTCAGGGTGATGTGGTGCAGCAGTTACAGCAGTTGGTGGGGTTTTGGGCCTCGGCTAAGGTGCAGGCTCTACCAGAAACTAAGATATCTCTCCCTGACAGGTTTTCTGGAGGGAGAGATACATTTCTGATTTTTTAGGAGGCCTGTAAATTATACTTCAGGCTCCACTCCCTTTAATCAGGGAGTGAGGAACAGCGTGTGGGGGTTATCTTCTCCCTTCTTAAGGGTGATCCCTAATCTTGGGAATTCTCCCTGCCAACCGATTCACCATCCTTACGGTCGGTGGACGGGTTTTTTGCGGCTCTGGCGCTGGTGTATGGAGATCCTGATGGCATCTCTCTGGCGGAACCCCGACTCTGTAAAATCAAGCAGGGGACCGGCTGGCTGAGGAGTACTGTTCAGAGTTCAGGAGATGGGCCACTGACACACAGTGGAATGATCCTGCCCTTAGGAGTCATTTTGTGCAGTCTCTGTCCCCGAGGTTGCAGTATACTCTGGTGCAGTACGCCGCCAGCAGGTCATTGGAGGCAGCCATGTCCCTTGCCATCCGGATGGATAGACGCCTCAGGGAGAGGCATACAGCAAACTGCCCCCTGTTATCCTTGCTAGGGAGGAGGACACAGCTGAGCAGTCGGACGAACCCATGCAGGTGGGAGCAGTTGGTTCCCAAACAGGGTTGCCTGTGGTTTGACGTGGTGTGCGGGCATGTTTTTTCTGTGGGCAGACTGATCATTTCATTGGGGTCTGCCCTGCTCACGCAAAAATACCTGTGCCATCTAAGAAGCCGCATCCCCCTGGTTGTGTGGAGGGAGGCGACCGGGAGTGTATATTTCCTCCATTTCTTCCCCTCGGTGTACCCTGTCTGTGAGACTGGTGATTGGTGGGGTAACTAAGGGAATACTGGTACTTGTGGACAGGGGAGCAGGAGTCAATTTGGTTGATGTTTACTTTGTCCGGACCCATGGCCTGATGTGTAGGACACTAACAAAACCACTAGGCGTCCAGACCATTGACTCTGTCCCACTCAGCCAGGGGAGTGTGACCCAGGTCGTGCATGACATATGCCTGCATATAGGGACTCGTCATGAAGAGTCCCTGTCATGCTACGTCTTGGAGGGTATGCCAATACCCATCGTTTTAGGCCTCCCTTGGTTGAAAAAACACAACCCGGTCAAAGATTGGCTTCCAGGGAAGTAGTCAGCTGGGGTCAGTCGTGTGAGGGCTGCTGCCCGGTGGCTACTGTCTCTGCCGTCTTTCTGCAACCATCCCCTTCTTCTGCAGTGGGGGCAGCAGAGGTGCTGCCAATGAGTTGGGGCAAGTCCCAACCCTCACCACTAGCCAACCCTGAGAGTCGGAGCCCTCTTGGGAGGAGGGGTCAGAGGAGGGTGGTGTTTTTTTCTTAGAATTGTGTGAGTGGTAGGATGCCTCTGTTGTCAGTTCCTCCAAGAGTTCACCATCTTGTGGCAAACGTGTGTGTGGCAATAAACGTTCAGGTCTGGACCTGTGTGTGAACAAGTATGTATGGGTGTCCACCATCAACATCCGGTGGAAGTGTGCTCCTGGAGTCTGAAGTTCTCGGGTTATCAGGCTGTATCGTGTGTCGGCCATTCTTGGCCCAGGGACTTACCAGTTGGAGTTACCCACTGTAATGCCCATACATAACTCTTTCCCCAGGTAGGCTCTCTGGAGATTTGTGGCACCTCAGGAGCATACGTTATTGCCACTTCCATCGGTCCACATTTGCCATAAACCTGAGAGTCAGGTGACTGCTGGGGTGAACCCTGGTGGATCGAGGCATCCTCACTGTAGGTTGTTTTCTAATGAAGTGCGGTGGTTGAGGATCGAGAGGGGGTGCTGTCACGATCTTTTGGATCTGTAGCAGATCTTTCTTTCCATACTAAAACCTTTTTCCTTTTAGGCCATCAGGGGTTAATGTCAGTCTTTTCCCCGGTGGCCACTGGTGTAATTACATTGCTGCTGACTTGTCAGGGGAAGGCGGTGACCACGCCCACCATCCTTTAAAAGGTCACCTGAGGCTCAGCTGACTGTTGGTGATATTTCTGCCTTTTGGAGACTAACCAAGCTGGAGTCCGGAGCTTGCTGAGAGCAGAGGTCCTTCTGCTATTTCCCTGATCTGGTGCCTTACTCTGCTGTGCGGTGCATTGCAGCAGAGAAAGCTAAGTTTTTGTTGTTTTGTAGATTTAGCTAAACAGGAGACAAGGACAGACCGGTGACTTGGGCCTCACTACCTTCAAGTTTACCCCCAAGTTAAGGAAAGACAGGGCCCTCCCTTAGCCTTAGGGGCAGTTCAGGGGCCCAGGTTCCTCGTCCCCTGTATTCCTACTACTGCCCTGTGACAATACTCTGTTTTTTATCATCTTTTTTCTAGCACTTGCTGTTTGCTGTTACTTTTTTACAACAGAGTATTTTTATACATTTGTTTTACTGTGTTTTTCTTTGTTTCAGTCTTTTGGTGGTGTGAACACTGTCCTACAAACTTGTTCACTGTGTGCATCTCCCATGTGTTTGAATTTAATTGGTTTCTTGTTTTTGCAAGATTAGCGAGGTTTTCCACCCTTCCTTTGTGAGCCATGCACATAAAGGCCATCCTCTGCAGCACATCCACATTGGACATTACCTGTCTGAATCCTGCTCATATAGGTACTATAAACATGACCAGAATTTTAAATACATCAGTTAGGGACTGCTCTGATATGTGTTACCTAGACATTTGGTAGAGCGGCTTAGTATACATTTTTTGCAAAAAAGTATCAACCAATTACCCTGTTTTTTTCATCTGTTTACTAGCACTTGCTGTTTACTGTTACTTTTTTACAACAGAGTATTTTTATACGTTTGTTTTACTGTGCTTTTCTATGTTTCTGTCTTTTGGTGGTGTGAACACTGTCCTACAGACTTGTTCACTGTGTGCATGGCCCATGTGTTTGTATTTAATGGGTTTCTTGTTTTTGCAAGATTAGGGAGATTTTACACCCTCCTTTGTGGGCCATGTGCATAAAGGCTGCAGCACATCCACATTGGACATTACCTGTTAGAATCCTGCTCATATAGGTACTATTCACATGACCAGGTTTTTAAACATATCAGTTAGGGACTGCTTTGATATGGTTTACCTTGATGTTTGGTAGAGCAGCTTAGTATACATTTTTTGCAAAAAACGTATCAAACAAATGTTAGGGTTCGAGTTCCCACTTCTGCACAAGGGGAATCTCAAGCTATTCCCACTGCGATCCCCATCAATCTCCGGCCACAGTGGAGCCTGCTCAGCAGAGACTTCGGTCCCTGCATCTCGCCCAGTTTGATGCTGTGCGGAGACTTGCTGCTGTCTCTCCTGGATCCTCTGTTGTAACCAGCGCTGGAGCAGGCAGCTTTGGGACTAAGTCCTCTGTTTCTCCAATCTGAGCATGCCCAGGGCAAGATCTCCCATTGGAGATCAGAGGTCACATGCTCAGATACAGCTTAGTCTCCTATTGGTCCTCCAGGAAGGTCCTGAAGCTGTTTGTGTTATGAAGCAGTTTCCTATTGGTCTGTTCTGGAAGGTCTTGTACTCGTGGCTACTATAAAAGGGTTGCATAACAGCACGGCCTTGTGCTAGTATCATATCTGTTACGTGCTTGCGCCAGTGTGGTCTTATGCATGTGGTTAGGGACTCGGCTGAAATAAGCCCCCAAAATACCGGCACCTCCGGTGAGGAGTTTGTGTGTTTGGATTCAGGGCTCTGGCTGAAATAAGCCCCTAGTATATCGGCACCTCCGATGAGGAGTTTGCTATGTGTATGGCATGACCACAGACTGCAATCGCTTAGCAGTCATCTGTATCATCTGTGAGTCTGACAGGACACAGTCTTTTTCACAGGGGCTCTGTGAAGTAACAGAGTTCGCTTAAACTGCCATATAGCGCCACAGCGTTTTAGTTAGCGACTCTGTGGTCTAACGGAGTTCGCTTATACCGCCATATAGTGCTACGGCACTTACATCTGCGACTCTGCTGGATAACAGAGCTTGCTCATACTGCCTATTTGCGCCATTTTACTAGCAGCAGGCTCTGCCTGCACGGTGGACCCCGGGCTGCGAACGCACCTCTCCTTAATATCTTTTAGGTGCGTTCCGCCAGCCTTAACACCAAATACCGTTTTTTATCATCCTTTTACTAGCACTTGTTGTTTATTGTTACTTTTTTACAACAGAGTATTATACGTTTGTTTTACTGTGATTTTCTATGTTTCAGTCTTTTGGTGGTGTGAACACTGTCCTACAGACTTGTTCACTGTGTGCATGGCCCATGTGTTTTATTTAATTGGTTTCTTGTTTTTGCAAGGTTAGGGAGGTTTTCCACCCTTCCTTAGTGGGCCATGCACATAAAGGTCGTCCTCTGCAGCGTATCCACATTGGACATTAACTGTCTGAATCCTGCTCATATAGGTACTATACACATGACCAGATTTTTAAATACATCAGTTAGGGACTGCTCTGATATGTGTTACCATGACTTTTGGTAGAGCGGTTTAGTATACATTTTTTTTGCAAATAACGTATCATCCAAATACCCTGTTTTTTATCATCTTTTTACTAGCACTTGCTGTTTACTGTTCCTTTTTTACAATAGAGTATTTTTATATGTTTGTTTAACTTTACTGTGCTTTTCTATGTTTCAGTTTTTTGATGGTGTAAACGCTGTCCTACAGACTTGTTCACTGTGTGTATGACCCATGTGTTTGTATTTCATTGGTTTCTTGTTTTTGCAAGATTAGGGAGGCTTTCCACCCCTCCATTGTGGGCATGCACATAAAAGCCGTCCTCTGCAGTATATCCATATTGGGCATTACCTGTCTGAATCCTGCTCATATAGATACTATACACATGACCAGGTTTTTAAATACATCAGTTAGAGACTGCTCTGATGTGGGTTACCTTGACGTTTGGTAGAGCAGCTTAGTATACATTTTTTGCAAAAAAGTATCAACCAAATATCCTGTTTTTTATCATCTTTTTACTGGCACTTGCTGTTTACTGTTACCTTTTTACAACAGAGTATTTTTATACGTTTGTTTTACTGTGCTTTTCTATGTTCCAGTAGAGATGAGTTGATGACCAATCTCATTTGGACAAAAAAAATAGATTTATATGCAGGGAAGAAGGGGGCATATCTCATATACAGTATAAAAAAGTGCAAGTACATAAGAAAAACAATGCCAGAATCAGAAGAACAGCAATATTTATAGTAGTCTAAGAAAGACATACCCATCTTAAATGACACTTCCTCTTTAAAAAACTGTAGTAAGAAAATCATTAATAACTTTAAAGCCTCCATCACACTAAGCGAGATCGCTAGTGAGATCGCTGAAGCATCACCGATTTTGTGACGCAACAGCGACCTAGTCAGCGATCTCGCTTAGTGTGACATGCAGCGATGATCAGCCCCCCTGCTGGGTATCGCTGATCGTCGTTGAATGTCCTGGACCATTTTTTCATCGTTGGTCTCCCCGCTGGCCAGCGCGCATCGCTGCGTGTGACAGCGGGAGACCGGAGATCAGCAAGCTGGGAGCTGGTATCCAATGTACACATCGGGTAATTAAGCGCTGCGCGGCGCCTAGTTACCCGATATGTACCCTGGATACCGGCTCCCAGCTTCTGCTGTAGAGCGCTGAGAGCCGGTATCTAGGGTATATATTGGGTAACTAGGTGCCGCGCAGCGCTTAATTACCCGATGTGTACATTGGATACCAGTGTGCTCTCTGGTCCTGATCGCTGGTGAGTCTGCCCATGTGACAGCGCACCAGCGATCAGCTGACGATGTCCCAGCGATCCCATCCACGTCGTATCGTTGGTGGGATCGCAGGGACATTGAAGAGTGTGACTGGACCGGCTGCAATTTTAGTGAACAAATCAAGTAAGCACTACAGTACATGAAATTATCAGGCTGTAATTACTATAATCTATATTCATGAGAGATAACCTGTTCATTTCAGACACTGCCACAAACTTCTTTAGCTTTTCTTTGAGGTGTCAATATTTGAATTGTACATGTATCCAAATGTTTAGGTTTAAGCAGTTATTGCCTCTGGCAAAAGAATGACTAGACACACAAAGTATACATATTTCAATTCATAGAGATGGGAATTATCGAAAGTCATCCACTCTCTAGAAGGACATTTATCTCTGCATTTTACTTTCTACAGAAATATCCCTGACCATTGTTAATATTAGACAACTAGTAAAATTCACCAAGATAAAGCATTAACAAACCTTTTTAAATGGCGTGTCACAAAGTAACTAGCTTTATTATCATGTTTATGTGAAAAGATATGGTATAAAGAGAAACGTACCCATTGCAACTGAAAGTGCTAGTACTTGTGCTAAAAAATTACTAAGAAATATCCTCAGAATTGTGATTTATCCTTTGTCATTCTTTATGTCAGGAATGGACCTGAGTTATTCATAATCTAAAAGTCCTAGATAAGTTATCCCTCTCCCACTGACAGCCATGACTATTTGTGAATGAGTCTGCAAGTCATTACAAGCCTATATGTTTGGATACCATAAGGGTGTGTTTCCACGGTCAGGAAACACTCAGTAATTGCTGCGTGTTTGACGCTGTGTGCTGGCGCAGCATCAAACACACAGCGTCCAGATGTTACAGCATAGTGGAGGGGATTTCAAGAAATCCTGTCTCCACTATGCATTAAAATACGCAGGCGGGAGACCTGCGTTAACGGACATGCTGCGCGTCTTTTCAGATCGCAGCATGTCCTATTCCCTTGCGGCGACGCTGCGGCGCTGCAAGGAATAACACAGGGCTATGTAGCGCTGCGGTGAATCCGGATGTGTTCAATGAATACATCCGGATTCACCGCGCGTTCACAAGGGGGCGGGGCTTTGGGTGGAGCAGACTTTCCGCTCCGCCCAAAGCGCTGTGTTTCCTGATCGTGGAACCACAGCCTTAGACGTAGAATATAACTGTACATCTCCATGGCAGAGCTTTGTATAAAAATATTCAAAGCATCAAAGCATTGTACATGGCAAAAAGACATACTTATCTATGCACACTGTTTGGCAACATACAACATTTGGGGACCAGCCTAAAAATGAGTCTTAGAAGATAAATCAAAACTGATTGTGTACTAATGCTGCATATGCAGTAACTAAAGAAACTCTTTCCTGCCTCACCCAGCTTCAGTAAACAATATAAAATGTATGACCATCAAAATGATAAGAAGATAATGGTGTGCACATGGTCTAATAAGGCGAGGTGCAAGTGCAACGGATCAAATCCTACCATATAGAAATATAAAACACTGCACTCTCTATAGAAATTCTATGCAAAATCTTTAAGAATTTATTTATACAACCAAAAAAGGGGAGCACATTGTAAGTATAAGCGACAGGCAAATCATTTGACGTTTCGACTCTCCCGAGTCTTAATCATAAGTCGCTATAAGATAAAAGATAATATAATGAATGACAAAGCATAAATAACATGGTGTGATAATGAACATTTTCAGAGAAAATAACAAGTAAAAAAACCAAAATAACATTAAAAAAATATAACACCATAGAGACTCAAAAGCAACAATTAAACGCCTTAAGATGTAGAAAGTGAGATATTCGCCTTTAAGGGGAAAAAGGTGATTAAAACCAAACCCAAAATATGAGTAGAGGGATAGAAAAATGAACACATAGGGAAAAATAGGATGAAAATAAACAGGAACAAGATTACCTGTAATATAATGGTTCAGCACAGAAATAGTGAATTTCTGGTAAGAGAAATTGTGGGGAGTAAAAGGAGATATCAGCGTTAATGTGATCTTTATACACTGGTAACCTGGTATAATTGAAAAATAAAAGCAATACCTGCAGGTTTGTAAGGAGTAATGAAACGCCATATACTAAGTGCATAGATATATTAGACCTATAGAAACAGGAATGTATAGAGGACAAAATATGGATTAAAGTTGCCCTAGAATTATTCCCATGATCAAAAAAATAAGGTAGACATAAAAATGATGTGTAATACAAAGGTAATTACCTTTATGGTTGTAGATAAGGGTATTAAACAGAAAAAATAAGAGCCGGGTAAGTAGTGGACCTAAATAAAGGTGTAAGAAAAGAGAAGGTGGATTAAGTAAGCGCCTAATAGATATCAGTCTGTTAACAGCAGAAAAGTATATCGGGCTTATCTGCTATACGGTGGAGTATAGGGGGAGTACCTGGAGAAGATGGTGTCAGAACAGCGCTCCCGCGCCTTGCTCTGTGATGGCGTGCTGCCAGAATGAAGGAGGAGTGTATAAAAGCCGGCGGCAACCGCCGGACCGGAAGTGAGTCATCCAGACCGGAAGTGCCATAGCCGACAGTGGAAAGAGACCTGTGCCTGCATCCTGATTGTTAGGGACGCCAGAAGAGTGCGATATGCAAAAGTATGGAATGGCTGAATGATTATTAAAAGCATTAATGATTGAACATTATGATTGGAAGTAAAATTAATGAATGGAGTAGGGGCAGAAATAGGTGACATATAGCTGGGGCATGTTAGGAAAAAAGGCCAACTGTATAAATATGAATAAAGGTAACCGATATATAGGAGAGAAAAAAATTAAAATAAAGGAGGGGGGAATGGGAAAATATGGGGGCAATTGAAACCTGATATGTATCAAAAAAGGGGGTTGAGAGTAGTATATCAGGCTAGATTCAATATAACTCATCAGTGTGCAAAATGATCAGCGAGTCTAAAGAAATGAGAAAATTATTAATATGATATAGTGTACATGAAATTTAAACATACCAATCAATCTCACAATTAAGGCCCCTTGGTGACAATGTATCAAGGGTATAGATCCAGTATGTTTCTCTGGATTTGAGGATATTGATATGATTGCCTCCACGTCTGGGGCGTGGGACCTTCTCAAGAACTTGAAATTTGAGTTGCGCTATTGTGTGTTTGAAAGTTTTGAAATGATCCGGAAGTGGTAGCCAAGTTTTATTGCAGCAAATTGTGGACTTGTGACTGGCTATTCTGTCTCTGACATATTGAGTGGTCTCCCCTACATAGAGGAGATCACATGGACATTTGATGACATAAATGACAAAATTTGAATCACATGTGAAGTAACCATTGATAGGATATGATTTCCCCATTCTGGATGTAGTACACTGTCAGATTTACTCATGTTTGAGCAGGCCGCACAGACCAATCATGGAAAAGTGCCTTTTCGGCGAGTATGTAGAAGTTTTTGCGTAGAGGTAATCTGAGAGCTACCCATATCAGCCCTTAATAATTGGTCCTTGATATTAGTGGGCCTTCTTGTACTGATCATTATAGGGTTCTGAAAGAATAGGATATCCGGATAAGCCTGAATTAGGAGAGGCCAATGTTTTTTAATTGCAGAATACACCTTTGGCATAAAGGGGTGGTAGTAATGGTATCCTTTCCTAGGGTTGCCGCAGGAGAGGAGGGGAAGGCGGAGTTAGAGATTGCACCAATTCTTTTTCAAGGAGTTTATTTGGATATTGTCGATCCCTGAATTTATCCACCATATTGTTAAACCTGGTTTTGCAGTAGTTCTAGATTGGTAACTAAGCATGAGACTTGCTTGAACTGTGATCGCAGCAGACTGTCCTTTGTCGATTTTGGATGACAACTAGTATAATACAATAAACTGTTGCAGTCAATTGGTTTAGTGAAAATATCCGTTGTCAGATGACCCTCGGAATCTTTGAGTACCAGAGTATCCAAAAATGGGATACGTGACGTATCATAGTGAATAGTAAATTGGAGTTCGGGGCGAACTGAGTTAAGGTACTCAAATAATGATAGTAGGGCCGCTGAGGTGCCCGTCCAAACGAGGAAGATGTCATCTATGTACCGATGGTAGGTCAATGTATGTTGTACAAAGAGTTCATTATTGTAAACATATTCGGATTCAAAGAAGTCCATATACTAGTTGGCATAGGCCGGGGCTACATTTGAGCCCATTGCGGTCCCACGCGTTGGTACATAAAAGGTATCCTCATAAAGGAAAAAGTTTTCATAGAGGACCAATTTTAGTTAATCCAGGCATAATTGAATAGAGTTAAGGGTATGCCACACTAAGCGAGATCGCAAGCGAGATTGCTAACGAGATCACTACTGCGTCACCATTTATGACGCAGTAGCGATCTCGTTAGCGACTTAGCTGTGTGATTCCAAACACATCTCATCAGCGATCTGTGATTCTAAACACATCTCATCAGCGATCTGTATAACGACCTCTGCGGTCGGGAAAACCTAGTCCCACCTGCGATGCTGGTGAAGTCGTTCATAAAGGGTGTCACACTCAGCGATTCAGGCTCACCAGCGGGACACCAACGACCAAAAAACGGCTCCGAACGTTAATGAGCGATCAGCGACATCTCAGCAGGGGCCACACGCTGCTACATGTCACACACAGTTAAGTCGCTAACGAGATCGCTACTGCGTCATAAATGGTGACGCAGTAGTGATCTCGTTAGCGATCTCGCTTGCGATCTCGCTTAGTGTGGCATACCCTTTAGACGACTAATTAGAGCTATCCAAAAGAGATTTAGTGGCTCTAATCCCCTTCTCATGTGTTATGGAAGTATATAGGCTACTAGCATCAAGAGTAACCAAAAGGCTTGAAGCTGGTATGGTATTTAGTTGTTGGATGATACTGAGAAAGTGACCCGTATCCAGTAAAAATGATCTTGTGCCCTTGATTAAGGGTGTAAGTATCTTTTCTAAATAGACAGAAAGTGGAGAAAGTATTGAGTTAGTGGAAGCCACAATTGGCCTTCCAGCGGGGTTATAGAGATCCTTATGGATTTTGGGCAAGATGTAGAAAACGGGAGTGATGGGAAGGGGGTTCTGTAGGAAGGTAGCCGTTTTGGTATCAATAATATGATTATCCAGAGAAAGTTTAATGAGGTCATTTATTTTCTTTTTAATAGTAGGGGTAGAATCCCTTGGAATAATCTTGTACGTAACTGAATGTGAGAGTTGTCTGCTAATTTCATGACAGTATTGGGTACGGTCCATCACCACAATGGCACCACCCTTGTCGGCTGGCTTAATAATAATCTCAGAATTTGAGCGTAGTGATGTAATGGCCTGTTTCTCCTCAAGAGAGAGGTTTGAGTGGGTGGGGAAGAAACCCAATTTTTGCTGATGTACTAGTGACTTGACCTCTCGGTCCACCAAAGAGATAAAAGTTTCCACAGGATGATAGGGATGAGGTGGAGAGAATGAGCTGGGATTGCGGAGACCTAAGTTGAGAATGGATAGTTCCAGAGGAGGATAGGCGAAAATACATTAGTTAATGGTGAAACAGCAATCTCACATTACGGTAAAAGTATTGAAGGTCCTGTTCTAACTGGAAGGGGTTCCAGCTAGGAGTCGGGCAAAATGATAGTCCTTTCTGAAGAATGGAGAGTTATGTTGGCGAAAGGGAGTATCTTGAGATATTAACTACCAAATTCTGTAGCCTACCTGCGAATGTGTGGTCATTTTTTCTCCGCAATCGTCTTGTCCGTTTGTGTTGTGTTGACCTCCCTTGCGGCTTTTGAATAAAAAATGTGGCCTGCTGGTTCCCACTGAGGAGTGGCTGCCGGAACTGAATGATCCATATCTTCGGAGGATGATTGTCTTGGCCAGGTTCCAGGACCAGTAGAATCGCTCCATTTATAGACTTTATAACAAGGACTACTAGTAAGTTGGGTCTCAATGGCTTGGATGGATTTTTAAGTATCCACAATCTCCCTCTGGAGATATTCTATTCTGAGAATGATATCTAGTGAGCATTTGTTCAAAAATATTTTATATTTTTCACAGAATTCCTTTTTATCTGAGTCTCTATGGTGTTATACATTTTTATGTTATTTTGGTTTTTCTGCTTGTTATTTTCTCTGAAAATGTTCATTATCACACCATGTTATTTATGCTTTGTTATTCATTATATTATCTTTTATCTTATAGCGACTTATGATTAAGAATCGGGAGAGTCGAAACGTCAAATGATTTGCCTGTTGCTTATACTTATAATGTGCTCCCCTTTTTTGGTTGTATGAATAAATTCGTAAAGATTTTGCATAGAATTTCTATAGAGAGTCCATCAAAATGATAATCGCAAAAACAAAATTGATATGTTTTAGAGATGAGCTGTTCAATTTGAGGGAAAATGTTCCATAGGGCAGGTCAGTAGTCTCTGGCCACTGGATGTGAGGCTCTCGAGTGTTTTATTTTCTGAGATCACTGGCATGGGTTTTGATTTTTCAGATTAATGCAACATCATTTTTGAGTTATGCCTCAATGATGATGTCACACCATAAAGGCAAAACAAAGGCTGTGCGAGTGATCCCAGAAGGTAAGACACTAGAGAGCCTCCCCTCCCATTCAGTAGCAAGAGACTACTGACCTCAATGATGTAATAGAGTCACACAAACTGATGTCCATCTTTAGTTAGTTTGCTTCTAGTTACAGTTACTAATTAAATGTAAAAATATGATATGCACAAAAATCCTGTGAGGTTCTCTTTTATACACTCTCTTTCATTGACTTTATCACTTTTGCAATCAAAATTGAAAAAAAAAAGTTTTCTACATGACCAAGAGATAATCAACTAGTCTTCTCAAAACTCTCGGAAAAGATCAGTTTCTGGTTGACACACAACCATTTAAAGCACTACTCTCTTAAAATAAAAGATCAGGCATGAACAGCCTTGTCCATTCAGCAAAATCATCTCACATGCTCCTCAGCATTATAAAAAATGGAAGAAATCAGGACAAAAAAGTCATCCGTGGTTGTTCGACCATTTGTTTCATAAGCTGGAGAAACTCAGGCTGTCTGATAAAAGCATTTAACAGACTGCTGTTTATATATAATATACAGGTCTCTCTTGTAGGGATCTGGTTGATAGAATATCGAATATTTATGACTCTATATTTTTATGGGCTATGAACCATTTAGATGGACTATGTCACTGTTATGGCATAAATTTAAGAAATGACGCGCACTATGTCTAATAGATGAGGTGCTGGCTGAACCTGGATCAAGTCCAGAAAATAGTCATAAAAGGAAAAGAGCTGCACTCAAAATAATGATTTTCTTGAATGCAAGTGAAAACATTTATTAATTTCACCACAGAAAGGCATGACAAGATAACAAGGTGTTAGGGTCTGCGGAACGCACCAAATATATGAGGTAGAGCCGGTGCGTTCGCAGCCCGAGGTCCACCGTGCAGGCGGAACCTGCCGCCAGCAAAACGGCGAAAGTAGCGAACTCTGTTATCCCGCAGAGTCGCTAAAATAAACGCCGTAGCGCGTTGTGGCAGTAAGTGCGAACTCTGTTAACCCCTTACTGCCATCGGACGTACTATCCCGTCCATGGTACCTGGGCCCGTATGACCGGGGACGGGATAGTACGTCATAGGCGATCAGCTGCGCTCCTGAGGGAGCGCAGCTAATCGCCGCCGGGTGTCAGCTGATTATCACAGCTGACACCCATGACTGTGTGTCAGGAGCGGTCACGGACCGCTCCCGGCACATTAACCCCTTGCACACCGCGATCAAACATGATCGCGGTGTACTGGGGGCACAGGGGAGGATCGCGCAGGGTGGGGGCTCCCTGCGCGCCCCCCTGAGACCCTCAGAGCAGCGCGATGTGATCGCGCTGTTCTGAGGGCTTCCTCCCTCCCAGGACCCGGATCCAAGATGGCGCCGGGGTCCTGGAGGGAGGCGGCTACCTCAGTGCCTGCCGAGAGCAGGCACTGAGAAGCCTGCATCTATGCCTGTGCGATCGCTGGTGTGACAGTGTGCTGTGCACACTGTCACACCAGCGATCTGATAAAATACTGTGATGTCCCACCCTGGGACAAAGTAAAAAAGTTAAAAAAGTAAAAATAAACATGTGTAAAAAAAAATCCAAAATAGATAAAAAAAAAAAAAAATATTCCCCAATAAATTCACTTCTTCCTGTAAATAAAAAAAAAAAACAATAAAAGTACACATATTTGGTATCGCCGCGTCCGTAACGACCCCCCCTATAAAATTGTCCCACTAGTTAACCCCTTTAGTGAACCCCTTAAAAAAAAAAAAAAAACGAAGCAAAAAATCAATGCTTTATCATCATACCGCCCAACAAAAAGTGGAATAACGCGCGATCAAAAAGACCGATATAAAAAAACATGGTACCGCTGAAAACGTCATCTTGTCCCACAAAAAACGAGCCGTCATAAAGCATCATCAGCGAAAAAATAAAAAAGTTATAGCTCGCAGAATAAAGCGATGCAAAAATAATTATTTTTTATATAAAATTGTTTTTATTCTATAAAAGCGCCAAAACATGAAAAAATGATATAAATGAGGTATCGCCATAATCGTACTGACCCGAAGAATAAAACTGCTTTATCAATTTTACCACACGCAGAACGGTATAAACGCCTCCCCCAAAAGAAATTCATGATTTTGCTGATTTTTGTTCATTCTAACCTCCCAAAAATCGAAATAAAAAGCGATCAAAAAACGTCACGTGCTCAATAATGGTACCAATAAAAACGTCAACTCGTCCCGCAAAAAATAAGACCTCACATGACTCTGTGGGCCAAAATATGCAAAAATTATAGCTCTCAAAATGTGATGATGCAAAAACTATTTTTGCAATAAAAAGCGTCTTTTAGCGTGACAGCTGCCAATCATAAAAACCCGCTATAAATAGTAAATCAAACCCCCCTTTATCACCCCCTTAGTAAGGGAAAAATAATAAAATTAAAAAAAAGTATTTATTTCCATTTTCCCATTAGGGTTAAGGTTGCGGCTAAAGTTAGGGTTAGGGTTGGCGCTAAAGTTAGGATTAGGGTTAGGGTTGGGATTAGGGGTGTGTTAGGGTTAGGTTTGTGGTTAGGGTTGGGACTAGGGTTAGGGGTGTGTTGGGGTTAGGGTTGGAGTTAGAATTGGGGGGTTTCCGCTGTTTAGGCACATCAGGGGCTCTCCAAATGTGACATGGCGTCTGATCTCAATTCCAGCCAATTCTGCGTTGAAAAAGTCAAACGGTGCTCCTTCACTTCTCAGCTCTGCCATGCGTCCAAACAGTAGTTTATCCCCACATATGGGGTATCAGCGTACTCTGGACCCCAAGAGTTATTGTGCAATTTGTCCTATTTCTTCTGCTACCCTTGGGAAAATAAAAAACTGGGGGCGAAAATATCATTTTTGTACAAAAAAAAATATTTTTTTGTTTTTACGGCTGTACATTATAAACTTCTGTGAAGCACTTGGGGCTTCATAGCGCTCACCACACATCTAGATAAGATCCTTGTGGGGTCTATTTTCCAAAATGGGGTCACTTGTTGGGGATTTCCACTGTTTAGGCGCATCAGGGGCTCTCCAAATGCGACATGACGCCCCCAGACCATTCCATCAAAGTCTGCAATCCAAAACGTCACTACTTCCATTCCGAGCCCTGACGTGCACCCATACAGTAGTTTTCTCCCACATATTGGGTATCAGCGTACTCAGGACAAATTGGACAACAACTTTTGGGTTCCAATTTCTTCTGTTACCCTTGTGAAAATAAAATATTGGGGGCGAAAAAATCATTTTTTTAAAAAAAAAATAATTTTTTATTTTACGGCTGTACGTTATAAACTTCTGTGAAGCACTTCGGGGTTCAAAGTGCTCACCACACATCTAGATAAGTTCCTTGTGGGGTCTATTTGCCAAAATGGGGTCACTTGTGGGGGTTTCCACTGTATAGGTGCATCAGGGGCTCTCCAAATGTGACATGACGCCCCCAGACCATTCCATCAAAGTCTGCAATCCAAAACGTCACTACTTCCCTTCCGAGCCCTGACGTGCGCCCATACAGTAGTTTTCTCCCACATATTGGGTATCAACGTACTCAGGACAAATTGGACAACAACTTTTGGGTTCCAATTTCTTCTGTTACCCTTGTGAAAATAAAATATTGGGGACGAAAAAATCATTTTTGTAAAAAAAAAAAAGATTTTTTATTTTACGGCTGTACGTTATAAACTTTAGTGAAACACCTGGGGTTAAAAGTTCTCACCACACATCTAGATAAGTTCCTTGAGGGGTCTAGTTTCCAAAATGGCATCATTTATGGGGTTTCCACTGTTTAGGCAGATCAGGAGCTCTCCAAACACGACATGGCGTCCAGCCAATTCTGCGTTGAAAAAGTCAGACGGCGCTCCTTCCCTTCCAAACTCTGCCATGCACCCAAACAGTGGTTTACCCCCACATATGGGGTATCAGCGCACTCAGGACAAATTGCACAATAACTTTTGGAGTCTTGTTACCCTTGGAAAAATAAAAATTGGGGTGAAAAGATCATTTTTGTGGAAAAAATATGATTTTTAAATTTTACGGCTCTACGTTATAAACTTGTGTGAAGCACTTGGGGGTTCAAATTGCTCACCAAAGATCTAGAAAAGTTCCTTAGGGGTCTAGTTTCCAAAATGGGGTCATTTGTGGGGGGTTTCCACTGTTTAGGCACATCAGGGGCTCTCCAAATGCAACATGGCATCCAATCTCAATTCCAGCAATTTTGGTTGGAAAAAGTCAAATGGTGCTCCTTCCATTCCGAGCTCTGCCGTGCGCCCAAACAGTGGTTCCCACCCACATATGGGGTATCAGCGTACTCAGGACAAATTGGACAACAACTTATGTGGTCCAATTTCTCCTGTTACCCTTGAAAAATAAAAAATTAGTGACTAAAATATAATTTTTGTGGGAAAAAAATAGGATTTTTTATTTTCATGCCCGGGCATTATAAACTTGTGTGAAGCACTTGGGGGTTCAAAGTGCTCACCAAAGATCTAGATAAGTTCCTTAGGGGGTATAGTTTCCAAAATGGGGTCACTTGTGGGGGGTTTCCACTGTTTAGGCTCATCTGGGGCACTGCAAACGGAACATGACCCCCATCAACGTCTGCATTCCAAAAAGTTACTACTTCCTTTCCAAGCCCTGCCGTGCACCCAAACAATTCCCCCCCCACATATGGGGTATCAGCGTACTCAGGACAAATTGGACAACAACTTTTGGGGTCCAATTTCCTTGGGAAAATTCAAAAATTTGGGACTAAAAAATCATTTTTGTGGAAAATTGTTTTTTTTTTTTTCACACCCAGGCATTATAAGCTTTTGTGAAACACTTGGGAGTTCAAAGTGCTCACAACAGATCTAGATAAGTACCTTAGGGGGTCTAGTTTCCAAAATGGTGTCACTTGTGGGGGTTTCCACTGTTTAGGCGCATCAGGGGCTCTCCAAACACGACATGGCGTCCAATCTCAATTCCAGCCAATTTTAGTTTGAAAAAGTCAAACGGCGCTCCTTCCCTTACGAGTTCTGCCATGTGCCCAAACAGTGGTTTTCCCCCACATATTGGGTATTGGCGTACTCAGGAGAAATTGCATAACAACCTTATCTGCCCATTTTCTCCTTTTACCCTTGTGAAAATAAAAAAAAAGTTTGTAAAAGATCATTTTTGTGGCTAAAAAGTTAAATATTCATTTTTTCCTTCCACGTTGCTTTAGTTCCTGTGAAGCACCTGAAGGGTTAATAATCTTCTGAATGTGGTTTTGAGTACCTTGAGGGTGCAGTTTTTAGAATGGTGTCACTTTTGGGTATTTTCTGCCATATAGACCCTTCCTGTCAGGTCTCAGGTAACAGTAAATTTCTAAGCGTACATAAACGCGTGATCATGTGCTAATGTCCTCGGGGGAGTCACCCGCAATCTTTTGGCGTCGAACGCCAGACCCAAAAATACGGCAATCAAACTCCTCACCGGTTTTCGCGGAAAATCTAGGGCATTTAGGCACCGACCCTGGCCAGTACCAACCAAACTCCTCACCGATTAAGTCGGTATTCTAGTGGCTTATTTCAGCCGGGTCCCTAACCACACATACGCATGTCACACGGCGCATAGCAACAATGGTTGAATTAGCCCATGGGGGGGCCCAGCATGCTACCCTTTTTAGCAACACTACGGACCTTCGGGGGCAAGGCCAATGAGAAGCTTTTACAAACAAGTAGCTACATGACCTTCCGGTGGACCAATGGAGCCGCTGCAGCACCTTTGAACATGTGCCCCTGATTCCCAATGAGAGATCTCCTTGGGCATGCTCAATGGGAAAAGCAGGACTTTGTTCAAAGACGGTGCTCCAGCACTGGTTTATAATAGCAGATCCGGAAAGGCAGCAGCAAGTCATGCCAGTAGTGCACAGTAAGGAGGGGGCAAACGCCTGAACCGCTCTCGCGAGCAGGCTCCACGCGGCGGAGAGAAGGGAGACCGCAGCGGGACGGGTTCGAGACCCCCTTGTGCAGAGCGGGAACTGAACCCTAAATTACCCCCCCTTCTCTGGGCCTCGCTGCGTTCAAAGGCAGCGAGAGCTGCGGAGCGTGAACAGCCCGGCAGGCCCAGGACCTATCCTCAGGCCCATAACCCTCCAATCCACCAAATAAAATTTTTGCCTCGTTCCACCTTGCACCCAACAATGGCATTCACCTCGTGTCGTCCGAAACGAACCCGACGTCCCGGCAGATGACTCAGGCAACCGGGAGAACCACGGTTTAGGAGGGATAAGGAAGGTGTCGGAGAACCAAAGGGGCGAGGCGGAAGGGGCCCCAAACGGTAAACCCAGGGTTCACCTGTAGAACCTTTGAAGGGCCCCCAAATAGCGGGGTGCCCCCAATTTAGTGGATTCCACCTTACCCTGATGTTTCGGGCGGAGAGCCACATTGTCCCAGGAGAAAATTTCAGAGGGGGACGCCGATAAGATCGGCAGAAGACCTCATCCTTTCCTTGGAAGCCTGAATGGCATCCTGGGTGCGGTCCCATATTTTCCGGCTTCCACGCCCATCTGCCACCTGGACAGCGGAAGCAACGGCATGGGCACCGGTACCGCGGATGCTGGCCAAATTTAAGAGGAATGGGGTCTGTCCGGGGGAGTCAGCCACAGCATGTTTAGCGCAAACTCCGCTCACGGAAGCGAATCCCCAGTATCCTGCCTGGCAGAGACAAAATGTTCGAAGTAGGTACAAGGTCTGGTTGGCCCTTCTACAACCCATTCGTCCGGGATGATATGCAGAGGAGAGGTTCAATTCAATGCAGATAGATACACAACTCTCTCCAGAACCGAGATGCAAATTGGGGACCTCGATCGCTGCAACTTGTCTGGCATCCGTGTAGACGGAAGATGTGTCTAATAAATAATGCTGGGCCCAAGGCCCGTGCGGAAGGTAACCGTGGTAGCGGCACTAAGGCACCATTTTGGAAAGTAGGGCGGTGATCCCCCCAAATGAAAGTGCAACCCCGAGACTTGGGTAACCCCCCCACAAAGTCCATCCGACCTCTCCCAGGGGCCCGTCTGCCACCGGCAAAGGGAAAAAGTAACCCCCGTGGCCGTTGTCGAGGGGGGCTTGTTCCTGGCGCAGGAGACACACCCCGAAATACTCCCTGACGTCACGGACCTATGTGGGCCACCAATTCCTCGCCAATAGCTCGTTATCCTCTTTGGGCCCCCAAAATGTCCACCCCCCTGGACGAGTGTGCCAAGAGAGTCCTCCGGTCGCAAATTTGTGGGCACAAAAGTCTTGCCCGGAGGCACAGCTCTAGCGAAAA
Organism: Oophaga sylvatica; assembly: GCA_033576555.1. NCBI lineage: Eukaryota > Metazoa > Chordata > Amphibia > Anura > Dendrobatidae > Oophaga > Oophaga sylvatica. The sequence goes on along the minus strand of JARQOD010000005.1, from coordinate 163,107,551 downwards.
CCGGGACAGTTTTCAGGCTTTCTTCAGGGACAATAAGCCGGGCCCTATCCTCCTCCCAATGCACAAGGAGCGGAAGGGGGGTCGGCCCCCAAAATTTTCACCGGGGAAAAGGGGGGTGAAATGGGCCGAGAGAAAATAGGGGGCCTCTGGCCTGGGAGAATTTGCCGCTGAGCCCCTTTTAAAAAAAACCAAGTTCGGTGGTCGGGAAGACTTGGAAGGGAAAAGCTCCCCAGAATGTCCCACTCTGAGAAGGCCAATTTTTACCCCAATCCCGTCCCCGATGGAATAATTCCTCTCTGCTGGTGAAAGGTCTTAGAAAAGAAGAACAGGGGCTTCCCCCCAAACCGGCATCCTTTTGATATAGGAATGTCCACAAAAAAAAGAGGCTCCACCCTAAACAAACGGTTTATCAACTCAGGGCCCATGTAATTTGGGAGCATGGCAAAATGCACTTGATGGAAAAAGCCTTGGGATCTCCTCAGACCCCCAATTGGGATTTCTCCCTTCTTGGTGAGGGGGACCAAAAGGGGCTACCAAAGTCGAGAAAAAGGGGGAAAAACGGCATAAAATTAATGAAAACCCCCTAAAAGGGTGACCACTTTAAGAAATGGGGTTCTTTTTCCCGTCCATTACAGCCGTAGTTTTTTGGAGATCCAAGCCAAACCCCGGGGGGAAAATGATATAGCCCAAAAGGTAAGGACTCCCGCTCAAACACACTTTTTCCCGTTTGCTAGGGGGTTTTTCCCGTAAGGGCAAAAACTTTGTTGACTCCCCCCGGGGAGGTCTTATTGGGGAAAATGAGAAAATTTCCCCGATAGACTACCAAAGGGGGGAGAGCATATCCGGAAATTTCATTGACAAAGCTTGGAAAAAGGGGGCTTAAAGCCCGAAGGGCATCACCAGGATCAATGCCCATCCCTGGATTTAAAAATTTTTTCCCCCCCCACGGGGGCGAATTTGGTTATAGGCCCACTGCCCCAAACTTTTGGAATACTCTTGCTCCCCCGGGGGGCCCATCAAAAAACCAGAGATTAAGGGGCAACGGGTACTTATTCTTGCGGTAAGGGGGTTAAGACCCCCATCAAAACATTGGGGGGAAATTCTCCGTTTTTTTTTTGCACAAAAAGAACCCTGCCCCCCTGGTGACACCGACTTCCCCAAGAACCCTCTTGACGATTCTCCCCCAATGTCTGGGGGTGGCCCCGTCCAGGGAGCGAGAGGGGTATCTCCCCCCGAGGAGGTTTTTTCTCCCCGGAAGAGACAATAGACATGTAGGGGGTTTGGGGGGGAGTCTCCCCCCCCTTTTGGGAAAAATCGATTGCCCCCAAAAAATGAGGAAGAGAAATGAGATCTACGGGTACCCGTGGGGGACCTGAAAACATCCCTGATACACCTCCCCTACATGAAAAACCCCAACCCGTACCCCCAGAGGGCCACTATTGGGGAGATGGAACAGAGCCAAGGTACTCCCCCCCAAAAACCCTCTATTCCCCCCGGGGGACAAGAAAAGAAAATCTTCCTGATGGGACGGGGAAATTAATAAAGTAAGGGATCGTCTGGTGGGGGGTTTGGGATGGCAGAGTTATCCCTTATATCGCACATACCGGGGTTTGGGGAGACACCAGAGGTATAGTGGGCGGAGAGCAAATGCAGAGGACAGAAATTCCCCTCGGTCCGGAATCCACACAGAGCCAGCGGAGAGCGTGGATGGGCCTATGTAATTGTCCCTTTAAAGGACAACTTGGTGGGGAAAAAGCCGGGGTGTCTAGTGAACCTCCCCCC
>JARQOD010000005.1:163035278-163105669 GCA_033576555.1 Oophaga sylvatica | reverse complement strand
GATCATGTGCTAATGTCCTCGCGGGAGTCACCCGCAATCTATGGCGTCTGAACGCCAGACCCTGAATACGGCAATCAAAACTCCTCACCGGTTACGCCGGTAATCTAGGGCATTTAGGTCACCGACCCTGGCCAGCTACCATACCAAACTCCTCACCGATTAAGTCGGTATTCTAGTGGCTTATTTCAGCCGGGTCCCTAACCACACATACGCATGATCACACTGGCGCATAGCATACAATGGTTGATATTAGCGCATGGCGGCCCAGCCATGCTACCCTTTTATAGCAACAGCTACAGGACCTTCCAGGAGCAAGGACCAATGAGAAGCTGTTACAAACACACGTAGCTACATGACCTTCCTGGTGGACCAATAGGAGCCGCTGCAGCACCTGAACATGTGACCCCTGATCTCCAATGAGAGATCTCACTCTGGGCATGCTCAGATGGGAAAACGCAGGACTTTGTCTCAAAGACGGCTGCTCCAGCACTGGCTATAATAGCAGATCCAGGAAAGGCAGCAGCAAGTCACTGCACAGTAGATGCACAGTAGAGGAGTGGGCAAGACGCCTGAACCGACTCTCTGCTGAGCAGGCTCCACTGCGGCCGGAGATGAATGGGAGACCGCAGCGGGACGGGTTCGAGACTCCCCTTGTGCAGCAGCGGGAACTCGAACCCTAACATTACCCCCCCTTCTCTGGGCCTCGCTGCGTTCAAAGGCAGCGATGAGCTGCGGAGCGTGAACATGCTCGGCAGGCTCCCAGGACCTATCCTCAGGCCCATAACACCTCCAATCCACCAAATAAAATTTTTTGCCTCGTTCCACCTTGCACCCAACAATGGCATTCACCTCGTAGTCGTCCGAAGACGAACCCGACGTCCCGGCAGATGACTCAGGCAACCGGGAGATGACCACGGGTTTTAGGAGGGATACATGGAAGGTGTCGGAGATACCAAGGCGAGGCGGAAGGGCCAAACGGTAAACCACAGGGTTCACCTGCTCGAGAACCTTGAAGGGACCCAAATAGCGGGGTGCCAATTTAGTGGATTCCACCCGTAGCCTGATGTTTCGGGCGGAGAGCCACACTAGGTCACCAGGAGAAAATGTCGAGCGGGACGCCGATAAGCATCGGCAGAAGACCTCATCCTTTCCTTGGAAGCCTGAATGGCATCCTGGGTGCGGTCCCATATGTCCCGTGCTTCCACAGCCCAGTCTGCCACCCTGGAGTCAGCGGAAGCAACGGGCATGGGCACCGGTACACGCGGATGCTGGCCGTAATTTAAGAGGAATGGGGTCTGTCCGGTGGAGTCAGCCACAGCATTGTTTAGCGCAAACTCCGCTCACGGAAGCAGAGATGCCCAGTCATCCTGCCTGGCAGAGACAAAATGTCGCAAGTAGGTGACCAAGGTCTGGTTGGCCCTCTCTACCAACCCATTCGTCTCGGGATGATATGCAGAGGAGAGGTTCAATTCAATGCAGAGTAGATGACACAACTCTCTCCAGAACCGAGAGCAAATTGGGGACCTCGATCGCTGACAATCTTGTCTGGCATACCGTGTAGACGGAAGATGTGTCTAATAAATAATGCTGCCAAGGCCCGTGCGGAAGGTAACCGTGGTAGCGGCACTAAGTGCACCATTTTGGAGAAGTGGTCGGTGATCACCCAAATGATAGTGCAACCCCGAGACTTGGGTAAGCCCACCACAAAGTCCATCCCGACCATCTCCCAGGGCCTGTCTGCCACCGGCAAAGGAAAAAGTAACCCAGCTGGCCGTTGTCGAGGGGACTTGTTCCTGGCGCAGGAGACACACGCCTGAACATACTCCCTGACGTCACGGACCATATGTGGCCACCAGTATGTCCTCGCCAATAGCTCAGTTATCCTCTTTGCCCCAAAGTGTCCACCCACCCTGGACGAGTGTGCCCAAGAGAGTACCTCCGGTCGCAAATTAGTGGGCACAAAAGTCTTGCCCGGAGGCACAGACTCTAGCGAAACCGGGGCTACAGTTCTCAGGCTTTCTTCAGGGACAATAAGCCGAGGCTCCTCATCCTCCTCCTCAGATGACACTAAGGAGCGAGAGAGAGCGTCGGCCCGAACATTCTTCTCACCGGAGAGAAAATGGAGGGTGAAATGGAACCGAGAGAAGAATAGGGACCATCTGGCCTGGCGAGAATTTAGCCGCTGAGCCGTTTGCAAATATACCAAGTTCGTGTGGTCGGTGAAGACTTGGAAGGGAAAATGAGCTCCCTCCAGAAGATGTCTCCACTCTGAGAAGGCCAATTTCATAGCCAGCAACTCCCTGTCCCCGATGGAATAATTCCTCTCTGCTGGTGTAAAGGTCTTAGAAAAGAAGAAGCAGGGATGCTTCCGACCTTGAGCATCCTTTTGATATAGGACTGCTCCAGCACCAACAGAAGAGGCGTCCACCTCTAAAACAAACGGTTTATCAACATCAGGGCGATGTAATATGGGAGCACTGGCAAAATGCGACTTGATGGAAGAGAACGCCTTGGAGACCTCCTCAGACCACAACTTGGGATTTGCTCCCTTCTTGGTGAGGGCTACCAAGGGAGCTACCAAAGTCGAGAAATGGGGAATAAACTGGCGATAATAATTAATGAACCCCATAAAGCGCTGCACCACTTTAAGAGAATGGGGTTCTTGCCAGTCCATTACAGCCTGTAGTTTGGCAGGATCCATAGCCAATCCCTGGGCAGAGATGATATAGCCCAGAAAAGGTAAGGACTCCTGCTCAAACACACATTTCTCCAGCTTGGCATAGAGGGAGTTTGCCCGTAAGAGGTCGAAGACTTTGTTGACATCCCTCCGGTGAGAGTCTATATCTGGTGAAAAGATGAGAATATCATCCAGATAGACTACCACAGAGGTGGAGAGCATATCCCGGAAGATATCATTGACAAAGTCTTGGAAAACAGCGGGAGCATTACAGAGCCCGAAGGGCATCACCAGGTATTCGTAATGCCCATCCCTGGTATTAAAAGCTGTCTTCCACTCGTCCCCCTCACGGATGCGAATTAGGTTATAGGCACCACGTAGCTCAAGCTTGGTAAATACTCTTGCTCCTCGGAGCCTATCAAAGAGCTCAGAGATTAGGGGCAACGGGTACTTATTCTTGACGGTATGGCATTAAGACCCCTGTAGTCAATGCATGGATGTAATTCTCCGTTCTTCTTTTGCACAAACAAGAACCCTGCCCCTGCTGGTGACACCGACTTCCTAATGAACCCTCTTGACAGATTCTCCTGAATGTACTGGGACATGGCCTCCGTCTCAGGGAGCGAGAGGGGGTATACTCTCCCCCGAGGAGGTTCTGCTCCAGGCAAGAGATCAATAGGACAGTCGTAGGGGCGATGAGGTGGAAGAGTCTCCGCCGCCTTCTTGGAGAAAACGTCTGCATATGCCCAATAACACTGAGGAAGAGAAATGAGATCTACGGGTATCTCTGTGGTGGTGACCTGAACGCACTCCCTGATACACCTGCCTCTACATGAATCACCCCAACCCAGTATCCTCCCAGAGGACCACTCAATATGGGGAGAGTGGTAACAGAGCCAAGGTACTCCCAGCAACACCTCGTCTATTCCCTCGGGCAGGACAAGAAAAGAAATACTCTCCTGATGGGACGGGGACATAGATAAAGTGAGAGGGATCGTCTGGTGGGTGATTTGGGATGGCAGAGTTGATCCATTCACTACTCGCACAGTCACCGGTTGGGCGAGCATCACCAGAGGTATAGTGTGGCGGAGAGCAAATGCAGAGGACATGAAATTCCCCTCGGCGCCGGAATCCACACAGAGCTCAGCGGAGAGCGTGGATGGACCTACTGTAATTGTCCCTTTAAAGGACAACTTGGTGGAAAATGCCGCAGTGTCTAGTGAACCTCCTCCCAAGGTCACTAGACGCGACCGTTTTCCCGACTGCTGTGGACATTTGTTGGCATAGTGTCCTAACTGCTGGCAGATGTTACAGACCACGGGTACTCGAGCGGCCCGGGACTTAGGTCCCGCTCGAGAAACCTCCATGGCCTCATGGGAGTCGGGCGCCTGGCTGGAAGATTCCAGAGGTCTGGCGAAGGTGGGAGCCAGCCGGAACCTCTGCCTACACTGGGACCGCTCCAACCTCCGCTCGTGAAAACGGAGGTCGATGCGGGTAGATATGGCGATAAGCTTCTCCAGTGTGGCGGGAATCTCCCTGGTAGCCAAAGCATCTTTAACATGATCAGCCAGTCCTCGCCAGTAGACTGGAATGAGTACTTTATCCGACCAGTCTAGCTCTGAGGCCAGAGTCCGAAACTGGACGGAAAACAGACTGACCAAACACGAACCCTGTGCCAATGCCAGCAGTTGTAGCGCCGTATCGTGGGTGACCTGAGGTCCTAAAAAGACCTTTTTTAGAGCCTCCAGAAAACGAGGAGCACTCCGCACCACACGGTCGTCACGCTCCCACAGTGGGGTGGCCCACTCCAACGCTCTGCCTGACAGAAGCGAAATTATAAAGCCCACTTGTGCCCGATCCGTGGGGAAACGTGCAGCCAGAAGCTCGAGTTGTATAGAGCACTGACTCACGAATCCCCGACATTGCTTGCTGTCACCAGCAAACTTGTCTGGAAGCGGGAGGTGGGATATTGTGGGGGCAGAGGTGGCAATGGACACACTAGCTGCAGCCACGCTAGCAGCCTGAACAGCGACTGCGGTAACATCCACAGCTGAGGTTGTGCACTCATAAGCCGCCAACCTACCCTCCAGCTGCTGGATGTCCCGTAGTAGACGCTGGTCATCCGCCATTTTACCAGCCAGAAACTGGCGCTAGTATTATGTTAGGGTCTGCGGAACGCACCAAATATATGAGGTAGAGAGGTGCGTTCGCAGCCCGGGGTCCACCGTGCAGGCGGAACCTGCCGCCAGCAAAACGGCAAAAGTAGCGAACTCTGTTATCCCGCAGAGTCGCTAAAATAAACGCCGTAGCGCGTTGTGGCAGTAAGTGCGAACTCTGTTAATACCCAGAGCCGCTAACGGAAATGCCACAGCGCTATATGGCGATAGGTGCGAACTCACTTAGCTTCAGTGAGCCGCAAAGCAAAACGCTAGGGCGCTGTCTAGCGTCGAAAGCAAACCCTGTTACGTCACAGGGCCGCTGAGGAAAAGTGCTGTGTCCTGTCAGGCTCTCAGGTACACAGTAAAGTGCTAAGCGTACATAACGCGTGATCATGTGCTAATGTCCTCGCGGGAGTCACCCGCAATTTATGGCGTCTGAACGCCAGACCCTGAATACGGCAATCAAAACTCCTCACCGGTTACGCCGGTAATCTAGGGCATCTAGGACACCGACCCTGGCCAGCTACCATACCAAACTCCTCACCGATTAAGTCGGTATTCTAGTGGCTTATTTCAGCCGGGTCCCTAACCACACATACGCATGATCACACTGGCGCATAGCATACAATGGTTGATATTAGCGCATGACGGCCCAGCCATGCTACCCTTTTATAGCAACAGCTACAGGACCTTCCAGGAACATGGACCAATGAGAAGCTGTTACAAACACACGTAGCTACATGACCTTCCTGGCGGACCAATAGGAGCCGCTGCAGCACCTGAACATGTGACCCCTGATCTCCAATGAGAGATCTCACTCTGAGCATGCTCAGATGGGAAAACGCAGGACTTTGTCTCAAAGACGGCTGCTCCAGCACTGGCTATAATAGCAGATCCAGGAAAGGCAGCAGCAAGTCACTGCACAGTAGAGGAGTGGGGAGACGCCTGGACCGACGTCTCTGCTGAGCAGGCTCCACTGTGGCCGGAGATGAATGGGAGACCGCAGCGGGACGGGTTCGAGACTCCCCTTGTGCAGCAGCGGGAACTCGAACCTTAACACAAGGTAACGTTTCGACCCGACCACAAGTCTTTATCAAACCTCACTTAGGCAAAAGGAGGAATAGCTGAGATTAGCCATTTGCCCTGCAAATACATTAAGCCCCAGCTGGGACTACTATTCCCTCTGCCGTGGTTTACCCTTGGCCAATCTCAGCTATTCCTCCTTTTACCTAAGTGAGGTTTGATAAAGACTCGTGGTCGGGTCGAAACGTTACCTTGCTATCTCGTCATGCCTTTCTGTGGTGAACTTAATAAATGTTTTCGCTTGCTGTGAGGAACTAAGCCGACCGCCACACGGTAGCCCGGGTATCACAGCTTCTGATCCCACCGCTGCTACCAAATGTGAAGGACGACCCCTTTCCTCTAACGTCACCAATGGGACGTAACTCCACAGGTACAGCTCTCCGGCGCCCCCTTTGTCTCTCAGGTCAGTAAGGGAACTGCACCTAGAGCAAATGGCCACCGGGGAGGTTGTCCTGTTACCCACTGGGTATTCTAAGATTCGTGATCAGAGTAAAAGCATCAGCCCAAGATTAATTTTATGGTTTAATTGCCTTAAGGGCGCACTAGATAATTACAGAAATATACAGTAAAGCTATACAACATAATTACAATGGATTTGCAGTCAGAGAGAAATACCACAATAATGTACAAGGCTTAAAGGTATTAGCTATAGATCAATATTACCAGGTTATATGGACATGGGGAGACAGTGAGCTCTGCGATCCCCAGGTGAAAGGCTTAGTTGCTGGACAGTCCCCCAAAACGTGTGCCACTGCTCTCTTGGCAGGCCTGTCCCTTGTGCTTTTTGCTGCTGTGAGAAATGGATTGATCATAGCCTGTTCATGGCTACAGTTCTTAAACCTGCTAGGCTCCTCCCCTTTGCTTTGAAGCACGCATATTAACCGGCCTGCAATTCATATGGAGCAGGAAATATTGGCTTGAGTCTGGGTTATTTAGCATAATAATGACCATCTTATTCAGACACGGGCCTAAACTAATTAGCATACTAAAGCCCTTTTGATTCATAGTGGACATCAAATCTGGTCGTACTGGATATGCTAACAGGCCCCTGTAGTAGCAGCCTGTGGCTCTGTGAACAGACAAGATGGAGGCTGGTATAGGCCCTATACAAGATGGCGGCAGTCCCGACCTCACACCTCCCTGCTTTTGAGGGCGCTAGGGGGTATCACATTCCTGTGTTCCCCCATGCGCCCTACCGCACCCTCTCCTTGGCTAGGGTGGCAGATCCAGGAGGGCTTCTGCCTCTCCGTCCTCTGGAAGGTTGAACACTGGGTGGGCATAAGCCTCCCGCTCATGATGAGCCTTCATCATGTTCACATGGAAGGCCTTCCTCCTTCCACGGGCGTAGTCCAGGGTGACCAGGTAGGTGACGGCGTTGAGCTGCTCGTGCACGAGGTATGGACCCTCCCAGGCCGCCTGAAGCTTGTTTTGGGGTACGGGGACCAGTACCCACACCTTTTGACCCACCTGGTAGGTCTGCTCACAAGCATTCTGGTCGTACCATCGCTTCTGGTCAGCCTGAGCTTGGTCCATATTGTCATGCACCAGCCGTGTCAAGGCCATCATTCGGTCCCGGAAGCGCACGACATACTCAATGACTGACACTCCAGGGGTGGCTAAATCCCCTTCCCATGCTTCCTTCACCAGAGCAAGGGGTCCCCGTACACGTCGCCCGTACAGGAGCTCAAAGGGGGAGAACCCCATTGAGGCCTGTGGGACCTCCCGGTAGGCAAACAGCAGGTGTGGGAGATACCGCTTCCAGTCTCTCCCGTGGGAGTCGACCAACATCTTCAGCATCTGCTTTAAGGTGCCATTGAACCGCTCACACAAGCCATTGGTCTGTGGGTGATACGGGCTGGCCACCAGATTTTGCACCTGTACCTGCTTACAGAGAGACTCCATCAGCTGCGGACATGAACTGGGTCCCTCGGTCGGTGAGCATTTCCTTGGGAAACCCCACTCTGGAGAAAATCTCCAGTAAGGCAGTGGCCACTTTGTCGGCCTGAATGGACGACAAAGCTACCGCCTCCGGGTACCGGGTGGCATAGTCCACTACCGTTAGTATGAAGCATTTCCCAGAGCGGCTGGGAGTGGACAGAGGTCCAATGAGATCCACAGCCACCCTCGAGAAAGGCTCTTCGATGATGGGCAGAGTTACCAGTGGGGCTTTGGGGCGCCGCCCCGCCTTCCCCACCCACTGACAGGTGTCACACGAACGGCAGTAGGCTATCACCTCGGTACTCATTCCAGGCCAGTAGAAATGCTGGGCTAGCCTGGCCCTGGTTTTAGTAGTGATCCCTAGGTGTCCGGCCATTGGAATCTTGTGTGCGATCCGCAACAATTCCACCCTGAACGGATGGGGTACCACTAACTGTCGGTCCCTGGGCCACGCCTCCCGTAAACCCTGCTGGATCTTTAACCGGTACAGCCGTCCCTGGTCCCAGACCACTCGCTCGCGGTCGGACTCCAGGAGAGGCTGTGCCGCCTGCTCCTTGAGAGTCTTCAGGCTAGTGTCAGCTTCCAACGCTGCCTGAAATCCCTGACTTGATGTGGCAAGAATTGATGAAACTGCCATGTCCTCTGTCAGTTCCCCGGGATTTGTCTCCTGGCCGCTGTCTGACTTGGCAGCCACTTGGTCGGAGAGGGGGAAACCGTCGGACCTCCGCGAGGCCCCTTGGGCTCCGGCGCTCCCACTCCTGGTAACAGCGGCCATGACCGCTGAGACCACGGGTAGTGCCTGCTTCCCCTCGTCCTCTGAACCAAGTCGCCGGGTCAGGCAGACTTCCCTGACCTCCTGACATCCCGTATGTGGGGAACTCCTGCCCTGGGGTCTTACCTGGTGGCTCCTCTCCTGGGATGCCCCCTCCCCCCATGGCCTGTTCCTCTTCCTGCAGGGGCCCTAGACTCAGCAGGCTGGGTTCACTTAGGGGCCCTACACTGCCCATAGCAGCCCCTCCCTCCACCTCTGAGCTCTCCCCTACAGCCTCCTCACCTGTCCTCACTGTGAGCCCTGTGTGTGTAGTGTCAGTGCATGGCTTACCATCAGGTTTCACTCCCTCCTCCACTGTTGGAGGCACATTCAATACATTAACATTAGCATTCACAGTAGAGTCATGAGATTCTTTGGGAGCCGAACTTGGGGGTTCAGTGGCCACATACTGGGACACTAGCCACCCCAAATCGGTCCCAAGCAACACATTTGCAGGAATATTTGGCGTTACTCCCACCTCCCGCATCTCCCTCCCGGCGCCCCAGTCCAAATACACCTTGGCAACGGGCAGTGCCGGTTCAACGCCTCCAATTCCTGAGATGGAAAGGGTTTTCCCAGGTACCAAGTCTTGAGGGGACACCACCTCAGGACGTACCAGGGTTCGTTCAGCGCCTGTGTCCTGCAGTCCCATGACCGCTGAGCGGCCGATGGTTACGGGTTGGTAATTGTCTAGGGACCTCCCACCACCCCCTCCCACACACAAAACAGTGGTCGGTTTCTGGGACAGGGATGGGGCCTTCTGGTGCTGGGGACACGCAGCCTTAAAGTGTCCTCGCTGATTGCAATTATGACAACGTCTGGGTTCTGTTCCTGGCCTGGAGAGGGCAGCCGGGGGGTACACCCCTTGCACTCTGGGGGCTGGATATGGGGCTGGGTAAGGATTGGGCTAACCCCCTCTCCAGATGCTGCTGGCAGGCTTCTTTGGCTCCGGCGCCCTGTTGTTGGCATACTCGTCTGCCAGGGCGGCTGTAGCAGAAGCGTCCTTTGGTTTCCGGTCACGGAGGAACTGCTGGAGGTCCTCTGGGCAGTTCCACAAGAATTGCTCCATGACAAACAGTTCCTGGACCTCCTGGCGGGTAGTGAGCTCTAGACCCGAGGTCCAGTGCTCCGCAGCTCTCAGCAGGGCCCGCATGTGGTCGGTCCAGGTGTCCTTTGAACCCCGCTGCAGGCTCCTGAACTTCCTGCGGTACGACTCCGGGGTGAGGTTGTAGTGCTGGATCAGGGCCCGCTTGATGCTGTTGTAGTCCTGCTCCTCCCCGGCAGGTAAGTCCCCCAAAACTTCCAGGGACTTACCCCTCAAACGGGGGGTCAGGTACCTTGCCCACTGATCCGGGGCCAGATGATGTTGGAGGCAGGTCCTCTCAAAAGCCAGCAGAAAGGAATCCAGGTCTCCATCCTTTTCAAGTAAGGGAAAGTCCTCCGCCCGGACCTTGGAAGCCCTTGTCTCTGGTGGGCCTGGTGCGTCCAGCGGGGTCCGTGCTGAGCCATCTCCAGTGGTGCCGGCGCTCCGCAGCTTCACGGCGTTCTGTAGCCTGCAACACACGTTCTGTATGCTCACGCTCTGCAGCTGCTTGCTCACGCTCCGCTGCTCTCTCTGCCGCTGCTTGCTCACGCTCTGCTGCTTTCTCTGCCGCTGCTTGCTCACGCTCTACTGCTTTCTCTGCCGCCACCAGGAGTCTGTCATAGGCGGCGTCATTACCAGCCTCGAGCTGTGCCATAGCCGCTTGTAAAAGGGCCTCCTATCTGGACAGACTGGGACGGGCAGGGGGTGGACAGTCCACTGCGGAACTGAGCACGGGGGTTGGGCTCCTTGGGGAGCCCTGGCTGAGCTCCCCCCGCCTTTGTCGGTATCGAACCCCACATAGACCTTAGCATTGGCCTCCCCCTTTGCCTTACTCCTGGTGCCTTCTGCCATCTTAGGAACCTTTGGTTACTGACACAGCTGCAACCCCGACCTTGCACACAACTTATTATATTTACACTCTGACCGTCTAGTGCTGGGCTGACCTTAAGACCCCAGCAGTGAAAGTACTGCTGGTAGTCTCTAGTGTCTGGGAGTAGGGGTCCCACGCACACTAATACTCTGATCCCACCGCTGCCACCAATTGTGAGGAACTAAGCCGACCGCCACACGGGAGCCCGGGTATCACAGCTTCTTATCCCACCGCTGCTACCAAATGTGAAGGATGACCCCTTTCTTCCCACGTCACCAATAGGACGTAACTCCACAGGTACAGCTCTCCGGCGCCCCCTTTGTCTCTCAGGTCAGTAAGGGAACTGCACCTAGAGCAAATGGCCACCGGGGAGGTTGTCCTGTTACCCACTGGGTATTCTAAGGTTCGTGATCAGAGTAAAAGCATCAGCCCAAGATTAATTTTATGGTTTAATTGCCTTAAGGGTGCACTAGATAATTACAGAAATATAGATCAATATTACCAGGTTGTATGGACATGGGGAGGCAGGGAGCTCTGCGATCCCATGTGAAAGGCTTAGTTGCTGGACAGTCCCCCAAAACGTGTGCCGCTGCTCTCTTGGGAGGCCTGTCCCTTGTGCTTCTTGCTGCTGTGAGAAATGGATTGATCATAGCCTGTTCATGGCTACAGTTCTTAAACCTGCTAGGCTCCTCCCCTTTGCTTTGAAGCACGCATATTAACCGGCCTGCAATTCATATGGAGCAGGAAATACTGGCTTGAGTCTGGGTTATTTAGCATAATAATGACCATTTTATTCAGAAACGGGCATAAACTAATTAGCATACTAAAGCCCTTTTGATTCATAGTGGACATCAAAACCGGTCGTACTGGATATGCTAACAGGCCCTGTGTAGTAGCAGCCTTTGGTTCTGTGAACAGACAAGATGGAGGCTGGTATAGGCCCTATACAAGATGGCGGTGGTCCCGACCTCACACTTGCATTCAAGAAAATCACTATTTTGAGTGCGGCTGTTTTCTTTTTATGACTGTTATGGCGTAGTCCGAGTTGTGAACATTTTGTTCCCTAAAAGATAGCTATAGAATATTTCTAACAGAATAACTCAATTAATTGAGATTAATAAAGCTTCCTTTTACTTTATTGGTATCTGTATACATTATTTTGCCTTGAGATCCCTTTAGTGATGGCTGGAAGTTGTCGCACACTGTTTAACCCCTCTCTGACATCAGACGTACTATCCCATCCATAAAACCCGTGACAATCTGACCACGGACGGGATAGTACGTCATAGCGATCAGCTGCGCTCCTGGGGGAGCGCAGCTGATCGCCGCCGGGTGTCAGCTGATTATCACATCTGACACCCGGACTGTGTCACAGACTGCTCCCGGCACATTAACCCCTTGCACACCGCGATCAAACATGATCGCGGTGTACTGGGGGCACAGGGGAGCATCGCGCAGGGTGAGGGCTCCCTGCGCGCCCCCTGAGACCCTCAGAACAGCGCGATGTAATCGCGCTATTCTGAGGGCTTCCTCCCTCCCAGGACCCGGATCCAAGATGGCGCCGGGGTCCTGGAGGGAGGCGGCTTCCTCAGTGCCTGCCGAGAGCAGGCAATGAGAAGCCTGCAGCGCTGCCTGTGAGATCGCTGGTCTCACAGAGTGCTGTGCACACTGTGAGACCAGCGATCTGACATTTTACAGTGATGTCCCACCCTGGGACAATGTAAAAAAGTTAAAAAAATAAAAATAAACGTGTAAAAAAAAAATTCCAAAATAAAAAAAAAAAAAATATTCCCCAATAAATTCATTTCTTCCTGTAAATAAAAAAAATAAAACAATAAAAGTACACATATTTGGTATCGCCGCGTCCCCCTATAAAATTGTCCCACTAGTTAACCCCTTTTGCGAACCCCTTAAAAAAAAAATAATAAAAACAAAACAAAAAATCAGTGCTTTATCATCATACCGCTGAACAAAAAGTGGAATAACACGCGATTAAAAAGACCGATATAAATAAGCATGCACCGCTGAAAACGTCATCTTGTCTCGCAAAAAACGAGCCATCACACAGCATCATGAGCGAAAAAATAAAAAAGTTATAGCTCGCAGAATAAAGCGATGCAAAAATAATTATTTTTTATATAAAATTGTTTTTATTCTATAAAAGCGCCAAAACATAAAAAAATGATATAAATGAGGTATCGCCGTAATCGTACTGACCCGAAGAATAAAACTGCTTTATCAATTTTACCACATGCGGAACGGTATAAACACCTCCCCCAAAAGAAATTCATGAATTGCTGATTTTTGTTCATTCTAACCTCCCAAAAATCAAAATAAAAAGTGATCAAAAAATGTCACATGCTCAAAAATAGTACCAATAAAAACGGGAACTCGTACCGCAAAAAATAAGACCTCACATGACTCTGTGGGCCAAAATATGCAAAAATTATAGTTCTCAAAATGTGGTGATGCAAAAACTATTTTTTGCAATAAAAAGCGTCTTTTAGTGTGACAGCTGCCAATCATAAAAACCCGCTATAAATAGTAAATCAAACCCCCCTTTATCACCTCCTTAGTTAGGGAAAAATAATAAAATTACAAAAATGTATTTATTTCCATTTTCCCATTAGGGTTATGGGTAAGGTTAGGGTTGCGGCTAAAGTTAGGGTTACGGTTGGCGCTAAAGTTAGTATTAGGGTTATGGTTGGGATTAGGGATAGGGGTGTGTTAGGGTTAGGTTTGTGGTTAGGATTGGGACTAGGGATAGGGGTGTGTTGGGGTTAGGGTTGGAGTTAGAATTGGGGGGTTTCCGCTGTTTAGGCACATCAGGGGCTCTCCAAATGTGACATGACGTCTGATCTCAATTCCAGCCAATTCTGCGTTGAAAAGTCAAACGGTGCTCCTTCCCTTCTGACCTCTGCCATGCGCCCAAACAGTAGTTTATCCCACATGGGGTATCAGCGTACTCTGGACCCTAAGAGTTATTGTACAATTTGTCCTATTTCTTCTGTTACCCTTGGGAAAATAAAAAACTGGGGGCAAAAATATCATTTTTAAAAAAAAAAAGTTTTTTTTTGTTTTTACGGCTGTACGTTATAAACTTCTGTGAAACACTTGGGGCTTCATAGCGCTCACCACACATCTAGATAAGTTCCTTGTGGGGTCTATTTTCCAAAATGGGGTCACTTGTGGGGGGTTTCCACTGTTTAGGCGCATCAGGGGCTCTCCAAATGCGACATGACGCCCCCAGAGCATTCCATCAAAGTCTGCAATCCAAAACGTCACTACTTCCCTTTCGAGCCCCAACGTGTACCCATACAGTAGTTTTCTCCCACATATTGGGTATCAGCGTACTCAGGACAAATTGGACAACAAATTTTTGTGTCCAATTTCTCCTGTTACCCTTGTGAAAATAAAATATTGGGGGCGAAAAAAATAATTTTTGTAAAAAAAAAAATATTTTTTATTTTTACGGCTGTTCGTTATAAACTTCTGTGAAGCACTTAGGGGTTCAAAGTGCTCACCACACATCTAGATAAGTTCCTTGTGGGGTCTATTTTCCAAAATGGGGTCACTTGTGGGGGTTTCCACTGTTTAGGTGCATCAGGGGCTCTCCAAATGCGAAATGACGCCCCAGAGCATTCCATCAAAGTCTGCAATCCAAAACGTCACTACTAGTGTTGAGCATTCCGATACCGCAAGTATCGGGTATCGGCCGATATTCGCTGTATCGGAATTCCGATACTTAGTTCCGATATTTTTCCAATATCGTATACCGGAATCGGAAGTTCCCATAATTCTTTGAGAGCTAATGTGATTTTAGTCAGCCAATGAGGAATCTTATGAAGTGTGGGCACATCCTGTAATGCTGCGGTCATCTTAACTACTGGCATGGCTGTGATTGGCTGCTGAAATGATGTCAGAATGCACTATAAAAGGCGCCGCCGCCATTTTAGCATCACTGTGCTGTGCACTCAGTTAGGGACAGAACGCTGTTCTGCTGACTTTGAGGGACAGTTAGATATTGCGATTTTGTGTACTGGGCTTTAGGCAGGCTAGTTTACCAACCGCTGTGTAAAGCTTCCTTTTGCCAGTGTTGTTTTAACAGCTCTGTGCAAGGTGTGTGTGAGAGTGCAGGTGACGCTGCAGTTTGCTCTGCATGCAACGCTGTCTGTAGGCATCTGCACGTGTCACTGACAGACTCTTTTTTTTTTCTTCAGTGTAATTCTTGCTGCTCCATGCAATTTAACTATTAGTGTGACGCGCTTCCATCCGTATCCAATACATTGGTTGCAAACACTATAGAAGTAGACAAAGGAGTAGCCTTTCACAGCTTGTGAACAGTTGTGTTTCAGTGTTCACTTCAGTCTGTGTTTTTTATTTTTTGAGTGCACATCACGCTCCAGTTACTTGTTCAAGCACTGCTGCTTGTACTCTGCTGAGCGTGTCTCAGTGCCGCATCCTTTTCATTTTTCTCCAATTGGTGCTGCTCCATTATATTTGAAAAAAATCTAATCTATTAGTGTGACGCGCTTCCATCCGTATCCAATACATTGGTTGCAAACACTATAGAAGTAGACAAAGGAGTAGCCTTTCACAGCTTGTGAACAGTTGTGTTTCAGTGTTCACTTCAGTCTGTGTTTTTTATTTTTTGAGTGCACATCACGCTCCAGTTACTTGTTCAAGCACTGCTGCTTGTACTCTGCTGAGCGTGTTTCAGTGCCTCATCCTTTTCATTTATCTCCAATTGGTGCTGCTCCATTCCATTTAAAATCTAATCTATTAGTGTGACGCGCTTCCATCCGTATCCAATACATTGGTTGCAAACACTATAGAAGTAGACAAAGGAGTAGCCTTTCACAGCTTGTGAACAGTTGTGTTTCAGTGTTCACTTCAGTCTGTGTTTTTATTTTTTGAGTGCACATCACGCTCCAGTTACTTGTTCAAGCATGCTGCTTGTACTCTGCTGAGCGTGTCTCAGTGCCGCATCCTTTTCATTTTTCTCCATTGGTGCTGCTCCATTATATTTGAAAAAAATCTAATCTATTAGTGTGACGCGCTTCCATCCGTATCCAATACATTGGTTGCAAACACTATAGAAGTAGACAAAGGAGTAGCCTTTCACAGCTTGTGAACAGTTGTGTTTCAGTGTTCACTTCAGTCTGTGTTTTTTATTTTTTGAGTGCACATCACGCTCCAGTTACTTGTTCAAGCACTGCTGCTTGTACTCTGCTGAGCGTGTCTCAGTGCCTCATCCTTTTCATTTATCTCCAATTGGTGCTGCTCCATTCCATTTAAAATCTAATCTATTAGTGTGACGCGCTTCCATCCGTATCCAATACATTGGTTGCAAACACTATAGAAGTAGACAAAGGAGTAGCCTTTCACAGCTTGTGAACAGTTGTCTGCAGTGTTCACTGCAGTCTCTGAGGAATAACCACACTTAGGCCTTATAACTAGTGTTGAGCGATACGATACTGCAAATATCGGATATCGGCCGATATTAGCTGTATCGGCCTTTCGATTCCGAATACCGATATTTTCGTCATATCGAATGCCGGAATCGGATTTGTCACTGTCACTGTGAGTGTCCGTAGGTCGGGTCTGTCAGGAGTCAGCGGCACTTACCCGGCAGAAGATCTCCGGCGGTCACGTCCTGGACTGCTTGATGGCCGCCATTATCTTCTCCCTGGCGGTCACATGCAGTTTTTCGCGATAACTGCAGTGACTGCTGGGTAATCCCAGCCGTAAAGCAGTCAGTCCGATGACGTCACCGCCGGGGAAGCAGGTAATCAGCTGTGCTGCGCCGGGATGACAGGCTCTGCCTGTCATTCTGATGTAGCAGAGCTGGATCGCCGTGGGACACTCGTTACTATGGACTGCGTCGGACAGGTGGTATACTGCTGTTTTTTTTTTTCATTTTTTTACAGGAGATCGATGGCGTCGCAGGATGAGACTGTAATAAAAGTAATGAAAACTGTGTTGCTGTTTTTTTTATTAAATTAAAAAACTTTTATATGAACATTCACCCGTCCGGGTACATCAACAATTTAACTATTTACATACAGGGGCCCTGTCCGGGTTATTTATAATTCTTTGGCAGGGGTGTTCCAGGTACCACCTGGTACTCTTCTGATGCTTGCCAAACATCCGAGACATCAAGGACCACCAGGACCTGATGATGTCGTGTGGCCTGTACAGTCAAGTCGTGACCCGCTATCTGGGTCTGTGTGGCCACCTCTTTCATCTCCCTCCGGGTCTGGACCCCTATGTCCCGGACTGAACGAACCCCAGGGGGCCTAACAGGCGCCGGGTACGGGCCAGCTATAGTTATCATGTCCATAGCTGGGGCTGCTGAGGAGACCACTGAGGGAGGCTGGGGAGATTTACGGCGTGGGGTGGGCACTTGTGCAGAGGCCTGGATGTGGGAGGCTGAAGGCTCTGAGGGTCTCACAGGTTCCTGACACTCTGGGGAGTAGGGGTCGCACCTGGTAACATTTAGGGCGTACCATCCATTGTAACCCCAGTGTCGGGTGTAAGTCACCAAGTCTCCTGGCAACAGGTCCCTCCCCGGGTGTCCTTCTGGGAGGTGAGTCTCCACGTTCCGCCGGGTCACAAAGACTTCTAAATAAAGTCCAGGCTCCTGGATGAAGCCCCAACCACCTTTCAATTTAAAGCTCCGTACTACACCCTTACGCCGCGGCTCCCTCAGGGTACCTTTATCTTTTCTCATCCGGTCCTTATCTGCCCGGTCCTTCTCGATGTGACGTTGGCGAAGCTTCTGGGATTCGCGCTGCTCCCTTTGTCGCTCTGCTTCCTTCTCCCAACGTCTCCACTCTTCCTCTTGACGCCGGTTGTAATTCTCCTCCAGCATCTCCATGTCTCCACCATCAAACTGCAGCTTACGTTGTCCGGTTTGCGGCAGCTCTCCTGGCGCCCCCCAGTCCTGGCGGCGCTCACCTGCGGAGGAAGCAGCCGGCTCTGGAACAGATGACAGTCGGGGCTCCGGTACAGACAGGTAGACCTCTGGTGCCTGCGCGGCCTCCTCCATGAGGACGGGTGTCGCTTCTTCTGTCTCAGCGACGGGGGCAGACAGCGGGATCTGGGGTGCTGCCGGTGCAGAGTTTTTTGCAGGAACGGGTGCCTCCACTGCGACAACGTCAACCGGATCACATTGCAAGGGCTGGGATGCCCGCACGGACTCCTCTACTAGAACGGGTGCCTCACCTTCCGGTACAGACACTTCAGGTAAGAGGGATTGGCGCCGCTCCAAGTTTAGTTTTAGGGCACGCCAGCTGGCTTCCATCCTGGCACCTCCTCCCGGTGCCGGGCCAGGCCTCTTAGGGTATCCTCCGCTTCTTGCAGCGTAGGAGGGTTTCCAGGCCGGGTGCCCAACGGTGGTTCCGTGGCGATCGGGTCGCTTCCGTGGGGGAGAGCTCTGACTGCTCCATCCCTTCACACTTCTGCTCGTGTCCATTAGCCATCTCTGCCAAGTCACATGTGTCATTAGCATCTGGAGAGGGCCCCTCTTTTGTAGTGAGGCGGGACCTTCGTGTTAGTTTCCGCACACTGAGGAGGATGAGGAGGCGGAACTGAAGAGCTGTGGGGCACGATCTTACATTGCAGTACCATTTAGAGTGGTCGGCCATCGTTTTCACGCCACTGAGTGAGTGTACACTCACGAAGAGCACGCCCTTCTTCTTCACCAGTGCCTCGTCGTGACGCAGATATGGCGGAAAAATGGCAAATACATTCTCTGATGATTTTAGCAATTCTCAAGCACAAAACCAGTTCAATTCAGGCACACAGGACTCGCTTATAGCGAGCTACAGAATCCTGTTAGTGACGCCAAGTTGAGTTGCACAGAGCCAGAGGTTTTGGGGGTACTCGGGACCGAGCCCGTCGACTTCTATGGGGTATGTCACGGCTTTACCCGGCAATTGAATCAGAGTCTATTTTACTATGTAGAAGTGTATAAACTATAAATATATGTATATATATGTCACAATGACATGTATATATATATATATATGTATTCTATGTGTGTATATTTTGTGTTTACAACGAAAGAAAGGTTTTTTTTGTTGCGATTTTTTGTTCCCATAGACTTACATTGGACTTCCGGTATCGGAATCGGATATCGACGATATTTAGTGATATTGGCGATACCATTTCGATACGATATTTTTTAGATATCGAGCAGTATCGCTCAACACTACTTATAACTTTTCTGACTTTCTTTATCAATCTACCAAGATGAAGAAGGCAGGGAGTAAGGCACGTGGTCGTGGCCGTGGAGTTTCAGCAGGGAGAGGACATGGGGATTCTGTGGCTGCTGCCGCACCCAGTGACACAGCATCCACCAGTTTTCCCCGTGAGCGTTCCTTTATGCGCACTTTTGTAGGAGCTCAGCGTACCCCCCTGCTGCGGGAAGAACAAATTGAAGCCGTTGTTGGTTGGATGGCAGCCAATGCATCGACTTCAATTCCTTCCACCTCCTCTCAGGACCACAGCACTGTTGAACAACCATCTGTCTCTTCACCGCCTGCCAAATTGCCCAGGCAGTCAGAGAGTTCTGAACTGGAGCCAGCTGAGTCTCTGCTTCTGTTCTCAGAATCTGTTGGCTTGCAAACAGGGGCCCAGCCAAGCAGCATTCTGGAATGTGAAGAAGAGGCAGTATGCAGTGATGCGCAACAGCTGTGTCTCTCTGAATGTGAAGAGGCGGGTGAGCCAGTGCCGATGGTCAGCACACCGCAGAACGCATCTGATGATGATGAGACTCAGGTGCCATTTTCTGTTGAGCATGGTGCTGGCCAGACCACCCAACAGCAGCAGGTGTTGGAAGAGGGTAGTGGAGATGATGAGGTCCAAGACCCAACATGGCGTGAGGAACAGGAAGGTGGTGGTAGCAGCTCTGAGGAAGAGATTGCCTCAACGGTCCAAACAGTAGGGAGAGGTAGGCTGCAGACTCGGTTGCCTGTAGCCTCCAGTTTGGCACCCGTTTGTAGCAGTTCTCTTCCAACAGCCAAAACGGGCGCTCCCAGGACTTGCACTGGTGGTCCTTTTTTGACACACTTGCAGATGACATTTGCTATGTCAAATGCAAGCTGTGTAATCAAAAAGTAAAAAGAGGTAAAAATGTCAGTAACCTTAATACCACAAATATGTGGAAACATGTGCGGTCAAAGCACGTGGTTGAGTTCCAAAGACACACTGGAGATGTAGGCCAACCTACAGCAGCACCTACATCTTCAGCTCGTGTTGGAGCCTCTTCCTCCAGCTCACACACAGCTGGTTCGGCTTCCTCACAGGATCGCCATGGAAGAACCTCTGTCACTGTTGTCCAGAGACCCAGTGTTATTCCACCCACAGCTGCAAGTTCCCTGTCATCCTCACACTCCCAGGCCACAAAACAGCCATCGGTAGCACAGGCATGGGATAAAAGACGGCCATACTCGGCAAACCATCCACGAGCACAGGCTCTGAATGCTGGCTTTGCAAAACTCCTGTCCCTTGAAATGCTGTCATTCAGGCTGGTGGAGACTGACAGTTTCCGTAACTTAATGGCATTGGCAGTCCCACAATACAATGTGCCCAGCCGATTTTATTTCAGCAGGCAAGCCGTCCCTGGTCTGCAAAAGCATGTTGAGGGAAAAATTAAACATGCGCTACTAAATGCTGTCAGTAGCAAGGTCCACCTGACCACCGATGCGTGGACCAGTACCCATGGCCAGGGACGATACCTTTCCCTCACTGCCCATTGGGTCAATGTTGTGGAGCCGGGTACAGATCTTGCCAGTGGCGCTGTACGTGTTCTGCCAACTCCAAGGATTGCAGGAATCAAGTCTGTCCACATTGACTCCTCCTCCTACTCCAGTTCCTCAGAATCATCGCTGCAGGAGCCGTCACGGTCTACCTCCACATGGACCCGTGAACGCTTACCTGATGCGACCGATCTGAGCACAGCCGTGGCCAAACGTCAACAGGCCGTCCTCAAATTAATTTCAATGGGGAATCGAAGCCACACAGCGCAGGAGGTCTGGAATGCCATCAAGCAGGAGAGCGATGTGTGGTTTTGGCAGCGAATCTCCAGCCTGGCTTGGTAGTGTGTGACAATGGCCGAAATCTGGTGGCAGCTCTGGGCCTTGGCAACCTCACTCACATACCATGTCTGGCACATGTGCTCAACTTGGTCGTGCAGAGTTTTTTGAGGGACTATCCGGATCTTGATGCACTGCTGCACAAGGTCCGCCTAGAGTGCACTCACTTGCGACGTTCCAGCATGGCCAGATCGCGCATTGCAGCTCTGCAACGCAGATTTCGCCTTCCTGAACATCGCATCATATGTGACGCACCCACCAGGTGGAATTCCACGTTACATATGTTGGAGCGGTTGTGTGAGCAGCAGCCAGCAGTAATGGAGTATCAGCTGCATCAGGCGCAATCAACTCGCAATTTGCGCCGTTCACACTTCACCACTACTGAGTGGGCCTCTATGAAGGACATCTGCCACGTTTTGCGTGCGTTTGATGAGTCAACGTAGATGGCGAGTGCAGATGATGCACTAGTCAGCCTGACTGTCCCCCTTATCTGCCTGCTTCAAAAAACACTGCAAGCACTAAGGGATGAGGTTTTGGAAGAGGTGGAGGATGAGGAGTCACAAATTCCATCACCTTCTGGACAGTCAGCGCAACGTGGTTCCTCACAAAGGGCTGGGCAGGCTCACTTTGTGAGGAGGATGAGGAGGAGTCAATGGAGGAGGAAGACATCGCTCCAGAGGGAGGTACACAACGCTCTAGTCAGTATGTAGAGCGAGGGTGGGGTGATGCAGAGCAGGCAGAGATGACGCCTCTTGCAGGGGACAGCGTTTGTTGGCCAGTTGGGAGTCTGCAGCACATGGTTGATTTCATGCTGCAGTGCCTGAGAAACGACCGCCGCATCGCCCACATTCTCACCACGTCTGATTATTGGGTGTACACCCTCCTAGACCCTCGCTACCGGGACAACTTACAAAGCCTCATCACACCGTTGAACCGGGAGCGTAAAATGCGGGAGTACCAAGACACACTGGTGCAATCCATAATGTTCTCCATTCCAGCCGAGAGCACTGCTGCTGGTACTGCTTTACAAAGCAGCTCTGTGCGTCGAGGCAGTGGAGACAGCTCTGCAACAAGAGGGAGCACAAGCAGCGCCTCTGCACAGGGCAAGACCAGTATGTTCCAAATGTTGCGAAGTTTTGTGGCAGCGCCACAAATGTCTACACCATCCGAGACGGCTCCAGTCAGCAGGAGGCAACGTTTCCGTAAGATGGTGACAGACTACATGTCTTTCCCTCTCAGTGTACTCCCAGATGGCTCTTCCCCATTCAAGTTTTGGGTCTCTAAGCTGGATACATGGCCAGAGCTTAGCCAGTATGCATTGGAGGTGCTGGCTTGCCCTGCTGCCAGTGTATTATCGGAGCGCGTCTTTAGTGCTGCAGGTGGTGTACTAACAGACCGTCGCATGCGACTATCCTCCGATAATGTAGACCGGCTTACTTTTCTGAAAATGAACAAGGCATGGATCTCGCCAGAATTTGTCTGTCCGTTTTCAGATTAAATAACTGGTTCGCAACGTTATCCATGTCTCCTGTTATGTTCATCTTTCTACCACCTGAACTCTACTCCCTGGGCTACAACACTGGCAGTTGCTGCTCAGAAGTGTCGTGTCCACAGACCAATACACAAGCTATAGTGTTACTGGGGTTCAGTAATGTCAGCTGTTCCCCTGCTGTGTGAACGGCAAAAAGTCATGCTGCCTCCACCCTGTTGTCTTCTCATCCCTGGGCTTCAACACCGCCAGTTGTTGCTCGGAAGTGTCATTGGCACGGGTACTCACTCCTGCCCAGACTGGTTACAGCACGCCATCTGTTTCCTGTCAGTGTAAACGTCACTTAGCCTCCAATAAGTTGTCCTGTCGTGTTGCGGTCGGGTTAGCCGACTCTATGGTGCTTGGAGTTTAGGTGCTTCCTATGTGTGCTGCGGGATATACAAATAAAGGCTGTTTCCGTTGTGACAATAGGACAATCACCCACTGTAGTACTGTGGGATTCGGTAACTGCGGCCGGCTCCGGCCTGTCAACTTAAATTTCTATGGGTACCTTCTGCTACCCGTCCAGGTTCCAGTACCGTCAGCTGGTTCTCCGCAGTGCCTTTGCCCTAGGTGCCTCCATCTCGGTATCCGAGTTCCAGCAACGTCTGCTGGTTCTTGGTAGTGCTTTGGAGCACAGGTACCTCCTGCTTAGTAACCGTGTCCCAGTAACGTCAGCTGGTCCTCGGTTGTGCCATTGGCTCTTTTCCTTCTGCTGCCCCTCCGGGTTCCAGCACAGTCAGCTGGTCCTCGTTACTTGCATTGGCTCTTGTACCTTCTGCTCCCCGTCCGGGTTCCAGTACCGTCAACTGGTTCTCCGCAGTGCCTTTGGCCTAGGTGCCTCCATCTCGGTATCCCAGTTCCTGCAACGTCTGCTGGTCCTTGGTAGTGCTTTGGAGCACAGGTACCTCCTGCTTAGTAACCGTGTCCCAGTAACATCAGCTGGTACAAGGTTGTGCTACAAATACAAGATACAGAACAAGAGACACAAGAACAATAAGCAGAAGAAGATGAAGTATAAGACCAAAATGAAGAGCAAACTATATATGCTCTAAATTATAAGCAGAAGAAGACTAAGCAGTGTATGGGGGTGAGTCCGTTCCTCCTCGTGGTGCCCCTGGAAAATGCCTGCTGCTGCTGCAGGCTAAACTGAACACGGACAAATAATGTTGTAATTTAAATCTTTTGTGACAGCAAGAACGGAAGAATGAAAAATTCATACTTTGACAGATTACAAGTACAGGATTCTCTGTCACAAATAAGAATATGATGAAGAAGATGAAGAATATGAATAAGAATAATAGTTTAATAAGAAGAATATGAGTAATGTTAACAAAAACATGAATAGCAAAAAGTTTAAGAAGAAGATAAAGAAGGTGAAGATGAAGAATAATTTGATGAAAAAGATGATGCTGCTGAAGATTATGAAGGAGAAAGTGTGTCAAAAGTTAAAAAGGTGAAGAGCATGGAAGTTGTGAAATATACATATTTGCCAAAATAGAAAAACGTGAACAACATTGTCAATTTCTTCGTCAATCCGAACATCTTTAAAAAAAAAAATATTAATGCTATTCCATTTGATTGGGTTAAACATCTATGCCTTTAATGTCTCCTCACCTTCCCCAATACATTCTACATTACTCTTTGTTGTTTTCCTTCATGTACAATTAACCAACAAGGCAAGAATGGGTTTTTTTTAATTCCGATATTTTGTTCCCATAGACTTACATTGGATTTCCGGTATCGGTATCGGGTATCGCCGATATTTTTTTGGGTATCGGCGATACCATTCCGATTCCGATACTTTTGGATATCGGAAAGTATCGCTCAACTCTAGTCACTACTTCCATTTCGAGCCCCAACGTGTACCCATACAGTAGTTTTCTCCCACATATTGGGTATCAGCGTACTCAGGACAAATTGGACAACAACTTTTGGGGTCCAATTTCTCCTGTTACCCTTGTGAAAATAAAATATTGGGGACGAAAAAAATCATTTTTGTAAAAAAAATAAATAAATTTTATTTTACGGCTGTACGTTATAAACTTCTGTGAAGCACTTGGGGGTTCAAAGTTCTCACCACACATCTAGATAAGTTCCTTGAGGGGTCTAGTTTCCAAAATGGTGTCATTTGTGGGGGTTTCCACTGTTTAGGCAGATCAGGAGCTCTCCAAACACGACATGGCATCCAGCCAATTCTGCATTGAAAAAGTCAAACGGCACTCCTTCCCTTCCAAACTCTGCCATGCACCCAAACAGTGGTTTACCCCCACATATGGGGTATCAGCGCACTCAGGACAAATTGAACAATAACTTTTGGAGTCTTGTTACCCTTGGGAAAATAAAAATTGGAGTGAAAAGATCATTTTTGTGGAAAAAATATGATTTTTTAATTTTACGGCTCTACGTTATAAACTTGTGTGAAGCACTTGGGGGTTCAAATTGCTCACCAAAGATCTAGATAAGTTCCTTAGGGGGTCTAGTTTCCCAAATGGGGTCACTTGTGGGGGGTTTCCACTGTTTAGGCACATCAGGGGCTCTCCAAATGCAACATGGCGTCCAATCTCAATTCCAGCCAATTTTGGTTGGAAAAAGTCAAATGGTGCTCCTTCCATTCCGAGCTCTGCCGTGCGCCCAAACAGTGGTTCCCCCCCACATATTGGGTATCAGCATACTCAGGACAAATTGGACAACAACTTTTGAGTCCAATTTCTCCTGTTACCCTTGGGAAAATAAAAAATTAGTGACTAAAAATAATTTTTGTGGGAAAACAAATAGGATTTTTTATTTTCATGTCCGGGCATTATAAACTTGTGTGAAGCACTTGGGGGTTCAAAGTGCTCACCAAAGCTATAGATAAGTTCCTTAGGGGTATTCAAGCAGCTGACAGCACTCGGGAGTTAGCACGGATGCACGTTCAGGCGTTCAAGGATCCAAATGAACAACAGTCCAAGGAAAAAATAGGAACAGCATCCAATCCAGGTGAAGTATAACAAGTCTTTATTCAGCCACCATAAAATACGACGTTTCGGCCATTTTCAGGCCTTTATCAAGTATACAAAAACAGGCAAAATGGTGTCCTTAAATGGTGTGGAGGAGCCAATCACCATCCAGGAACCGCCCATAATACAAATAGACATATATACAGAATATACAACGATAATTAATTTAAAACAGTGATCAAAGCTCAAAATAGTGACATCATAGAAAAATACAACAATGTTATAATTGTGCATGTAATATGCTGTAGATTACCCCATATAAACAATATCACCATTTAGTCTGCCAATCGATGATCTATTACTGCACACTCCCATTCTGGTGCTGCACCAATCATGTACTCACTAGCAGCAGCGTCCTCCATATCCAATCAGTGTCAGTTCAGCAGCGCTTAGTCAGAGCACTTGTCCAATAGCCCACAGGATAACAAATCGGGAGGCACACCTAACTCACTCCCCACTGTGTAGGTAAACAAAGGCACATGTTCAGAAGTCATCATAGCAAACGCCCAGTGGATCATGTGAACACCAGCGTCATCAGACACCCAGTCACATGACCGCAAGCATCATCCGAGGTCTAATCACATGATAGTCCCATCATAAGCCTCTATTCCAGGCTAAAAACACTAAAATAGCGCGCGATCACCGGCATCATCCGACACCTGAAAAAAGAACACGCATGCACAATAAACTCTATCGTTATTTTACTACTCCAGATATGTCATCAGAAAACCTGCAGGTCACATGATCGTCAGTATTGGCATAATGTAAGCAAGAGACCGCACATGCGGATCTATATAGAATGGAAGATTAACAATATAGCAAACGCCTAAAGAAATATATATAATATCTACAAAATAAATGATGTCATCAGAAACCATTAAGTCACCACTCCGATCACTCCAGATAATAATCCTACGAAAACAACAAACATAAGTAAAATAATATCTAAAAACAAACACAGAATATAGATGCAAAAATTACCTAGCACAAATATGCAAATTATATTCGATATTCAACCCCTTTGGTTGCAATGTCTCCAAAACGGAGATCCACCGGAGTTCTTTCTGTTTAAGCAACTTAATCCTGTCGCCACCTCTCCTGAGGGGTGGAACCCCGTCAATAACTCTAAATCTCAGCTGACTGACCAAGTGTCCACATTCTACAAAGTGCTTAGATACCGGCAGTTCCATCATCTTCGTCCTGATAGTACTTTTGTGTTTACTTATTCTAGCCTTAACCTCCATCGTTGTCTCGCCTATGTACATGAGTCCACACGGACACACGAGCATATAGATTATAAAGCTAGATGTACAAGAGTACCGTTCCTGTCACCACGAAATTTCAGTAGTTTCTCATCCAAGTGTTTCTTGAACGTGTCCCATTCTTGTGCTGTCAACTGCATAGTCATTTGTTTCTCCAAATCATCGATTTTGTTCTTCACCAATACCATTTCTGTGTGGAGAAACTCGATATTCAAAAGCATTAGATCAAATGAATACTTATTAGTGATCGATTCAAATTTATTACAAAATTGCATATTGTCTGCCAGTAATGTAGGCCGCAGATGTGGCCTTAGTCCACGAGGTATCCTGTGAACTCTGTGATACTCGCACAGAGTCATGGCATGCAACTCGTGTGAGATATATTTTCTCCTCTCATTTTCATATCTCTTATTCAACATCTCTATGGTAGGTTTATTCAAAAAAGACATATCTATCTGTGTTCTGGCTAGGATTCTTTTAGCATCTTCATCTGTGTATGAAAATATGGCGGCATTGTCCAGTTCACCCACCTCTGGTTCAAGTATCAAAGTCTCCATGACCGGTGCACGTCTGCCAGGATCCACAATCCACAAGTATTCAAGCAGCTGACAGCACTCGGGAGTTAGCACGGATGCACGTTCAGGCGTTCAAGGATCCAAATGAACAACAGTCCAACGAAAAAATAGGAACAGCATCCAATCCAGGTGAAGTATAACAAGTCTTTATTCAGCCACCATAAAATACGACGTTTCGGCCATTTTCAGGCCTTTATCAAGTATACAAAAACAGGCAAAATGGTGTCCTTAAATGGTGTGGAGGAGCCAATCACCATCCAGGAACCGCCCATAATACAAATAGACATATATACAGAATATACAACGATAATTAATTTAAAACAGTGATCAAAGCTCAAAATAGTGACATCATAGAAAAATACAACAATGTTATATTGTGCATGTAATATGCTGTAGATTACCCCATATAAACAATATCACCATTTAGTCTGCCAATCGATGATCTATTACTGCACACTCCCATTCTGGTGCTGCACCAATCATGTACTCACTAGCAGCAGCGTCCTCCATATCCAATCAGTGTCAGTTCAGCAGCGCTTAGTCAGAGCACTTGTCCAATAGCCCACAGGATAACAAATCGGGAGGCACACCTAACTCACTCCCCACTGTGTAGGTAAACAAAGGCACATGTTCAGAAGTCATCATAGCAAACGCCCAGTGGATCATGTGAACACCAGCGTCATCAGACACCCAGTCACATGACCGCAAGCATCATCCGAGGTCTAATCACATGATAGTCCCATCATAAGCCTCTATTCCAGGCTAAAAACACTAAAATAGCGCGCGATCACCGGCATCATCCGACACCTGAAAAAAGAACATGCATGCACAATAAACTCTATCGTTAGCACCAGAATGGGAGTGTGCAGTAATAGATCATCGATTGGCAGACTAAATGGGCGTTTGCTATGATGACTTCTGAACATGTGCCTTTGTTTACCTACACAGTGGGGAGTGAGTTAGGTGTGCTTTGATCACTGTTTTAAATTAATTATCGTTGTATATTCTGTATATATGTCTATTTGTATTATGGGCGGTTCCTGGATGGTGATTGGCTCCTCCACACCATTTAAGGACACCATTTTGCCTGTTTTTGTATACTTGATAAAGGCCTGAAAATGGCCGAAACGTCGTATTTTATGGTGGCTGAATAAAGACTTGTTATACTTCACCTGGATTGGATGCTGTTCCTATTTTTTTCGTTGGACTGTTGTTCATTTGGATCCTTGAACGCCTGAACGTGCATCCGTGC
This sequence comes from Oophaga sylvatica, assembly GCA_033576555.1. Lineage (NCBI taxonomy): Eukaryota > Metazoa > Chordata > Amphibia > Anura > Dendrobatidae > Oophaga > Oophaga sylvatica. Next base: position 163,077,327 of record JARQOD010000005.1, on the reverse strand, counting down.
TAACTCCCGAGTGCTGTCAGCTGCTTGAATACTTGTGGATTGTGGATCCTGGCAGACGTGCACCGGTCATGGAGACTTTGATACTTGAACCAGAGGTGGGTGAACTGGACAATGCCGCCATATTTTCATACACAGATGAAGATGCTAAAAGAATCCTAGCCAGAACACAGATAGATATGTCTTTTTTGAATAAACCTACCATAGAGATGTTGAATAAGAGATATGAAAATGAGAGGAGAAAATATATCTCACACGAGTTGCATGCCATGACTCTGTGCGAGTATCACAGAGTTCACAGGATACCTCGTGGGACTAAGGCCACATCTGCGGCCTACATTACTGGCAGACAATATGCAATTTTGTAAAATTTGAATCGATCACTAATAAGTATTCATTTGATCTAATGCTTTTGAATATCGAGTTTCTCCACACAGAAATGGTATTGGTGAAGAACAAAATCGATGATTTGGAGAAACAAATGACTATGCAGTTGACAGCACAAGAATGGGACACGTTCAAGAAACACTTGGATGAGAAACTACTGAAATTTCGTGGTGACAGGAACGGTACTCTTGTACATCTAGCTTTATAATCTATATGCTCGTGTGTCCGTGTGGACTCATGTACATAGGCGAGACAACGATGGAGGTTAAGGCTAGAATAAGTAAACACAAAAGTACTATCAGGACGAAGATGATGGAACTGCCGGTATCTAAGCACTTTGTAGAATGTGGACACTTGGTCAGTCAGCTGAGATTTAGAGTTATTGACGGGGTTCCACCCCTCAGGAGAGGTGGCGACAGGATTAAGTTGCTTAAACAGAAAGAACTCCGGTGGATCTCCGTTTTGGAGACATTGCAACCAAAGGGGTTGAATATCGAATATAATTTGCATATTTGTGCTAGGTAATTTTTGCATCTATATTCTGTGTTTGTTTTTAGATATATATTTTACTTATGTTTGTTGTTTTCGTAGGATTATTATCTGGAGTGATCGGAGTGGTGACTTAATTGTTCCTGATGACATCATTTATTTTGTAGATATTATATATATTTCTTTAGGCGTTTGCTATATTGTTAATCTTCCATTCTATATAGATCCGCATGTGCGGTCTCTTGCTTACATTATGCCAATACTGACGATCATGTGACCTGCAGGTTTTCTGATGACATATCTGGAGTAGTATAAATAACGATAGAGTTTATTGTGCATGCGTGTTCTTTTTTCAGGTGTCGGATGATGCCGGTGATCGCGCGCTATTTTAGTGTTTTTAGCCTGGATAGAGGCTTATGATGGGACTATCATGTGATTAGACCTCGGATGATGCTTGCGGTCATGTGACTGGGTGTCTGATGACGCTGGTGTTCACATGATCCACTGGGCGTTTGCTATGATGACTTCTGAACATGTGCCTTTGTTTACCTACACAGTGGGGAGTGAGTTAGGTGTGCCTCCCGATTTGTTATCCTGTGGGCTATTGGACAAGTGCTCTGACTAAGCGCTGCTGAACTGACACTGATTGGATATGGAGGACGCTGCTGCTAGTGAGTACATGATTGGTGCAGCACCAGAATGGGAGTGTGCAGTAATAGATCATCGATTGGCAGACTAAATGGTGATATTGTTTATATGGGGTAATCTACAGCATATTACATGCACAATTATAACATTGTTGTATTTTTCTATGATGTCACTATTTTGAGCTTTGATCACTGTTTTAAATTAATTATCATTGTTATTCTGTATATATGTCTATTTGTATTATGGGCGGTTCCTGGATGGTGATTGGCTCCTCCACACCATTTAAGGACACCATTTTGCCTGTTTTTGTATACTTGATAAAGGCCTGAAAATGGCCGAAACGTCGTATTTTATGGTGGCTGAATAAAGACTTGTTATACTTCACCTGGATTGGATGCTGTTCCTATTTTTTCGAAGTTCCTTAGGGGGTCTAGTTTCCAAAATGTGGTCACTTGTGGGGGGTTTCTACTGTTTAGGCTCATCTGGGGCACTGCAAACGGAACATGACCCCCATCAACGTCTGCATTCCAAAACGTTACTACTTCCTTTCCAAGCCCTGCCGTGCGCCCAAACAGTTTTCCCCCCCCACATATTGTGTATCAGCGTACTCAGGACAAATGGCCAACAACTTTTGGGGTCCAATTTCCTTGGAAAAAATCAAAAATTTGGGACTAAAAAATCATTTTTGTGGAAAATTGTTTCTTTTTTTTTTTACACCCCAGGCATTTTAAACTTTTGTGAAACACTTGGGGATTCAAAGTGCTCACAACAGATCTAGATAAGTTCCTTAGGGGGTGTAGTTTCCAAAATGGTGTCACTTGTGGGGGGTTTCCACTGTTTAGGCGCATCAGGGGCTCTCCAAACGCGACATGGCGTCCGATCTCAATTTCAGCCAATTTTAGTTTGAAAAAGTCAAACGGCGCTCCTTCCCTTATGAGCTCTGCTGTGCACACAGACAGTGGTTTTCCCCCACTTATGGGGTATTGGCGTACTCAGGAGAAATTGCACAACAACTTTATCTGTCCATTTTCTTCTTTTACCATTGTGAAAATAAAAAAAAGTTTGTAAAAGATCATTTTTGTGGCTAAAAAGTTAAATATTCATTTTTTACTTCCACATTGCTTCAGCTCCTGTGAAGCACCTGAAGGGTTAATAAACTTCTTGAATGTGGTTTTGAGTACCTTGAGGGGTGCAGTTTTTAGAATAGTGTCACTTTTGGGTATTTTCTGCTATATAGACCCCTCAAAGTGACTTCAAATATGAGGTGGTCCCTAAAAAAAATGGCTTTGTAAATTTTGTTGTAAAAATGAGAAATCGCTGGTCAACTTTTAACCCTTATAATTTCCTAAGAAAAAAAAATTTCGATTCCAAAATTGTGCTGATGTAAAGTAGACATGTGGGAAATGTTATTTCTTAACTATTTTGTGTGACATATTTCTCTGTTTTAAGGGAATAAAAATTCAAAGTTTGAAAATTGCAAAATTTTCAAAATTTTCGCCATATTTGCATTTTTTTCAAAAATAAACGCAAGTTATATCGAAGAAATTTTACCAATAACGTGAAGTACAATATGTCACGAGAAAACAATCTCAGAAACGCTCAGATCCGTCGAAGCGTTCCAGAGTTATAACCTCATAAAGAGACAGTGGTCAGAATTGTAAAAATTGGCCCGGTCATTAACGTGCAAACCACCCTTGGGGTGAAGGGGTTAAAGCAAAGAAAAGGATTTAGAACTGCAGGGGGTAAATATAACATAGAAAATCAGTTAATGTTGGCAAGGTTGCAAAGTAATAGAAAGTTTGACCCATTTATTAAAAAATTCCTAGACTTTTCAGCTTAAAAATATGCTGGCATTTTCAGCCAGTTAACAAATCTGTTAGAAACGTCTCAGAAGAGAGAAACTGGCACATTGCACATCCTAAATTACAGAGCACTGACCCTTTTAAAGATCTGTCATAAAATTATGGTGATTATTTAGTTTATGAAAAAGTTTCAAAAATTGCTGGAGCTCTCAATGAGAAATTGGATCGATGTTAAGTTTTGCTATGGGACCCTATAAGTGCTGTGTATGCACTTGATACATTTTGCTTTTTGCTTATATATATATATATATATATATATATATATATATATATATATATTTCAATCTTAGGATCGATACCATGATGAAAGCTGAGCAGTAATCATTACCAATAGCATCGGCTAAAAATTGAATGATTCAGCTTTTCCATCTAATAAATTAACACTTGAGGACAAATCTCTATTTCTTAAGTGTTAAGTATCAGTATTTGACTTCTCTCCCCATCCTGTTCTTTTGGACTGTATGTATAAAGAGAAACCTGTCCAAACAAAGGGATAAGAGAAAAGTAACCAGGAACTGGCTGTTTGGACTAGTCATCTGAGATGCTTTGCACCTGGCTTGCTTTTCAAAGTATACTGCAAAGTTTCATATTAAAACACACTTTATATGAGTTACATCATGAATAGCGTAAAAATGCCTGATTCATGTTTTGGAGCTCTAAGTGCTTGAGCACTAGTACCTGCTTCAGCCCCCACTCAACCCATAAAAATGCTGCCACTAAATGTAATATTTTATCCTTCTAATAGGTTTCACAGACCCAGTGGCGTACCGTGAATGAAGCAGACCATGCAGCTGCTATGGGGCCCGGACAGGTGAGGGGGCCCGCGACGGTCGGGTAGCTGTGCTGACACAGTACTACCAGGGGGTCGGCGGGGGAGGGGGAGCGCAGCTCTTCTATATACTCACCCTTCCGCCAGCGCGGTCTCTGCAGCCCCTGCTCTTTTCCCACGGTCTCCGACGCCTGTGTTCAGCGGTCAGGTGGTACCGCTCATTACAGTATGAATATGCACATATTCATGACTTTAATGAGCTGTCCCGCGTGACCGCTGAACACTGGCGGCAGAGACCGCGGGAGAAGAGCAGGGGCTGCAGAGACCGCGCCGGCGGAAGGGTGAGTATAAGGGATATTTACCTGTCCCGTTCCACCGTTGCTCACGTCTTCTTGCTGCAATGTTCAGGTCAGAGGGCGCGATGACATCGTTAGTGCGCGCGTGCCCTCTGCCTGATCATTCACTGCTGGAGGACCCCGAAGACAGCGGCACTCAGCAGTGGAGAGAGGACAGATAAATATCTCAGGTGCCGGGGCCCTGAGCGAGCGGTGACATCGGCACCTGGTGTCACCCCCTGCTCAGGACACCGGCACCTGGCCCCCAGCGACGAGAGGTGAGTATGTCTTTTTTTTTTTGGTTGCAGCAGCTGCGGCAGCATAAGGGCCTATACTATGGAGCATCTATGGGGGCACAATCTATGGGGGCACAATCTATGGGGGCATGATCTATGGAGCATCTATGGGGGCACAATCTATGGGGGCATAATACATTTTTTTGTTTAATGTGTCCCCTCACTGTGCTGGCACTTTACATTTACAAAGGCTCTGGGTTTTTTCTTGGGGGGGGGGCCCATTGAGACTTTTGCTATGGGGCCCCATGATTTCTATGTACGCCCCTGCACAGACCTCAAATAATTGTAAATGTATATATCTTCTTATTAGTCAACCTCCCCGTTAACCACAGCCCAAATAAATTGGACAATTGCCTCTTTGTAACAATCATAACCAATTTATGGGTAATCTTAGAGGGAGAATACAGAAGATAAACAATTTTGGGGGATAAACATTAAGAAACCTTTTCTTGCTGACACATTACAAATAGTGATGGGTGAACCCCCCGATGATCAGGATCAGATGCTTAATTTTTTTGTAAAGTTCGAGCTCCGGGCCAGAGATGACACAAACTTTACCCGAGCTTGGACTTTACAGATATGGGATGGGGTGGGGGGGGCTGTAAAACAAAACATAAAATTAATACTAAACATTATATTTATACTTACCGGTCCAGCGATGTGTCCTCCCGTCCCGCTGTCTCCTGGCCACATCTGCTTCCGGGGCTGCTCATTTTCTTCCGTATTCACTGCACTCGGCAGTCTTCGGCTTTTTCCGGCAGTGTTCGTGCGATTCGTGTGGAAGCAGATGCGGCCGGGAGACAGCGAGACAGGTAAGTATAATTATAATGGCCCTGGACCCGAACTGCAGCACGGATTTCACATGGAAACCCGTGTTCAGGACCTTGTGACCCAGTGTTTGGTACAGGTCCAGAACTTTACAGTTCGAGTTCGCCCATCCCTAATTACAAATCTAATTTCCTCATGCAAAAAATAAAGAGAACTTGTCACTTATGTTAATCATCTTTGATATTATACACAAATAATTGATAGACGCAAAATCTTTACATGGAGGAGGATTATTGATGGTAAAGTAGACAGCGCAATCGGTAACTTATTTAAAAAGAAGCTATACACTACTTTACTTTAAAAATACTTTTCACTGTCACTATGGCTTTTTAACAGACTCCAGGAGCTGAAAAACTTAGCCACCAACAGAGGATTGAACCACCGCTGGAAATATTAAGAATTAAGTATTTTGACCTTCTCAGTGGAGCTTAAAACATGCCTTAGTGTCTGTTCAGAGCCCAATGAGCTGCCTATTTATTTCTTTTTACCTTGCCACCCACGCTTCAATGGTCTGACACATGTTGTGCTCATCCATACCTTTACTCTCTGGCCTTCTCTGCGAATTCAGGTCTCTGCTGTAATCTGGAAAATGTCATTTTACAAGTATTTTTTACTTCTATCTTGACCTGATGTCTTCATATTTGTTTTATTTTTTTACTTAGTTTTCGTTCACCTTCAACTTACTGTCAGCGGGGCTGAAAGCATATAAGACTCGTCTGCTTACTTGGTATAGTTTAACTGTGTTGAATTTATAATTTTCTGGTTTACCATTTTATTGAATCTGAAATAATATTTAATGAAAACTACAAAAAATAATGTTTCAGTCAGGTTTTTTATTAGATGTATTTTATTTTTTCATTTTTACATTTTTTACTTCTCGCAATTTTCATTAAAAATAAAAAGGCATAAACAATTTTGTGCATAACGTAAAGCTACTTACATTTATAGGTAATACATATAGTCCCAAATATCTATATTTACAAGAACCCAGTCCGGATATACAATGATACCACATCTGGGTAAAATACACCAGCTCCCAAAAGACTGAAAAATACTGGAGAAAAAATTGGAGCTAAACATCGTTTTTTATGAATTTATAAAACGTGAAATTTTATTAAAATTTTTAAATAAGTCAATAGACATAGATAGAAAAAACAGTAAATCAGGTAACAATTGCAATTAGACACCACCTAAACACCGCACACTACTGCCAAAAAATTATATCAGTATGCTAGGTGGTTAATATGGGTAATGACTGGCGAATCATAGTACATAGTAGCAATACATAGTATATATCCATGCAGTACAAGGAAAACAAGTTTCTCAAAGAACAACATTACATGTGCAGCTCAGGACCAACAGTATATATATGACCACATAGCCCCTTTATCCATAATGTGTCCAAGGGTAAAATATCACAAGGAAAGCAGCACTGCATGTGCTTCTGAAAAAACCTAAGTATCCTATACTGATGTGTGGGAAATATACACATGTATATAGCCAGTCTTACCAGAGTATGAAGGCAGCAGAGGGTATGCAGGGGATGGTGATCGCCCCCGACGCGCGTTTCGCAACACCTCGGTGTCTCTTCCTCAAGGGGATTAATGTAGTGAATGCAGGGGAATCTTTAAAAAGCCCAGGAGTGCCGGTCATGTGTTGTATATAACTAATCCTATTGCGCATAGTCTGCGCATGGGTAATAGAGGACAATAAATCTTCAGCTGTGCAGGAGATCTCAATCCCATGTGAAAGTGAAACCGGAACTTTGTGGAGCAGTGGGAAGTGTGGCGCACGCGCACCAGGCCCACACGGCGCTGGACAGGCGGAGAGACGTCACTGTAGACGTCCCCGCGCCAACCAGTCACCAGGGGGCATGGGGCGATGCGCACCACCACCGCTGCACAAGTATAGAAGGGGTGCTAATGTAAAGATTCTAAGGGGAAAGAAAAGCAAAAGGAGATAATAGAGATATATAAATATAACTGTTGTTTTTCTAGAGGAAAAAATGTTTCCATATACATGGGTCATCATTGTCCAATAAACATAGGTCATATATATAAAGTATCATGGAAATGTTTGACAGATGATCACGTAATAATAACAGTCTAGTTCGATCCAAGATAAGCTCTTCTTCATTTATTTCTCCTTTGTGGATAGCATTTTCTGGAAGTGACCATTTAGACCCCAAAAGGCAAACAAGACCCGCAAGCAGTCATCCTAATTACTGAGTAGAAACATAAATAAAAACATGATTAAAAATATGTTACAATAAGAAAGAGAAAATCATCCCTAGAATACCAGGTAGGGTGGTGGAGGGAATGTAAGGAGGGAAAAATCAAGAACATATCTACTTAAAATAAAAATAACAATAAAAATAAAATGAAGCAGGAAGGACTTAGGCAGAACTACAGAAATGGGGCAACAGTGAGGGATTCGTTCAGGCCCTTGGGAGTGACAGTATCCAGAAGTACAATCCACCTTGTTTCCATTTGCGCAAGGATTTTTTTATTGTTGCCTCCCCTGATCCCAAGGTGGAGTGTATCAATCCCTCTAATTTTCAAAAGTCCAGCGTCACAATTATGGTGTGACAGGAAATGACAGGGGATAGTTTTAAGATCAACTGGATCTGTTACTGTTTTGGCTGCACCAATGTCCCGCACATGCTCCCTCACTCTGATTCTCAATTCCCTAGTAGTAAGACCTACGTATATCTTAGGACATGGGCATGTCGCATAGTATATTACATTTGAGGTCCCACAAGATATACGTTGTCTGATGGAAAAAGTTTTTGATCCATCTGCAGTGGTAAAGGAAGCACAACGTAGGACATTGGTGCATGCCAAACAATGTTCACAAGGAAATGAGCCCACCTGAGGATTCCCACTGCCAATAGGATTGCTAGTAGTTGGGACATAATGGCTTCTAACTAGGAGATCAGAGAGATTCTTCGATCTCCTAGAGGTCATCTGGGGAAATCCGCCCACAGACGTTCTCAGGGTAGAATCAAGTTGTAGGATGGACCAATGTTTTTGTAGGATAGCACGTATATCATGCCATACATTGTTGTATGTTGTAATAAAACAAATCGGTCCATCGTGGTCAGAGGATGTTTTGGGTTTGTTATTTCCTAGTAACTGGCACGTGGAGTTCTCCTCGCTCACTCACAACCATGTTTGACACATCTGCGGCTATAACCGCGCTTATAAAAGCGGTCTTTGAGATCTAATGCTTGTGCCTCAAATTTAGAGTCAGTGGAGCAAATTTGCCTCATCCTGAGGAACTGTCGACTGGGACGGCCCTCACAGTAGAGGAATCATGTGCTGATGATGCATGTAGTAATGCATTTACAGCCGTCGGTTTCCTGAAGACGTCCGTCTGGATCTGACGCTCAGAGTCGACCTCCAGGCGGATGTCCAGGAAATCGATGTTATGAGAATGAAAGACATATGTCAAACGTATATTGAATTTGTTGTTATTAAGAGTCCTCATAAAATCCCCGAGTTGGTCAGCCGTTCCATCCCACAGAAACAAAATATTGTCAATATAGCGATACCAGCACAGCACATGGGAGGCGGCCTGTGGGCCCCCGTCGCCAAAAATCAATCTCTCCCAGGTCCCCAGGAAAAGATTTGCATACGAGGGCGCACAGGCCGTGCCCATGGCTGTGCCACGCTGTTGTAGGTAGAAATGGTCTTTAAAGACGAAAAAATTGTGAGTGTGGATGTAGTTTACCAACTCGAGGATTAATTCAGATAGAGGGCCGTCCAGGTCGGAGGCCCCCAGGAACAGGCGAACTGCATCAATACCATGTTTGTGACCGATACAGGTATATAGACTCTCCACGTCTGCCGGAACCAGGAGGGTGCCAGGATCCACAAGAACGCCATCAACCCGAACCAGGACGTCCGTTGTGTCACGGATATAGGAAGGCAGTGTTTCAACCAGTGGTTTTAAATAGAAGTCAATAAATTGACATATAGGGTCACACATGCCTCCAATTCCGGACACGATGGGACGCCCTGGTGGGTCAAGGGCGTTCTTGTGGATTTTAGGTAGTAGATAGAAAGTAGGAATTTTGGGAGATTTGACCACTAGACCATCAAATATTTTTTTTGTGATAATATTTTCTTCAACAGCCCTGATTAGGATCTCATGTAGTTTGTTCATAAAGGAGGGAAACTTACTTGTTGAAGCAACATTATGTTGCTTCAACAAGTAAGTTTCCCTCCTGTGCGATGCCTAAATCGATGATGTTCCCCCCTGTCATTATGCCCCAATGTTGAAATCTTTACCAAATTGGTAAGTGAGGATTTCAAGAAATTAACAACTAGACGTAAATATGACAATCTTACCTATAACGAACGTCAAGCGATTGAACAATTACAATCCTGGAATGACGTGGTATTCAAATCGGCAGACAAGGGGGGGAACATAGTCATTTGGCCCAACACGAAATATGAGAGGGAAGCTTTTCGGCAACTGAGAGACTCCAACACTTACTCTAGGTTGCCCTCCAGTACCATGTCCTCCTTTATGAACAAACTACATGAGATCCTAATCAGGGCTGTTGAAGAAAATATTATCACAAAAAAAATATTTGATGGTCTAGTGGTCAAATCTCCCAAAATTCCTACTTTCTATCTACTACCTAAAATCCACAAGAACGCCCTTGACCCACCAGGGCGTCCCATCGTGTCCGGAATTGGAGGCATGTGTGACCCTATATGTCAATTTATTGACTTCTATTTAAAACCACTGGTTGAAACACTGCCTTCCTTTATCCGTGACACGACGGACGTCCTGGCTCGGGTTGATGGCGTTCTTGTGGATCCTGGTTACGGCAGACGTGAGAGTCTATATACCTGTATCGGTCACAAACATGGTATTGATGGAGTTCGCCTGTTCCTGGGGGCCTCCGACCTGGACGGCCCTCTATCTGAATTAATCCTCGAGTTGGTAAACTACATCCTCACTCACAATTTTTCCGTCTTTAAAGACCATTTCTACCTACAACAGCGTGGCACAGCCATGGGCGCGGCCTGTGCGCCCTCGTATGCAAATCTTTTCCTGGGGGCCTGGAGAGATTGATTTTTGGCGACGGGGGCCCACAGGCCGCCTCCCATGTGCTGTGCTGGTATCGCTATATTGACAATATTTGTTTCTGTGGGATGGAACGGCTGACCAACTCGGGGATTTTATGAGGACTCTTAATAACAACAAATTCAATATACGTTTGACTTATGTCTTTCATTCAAATAGCGTCGATTTCATGGACATCCGCCTGGAGGTCGACTCTGAGCGTCGGATCCAGACGGACGTCTTCAGGAAACCGACGGCTGTAAATGCATTACTACATGCATCATCAGCACATGATTCCTCTACTGTGAGGGCCGTCCCGGTCGGACAGTTCTTCAGGATGAGGCGAATTTGCTCCACTGACTCTAAATTTGAGGCACAAGCATTATATCTCAAAGACCGCTTTTATAAGCGCGGTTATAGCCGCAGATGTGTCAAACATGGTTGTGAGCGAGCGAGGAGAACTCCACGTCACCAGTTACTAGGAAATAACAAACCCAAAACATCCTCTGACCACGATGGACCGATTCGTTTTATTACAACATACAACAATGTATGGCACGATATACGTGCCATCCTACAAAAACATTGGTCCATCCTACAACTTGATTCTAACCTGAGAACGTCTGTGGGCGGATTCCCCCAGATGACCTCTAGGAGATCGAAGAATCTCTCTGATCTCCTAGTTAGAAGCCATTATGTCCCGACTACTAGCAATCCTATTGGTAGTGGGAATCCTCAGGTGGGCTCATTTCCTTGTGGACATTGTTTGGCATGCACCAATGTCCTACGTTGTGCTTCCTTTACCACTGCAGATGGATCAAAAACTTTTTCCATCAGACAACGTATATCTTGTGGGACCTCAAATGTAATATACTATGCGACATGCCCATGTCCTAAGATATACGTAGGTCTTACTACTAGGGAATTGAGAATCAGAGTGAGGGAGCACGTGCGGGACATTGGTGCAGCCAAAACAGTAACAGATCCAGTTGATCTTAAAACTATCCCCCGTGATTTCCTGTCACACCATAATTGTGACGCTGGATTTTTGAAAATTAGAGGGATTGATACACTCCAACTTGGGATCAGGGGAGGCAACAATAAAAAAATCCTCGCGCAAATGGAAACAAGGTGGATTGTACTTCTGGATACTGTCACTCCCAAGGGCCTTAACGAATCCCTCACTTTTGCCCATTTCTGTAGTTCTGCCTAAGTCCTTCCTGCTTAATTTTATTTTTATTGTTATTTTTATTTTAAGTAGATATGTTCTTGTTTTTTTCACTCCTTACATTCCCTCCACCACCCTCCCTGGTATTCTAGGGATGGTTTTCTCTTTCTTATTGTAACATATTTTTAATCATGTTTTTATTTATGTTTCTACTCAGTAATTAGGATGACTGCTTGCGGGTCTTGTTTGCCTTTTGGGGTCACTTCCGGAAAATGCTATCCACAAAGGAGAAATAAATGAAGAAGAGCTTATCTTGGATCGAACTAGACTGTTATTATTACGTGATCATCTGTCAAACATTTCCATGATACTTTAGTATATATGACCTATTTTTATTGGACAATGATGACCCATGTATATGGAAACATTTTTTCCTCTAGAAAAACAACAGTTATATTTATATATCTCTATTATCTCCTTTTGCTTTTCTTTCCCCTTAGAGTCTTTACATTAGCACCCCTTCTATACTTGGGCAGCGGTGGTGGTGCGCATCGCCCCATGCCCCCTGGTGACTGGTTGGCGCGGGGACGTCTACAGTGACATCTCTCCGCGTGTCCAGCGCCGTTTGGGCCTGGTGCGCATGCGCCACACTTCCCACCGCTCCACAAAGTTCCGGTTTCACTTTCACATGGGATGGAGATCTCCTGCACAGCTGAGGACTTATTGTCCTCTATTACCCATGCGCAGACTATGCGCAATAGGATTGGTTATATACAAACACATGACCGGCACTCCTGGGCTTTTTAAAGATCCCCCTGCATTCACCACACTAATCCCCTTGAGGAAGCGACACCGAGGTGTTGCGAAACGCGCGTCGCGGGCAATCACCATCCCCTGCATACCCTCTGCTGCCTCCATACTCTGGTAAGACTGGCTATATACATGTGTATATTTCCCACACATCAGTATAGGATACTTAGGTTTTTTCAGAAGCACATGCAGTGCTGCTTTCCTTGTGATATTTTACCCTTGGACACATTATGGATAAAGGGGCTATGTGGTCATATATATACTGTTGATCCTGAGCTGCACATGTAATGTTGCTCTTTGAGAAACTTGTTTTCCTTGTACTGCATGGATATATACTATGTATTGCTACTATGTACTATGATTCGCCAGTCATTACCCATATTAACCATCTAGCATACTGATATAATTTTTTGGCAGTAGTGTGCGGTGTTTAGGTGGTGTCTAATTGCAATTGTTACCTGATTTACTGTTTTTCTATCTATGTCTATTGACTTATTTAAAAATTGTAATAATATTTCACGTTTTATAAATTCATAAAAAACGCTGTTTAGCTCCAATTTTTTCTCCAGTACTTTACATTTATAGGTAGTCTGTCACCCAGTTTTTGCTGCTGTATCTAAGAGCAGCATAATGTGGAAATGAGACCATGTTTCCAGAGATGTATCATTTAGTTTACTGGATGCAGTATTTGTGATACAAATTGAGCTTTTAGATATAGTAGAGCTCAGAAAGATACACCCCCCACGTCACTGATTAGCAGCTTTCTGTATACATTGTATATTAACAATATGCTGCTAATCACTGGGCGGGTGGAGGTGAACCAGGATGCACTGAGTCAGCAAGTCTAGGCAGTAATAATCTTTTGCTGATAAATCACTCATTGTTCTAAAACAACAGCACACAGCCTAATAAGTGACACATCACGGAAATACAGTTGAAACCATTGAAACCAAAGGTTTACATACACTATATAAAAAGACACATATGCATGTTTTTCTCAATATCTGACATGAAATCAGAATAAGCCTTTCCCCTTTATGGTCAATTAGGATCACCATAAATAATAATATTTGCTAAATGCCAGAATAATGAGAGAGAGAGAATGTTTTAAGACATTTTTATTACTTACTGCAAAGACAAAAGTTTACATACATTAAGATTACTATGTCTATAAATAATTCTGGACTGCCTATATGATGATGTCATGTGTTTGGAAGCTTCGGATTTTTTTTTTTTAATTAGAGAACATCTATGGATGTATTTTAATACACACCTGAAACACACTGCTTCTTTGTGTAGTATTATGGGAAAGTCTAAAGAAATCAGCCATTATAAAAATTATAAAAAAAAAGCCCACAAAATAAAGAACAAATTAACTGAAAAAAATATTAAACAAATAAATACGTATATTTATGTAAAAACAAAAATAAGCAAAAAAAATGTACACATCTTCGGTATCGCGATGCCTGGAATGATCCGATCTATAAAACTGTCACACAAGTTAACCCCTTCAGTGAACTCTATAAAGAAAATAAATAAATAAATGAAAAACTTGTCAAAAGCCTATGCTTTTTCATCATAACACCGAATAAAAAGTATAATAAAATGTGATCAAACATACAAATGTAAATAAAATTGGTATATCAGAAAATGCCATCTTAACCCAGCAGAAAAAAACAACCTGCCAAGCAGCTCAGTCAATGGAGAAATGAAAAAGTTATAGCTATGAAAATATGCAAAAACAGTTCTTTTCATTTTTTTAAAATGTTTTATTGTGTAAAAGTGGCAAAACATTAAAAAGATATAAATGTGGTATCGCTGTAATCGTACATTGTGAATGACATTAAGAAATAAAAGTTTCTGAATTGATGGTTTTTGTTCATTCTGCCTTCCAAAAATTGGAATAGTAAGTGATCAAAACATGTTATGTGTCCAAAAATGGTACCAATAAAACATTGATTTGTCCAGCAAAAAACAAGCCTTCTCAAGACTTTGTCAGCTAAAATATAGAAAAATTATTGATCTCAAAATATAAAGATGATATTTTGTAAAAAAAAAAAAAATGTAACCCCTTCTGACATCAGGCGTATAATACTATGTCAATGTCGGACACCATCCTTTTCATGTGGGCTCCGGCTATGAGCCCACATCTTTCCCGGCATATGTCAGCTGTTTTGAACAAGTCACGTGATTGTGAGTCACTGATGGGTTGACATGACAACCAGAAGTCTCCAGCAGACTTCTATGTTTGTCATTGCTGGATTGCTATGAATGCCGCCCAGTGATTGGCGCTCATAGCAAGTCAGCAATTCTGCTACATACAGGCAATCTGATCATCGCCTGTGGGTAGCAGAGCCGATCAGGTTATGGCAGCTTCTAGTCTCCCATGGAGACTATTGAAGCATGCCAAAAGTAAAAAAATGTTTTTAAAATTATAAAAAAAATGAAAAAAAAAATATAAAAGTTCAAATCAACCCCAATTCGCCCCATTCAAATTAAAACAATAAAAACAAAATCAAACTTAGACATTTTTAGTATTCCGCGTTCATACTAGTCTGATCTATCAATATAAAAAAAGAATTAACCTGATCGCTAAACGGCGTAGCGAGAAAAAAAGTCAAAACGCTCAAATTATGTTTGTACAGCATTGTATAGCTACAAATGGAGAATTGCCATATTCAGCAGAAATTGTGAGACACATTTTGGTGCCATTTTTACCCACTTCCACTTGTGAAAATGTAAAATCTAGGGCTAAAAACAAAATTGTTGTGTTAAAAATGTATTTATTTTTCATCACTGTCCAATGATTTCAAATTCTGTAACACATCTGGTGAGTTAAGTTACTGTTTGGGTACATCAGGGTCTCTGCAAATGCGACATGGCATCCGCAATCTATTCCCCACAATTTGGCGCTCAATAAGTCAAATCATGCTCCTTACCTTCCAAGCCCTGCTGTGTGCCGAAACAGTAGTTTTCCACCACATAAGGGGTATCAGTGTACTCAAGAGAAATTGCACAATAAAGTGTATGGTACATTTTCTCCATTTACCTTTGTGATAATGAAAAATTTTGGCTAACGCATTTTTTTCCTTCCACATTGCTTTAATTCCTGTGAAACATCTAAAGGCTTAATAAACTTCTTTGATCTGCGTTTGAACACTTTAAGGGGTGCAGTTTTTAAAATGATATCACTTTTGGGTATTTTCTGTCACAGAATCCTCACAGTCACTTTAAAATCCTAGCAAAAAAAATTAAGATTTCAAAATTGCACTTATGTAGACATGTGGTAAATGTTATTTATCATTTATTTTGTGTGATATAACCATTTGGTTGAAGGGCATAATTATTAAAAATTCAAAGTTTAAAAATTTTCAAATTTTGGGGTCAAAATTTATATTTTTAGAACTAAATGTAAGTCATAGTAACATAATAACATAGTTAGCAAGGCCGGAAAAAGACATTTGTCCATCCAGTTCAGCCTATATTCCGTCAGAATAAATCCCCAGATCTACGTCCTTCTAAAGAACCTAATAACTGTAAGATACAATATTGTTATGCTCCAGGAAGACATCCAGACCTCTCTGGAACCCCTCCATCTCCACCTCCTCAGGCAAGGAATTTCAGATGCTCACTGCCCTAACAGTAAAGAATCCTCTTCTATGTTGGTGGAAAAACCTTCTCTCCTCCAGAAGCAGATAATGCCCCCTTGTGACCGTCACCTTCCTTGGTATAAACAGATCCTCAGAGAACTATTTGTATTGTCCCCTTACTTACACATGGTTACTAGATCGCCCCTCAGTCATCTTTTTTCTAGACTAAATAATCCTAATTATGCTAATCTCTCTGGGTATTGTAGTTCCCCCATTCCCTTTATTAATTTTGTTGCCCTCCTTTGTACTCGCTCTAGTTCTATTACATCCTTCCTGAGCACCGGTGCCCAAAACTGTACACAGTACTCCACGTGCGGTCTAACCAGGGATTTGTACAGAGGCAGTATAATGCTCTCATCATGTGTATCCAGACCTCTTTTAATGGATACACATGATGAGAGCATTATACTGCCTCTGTACAAAAAAGTATTTTTGATCAAAATTTATTAATAACATAAAGTACAACTTGGCACTAAAAACAATCTCAGAATCAGTTGGATCCGTTGAAGTGTTTTAGAGTTATTTCCACAAGTGACAGTGGTCAGAATTGTAAAATTTGGCCTTATCCGGAAGGTGAAAACAGGCTTGGGGCTGAATTGATTAAAGAGTACTTTCCAAATTCAGTAGCACTACTGGAGGTACAATCTTATTACAGATGCTAAAAAGCAAAATTACGTCCTTTAGGACTTATGGATGTTTCTTTAATCATCCTATTCTTATATTTATTGTTTGGTCATCTTGTCATCAATCTCAACATTATCTATTAAAAAGCGACCAAAATGCAACTTAAATGCTGATTTTCAGTAAGGTAATTTGAATTGGTTAAAAAAGCAGTAAAGCATAGTTATTCAGCCAGCTTAATTAAACACGTTTCAGTAATTTGCAAGACTCGAAGATACTTGATTAGCCTCTTATTGTAAACATCAGCTGTGTGAGGATCTCAGGCGATTAAACTAAAGAGCAGTGTTTTTATTTGCTGTTTCATCAAATGTATTCATATCCATACTGTTCCTTGTAGGTACAACTGTAATATTCCCTTCTCAAAAATATCTCACCAGGATATGCTAATTAACAATTATTTTTTCACTAAAAAAACTTTTGAAATCTAAAGGAAGTGCCATACAGCTTTGAAAACAATGCCTAGTGGGAATCGCCTAATTGCAGAATATGACATTTCATTGATTCTAAATTTTTAGTTACAATTGATTCTTAATAATGTTTCTTTGATAACAATCTGATTTTCTAATCAGGCTGCAGTGTTCCCATGACATATAAATGCGAGAAAGAAAAAAAGTAGAATTACCTTAACCTTTACAGTGGTTATTTGAATTATAAGAAAATGTGGAAAGGTTACATTATATACAGTAACTAATAAATTAAATAAACAGACTTAATCATTGAATTTGCTTGTTAAGAGAATTTGAGTTATTTTTAAACCAAGCTATTTATAATGTGTTACATAGAGATCTAATGCCATCTACTTGTTAATTCAGGAATTTTTAAGGCAGCGTGAAAACTGGAAAATACATGTTATGATTTCTGTATATGACAAATGGAGTCTACATTTACATAGTGCACTGAAATGGTACAGTATGATTTAATACTCAATAGAAATGAGTGAAAATATTTGAGCGCAATTGAATTCTACTAGAATGTCAAAAAATCCACATTCGCCAAAACGCAGATTTTTTTTGTAATTTGCTTCTGCAATAGCCACCATTTTTCTGAACCTTAAAGAGCCATAAAAAGATTACAAAAATAAAAAATAAATATTTTTCTCACTGCTCACCTCTCTAGCTCCTCCTCTACTCAATGTCACCCATCTTGTCCTCTTTGCATCCTCTAATAACCAACAATGCTGAAAACCCCCAGAGTTCTGCACATGACGTTTAACACCTTTCAAAGAACTCTCCAATGCCTCATCAGAGCAAAGTCCAGATCTAGAATGAGGAAACCCCAGGATTCAGCATGGTGATAATAAGATCCAACAAGGATGGGACACTTGTGGCAAGGAGCAAAAAGACTGGAGAGGTGAGTATATGTTTATGTTTTTTTTTTACACATTGCATTTATTATTCTCTTAATATGTTATGTACAATGCAAGGGGTGTGAGAAGAATATTAAAAAAATAACCTTTATTAATTTATACTTGAAATGTGAATGGCAATAAGAAATCTGCCACATGTGGGATATCAGTGTACTCAAGTGAAATTACACAACAAATTGTACTTTCAATTTTCTCATGTTACCCTTTTGAAGTAAAAAAAATTGATTTTAAAGCAACATTTTTGCTAGAAAAAATTATTTTTTTTATTTTCACAGCGCAACGTTATAAAATTCTGTGAAGTACCTGTGGGCTCAAGATGACCAAGATACCTCTAGATATGTTCCTTGAGGGGTGCTCTTTCAAAAATGGGGTCACTTGTGGGGGTCCACTGTATGGGCACATTAGGGGCTCTGCAAACGCGACATGGCATCCATAAATGATGAGAGCTCATTTAAGAGACTATATCCCATATGCAAGGATAGAGTATCAAGGGGTATTGGCATAGGTCTGCATACCACATGGACTATGCTAGTCTGAAGCAATTCCCCTGATAAATACTAGAGAAGGAAATGCGTTGGGAGGCTTCTAGGGAAATTACTAGGGCCAAATTTGCCAAATACTAAGCTGTGGATTGGTCTTGTAAGGGCAGGAGTTAATGGGTCCATAGGGCCAGTGTGGTGTCAGGCACTTATGGAATTGAGGAACTATGATGTCCCACATTGCATTGACGCCGTTTTCGGTGATCTTCTAAAATGCTGAGATCATTCTTATTTTTTTATGTAATATATTGCACCTTTTACAGAACAGGGTATACATTAAGAAATGATGAGATTACGCTAATTTAATATGTATTATATTGCACCTAACATTCAATAGATTGCTAGGGATCGTTTGGCCACTGCCAACATCATTCTTTTACTACTGAGCTGGTTATATGTTTATAAAGTGTGGACTAATAATAGGGGTATTTATTTATCATTGAGATCTGACCTGACCACTGTAGGTTACTATTATCTCTGAAAATAGTTGAAACTCTTCAATTATTGTCATTCTCTCTACACCTAATTGGTGTTTTTAGTATCTTTAACTGTTCTCACCTCAATAGCAGCAGAGCTAGCTGCACCCACCAGTGCTCACCTCAACGGCAGCCGAGCCAGCTGCACCTGTAAGTGCTCATTTCTCCTTTAGGCTGTCTGCACCTGAAGTTCCTGTCATCTTCTCTGCCTGTCTGCAAAGATGTGGGCGCTACAATTCATTTAACAAGCTGCCAATTTATAGCAGCATAGTCACATTTGAGAAAAAGGTTCATGTAATACTGCATGCAGCTGAACAGTGATTTCCAGATCTAATTCATCAGTTGGCCCTTGTCACCCCATTCTGATACTACATGTGGCTAAATGTTTTAGATGCTTCCGCTAAACAGAATAATAAGTGCAGCACAAACCTTGCTTTCACTGATATTGGATTGAGGAATAAATGTAGATAATAATCCTTGAATTGTGAAAGTTTTTCGAAACACGAACATGGTAACATGATATTTAATAAAATAAAAATAACAGCTTGATATTGGAGTTTGATTACCTTATCATTTAACAATTTAGTAACATAACTTTAGATCAGTGTATGCAATGAATATTGTAATTTCAGTTTAAATGTATTGAAAACACTATAATGCCAAAATATCATCTATGAGGCTATTTACTTGTGACTAGATGCACCTGCTGCATGACATTTGCTGAGAAAAATCATTCTCTTTGACGGTGTACCTTGGCATAGGCTATATGATGATTGCTGTATTTGAACAATTAATTAGAACAGAATAATGCATAGCCACACACTTATGCATTTGATCACTTACATGCCAATAACATTACAGAAGGAGATCTTGCCCTTTTGAGTTTGCTCAGGTGGCCATCATAAACACAAGATAAGCATGTTTGCATCCACCCCACCGCATTATCAATAATGAGTTCAACACATCTATTAGTGGAAATGCTGCTCAGCATTTTTCCAACAGCTAATTATTTTCTGAAGGATTTTATTTTGATCCTAACATTATTTTTAATGAACTGTAATTTCGCAAACATTTATCATGCCATTAATTGAGATTATGAGACTGGCAACCGGTAGATGCTTATTGTGGCTTTTGGCGTATCATGTAAAATTTAAGGTTAGCTTTCAATTGCTTTTGTCCTTTTCAAGGCCTCTAACTAGACCCCGATTTCCAATTTTAAAAATGTATTTCTTGACTTGTATGAATGATAATTTTTTAAACAATCTTAAACATATATTCTGGAGGTCATTCTTGGCAAACTCAAGAATGATAGCTTTTATATGCTATTAAAAGTAAGTAATAATATCTTAAATTACATTCCTACTATGCCAATAGAATATGATATGCTGTATAATAGCAAATGGTACAAGACATGGAAAATAAAATTTTTTCTTACGATCGCAATTATTTTTTTTCCACAAAATAGCAAGTGTTCTATAGTAACAAAACATTTTTAGATATTTATATACCAATGTATTTGAGAAACAGAGTCAGAGTCAGCCAATAACAAAAGTACTAATTTGTACCCCCTACAGAAAAGAAATATTTGGCGAAGTCATATCTCGCATCATTCATGAACAGGCATATATTGTTTCATCTACTCAGTATTTGTCCCCTGTCACTTAAGGCAATAGGATTGCAAGGGTAAATGGGCTCCAGTCCTGTCTCTCGAACTAGTGGAATCCCTGTCCCACAAATTACCCCTGATGCTGGAGATGCTGTGGTCCCGTACCTTGCTATGCTCCTATTTAAACACTTATCTGTTTAATTCCCCACCCAGGGAAGTTAGGAAACAGAAGCATATATGATAACGCAAACCAGACAAACAAGGATAGACTGACAGGGATAAAAAATACCCTTTTTATGGCCATTAGAGAGTATGATACTCCCAAAAATGTCCCAACATATTGAGCATGATGCCCCCAGAGTGCCCTCACAGAATTATGGTACTAGAGTGCTTGACCACACAGTATTATGTCCCATAATTCCCCCTCACATAGTATGATGGCCAGTTAGTATGATGGCCCTCACTTAGTATGATTGCTACTACAGCACCTCACACAGTATGATCACCCCACAGCCATCCCCTCACTTAGTATTATGACTTTACAGCCCCTCATTATGTATTTTTCCCCTCTTACTTCCAAGAACCATAAATTTTATTTTTTCGTCCACATAACCATCCAACGGCTCGTTTCTTGCAGGATGAGTTAAGGGATCCATTTAAGGAAAAAAAAACAATACTGTTGTGCCAAGCCAAAAAGAAAGTAAGAAAGGACATAAATGTAATAAATTAAATTCTAGGTAAGCTAAAAATAGATCATTTTGACATAGAGCAAGTTGAGTTTCCAATTTTTGTCTTATACCCACGTGCAGCGGAGTTGTACCCTGGAGTGTAAAAGTGTTCTTATTTTCTTACTTATATACCTTTTATATTTTCCTGTCTGCACTTTGCAAATTGCTAACTTGTGTACAAAAATAAAATCACACATCAACTTCCTATGAAGTTCTGTTCCTATTTGCAGAACTTAAGTTTTTTCTTTCCTTATGAACTTTTTTAGATATAGTATAGTGATTTGTGATTTTATATATATATATATATATATATATATATATATATATATATATATATATATATATATATATATATATATATATATGTTGTAAGGTTTCACTCACTCGGCTGCTTCAGAGGCAAATCAGGAGACACTTTCTTATGCAAAAAGTCCTTAGGTTTATTACATCATAAACCATAGTACCGTACAATTCAACTCTTCAATGTTTCAGCTCCTGCCTGGAGCCTCACTCCTCAGACACAGAGACATCTCTGTAATGTCCCGTCTGGACGCATGGAAGTCTGTCCACACTGGCAGACTCCCACACACTCTCAGCAATAGATCTGCTGAGCAAAGCATATCCAGGCTTCCATCACAGGGTCACCCACCTCTGCGATACATACCGTCCATCCATCACATGCCTCCATGCATATCCCGAGGGCCATACACAGTGCCCCTAGCTGCATTAGGGGTCATTACATCACATACCTCCCCCCTCTGTTCAAACTTGTGGGGTTGAACACTTGTTACCTGACCAGAGATCCTTCTCGGTCGTCTCTGCCAGTCACCCCATCTCTCTAAGTCGGACCCTGCTACTAAACTCTTTGGTAGTCATCTGTCCTCTGACTTGTCATATCTGTTGCTGACGCCCCCCTGTCAGACCACCCGCATCCCCAGTGGTCAGTACGGCGTCGCAATTCTATTGCACCCCTACGTCCTGTCCGGTCTGCGTCCTTTTCATTTTTTCCACTATAGGTTCTCCTACTTAGGTCACTCATCACTGAGCTAACTGAGGCATCACTACTTCTACCTCTTCTCCTCTCAATACCACGGGTTGAAGGTGGAGGCCATCTTCTTTTTATTTCCTGCAGGTTTCTGTTGACCTGGTCCCTCTCAAGTCGTAGTCTCTTAGGTACGACACACGATACTCCAGGAGCATCCGGATATTCCCAAGGCTCTCCCTGGATCCGACAACGAGGAATGGAACCATCCCATCTTCACCCCTGACCTGGACTTCGTCATCAGCCAGAATCCTGACTCTCGTCACACCGGACTTATTCACCATCTCCTGCATCACTTTCCCAAATCTTCCGATGACTTTCTTCACCAGACCTCTGGGCACTTGAATGATGTCTTCCACCAATCCAAGCTGATTTTAAGCCTTTCTTGCTTGCTCCAAATGTCGAGAGGCTTCTTTATTCCTCCACATGATCATCTGTTTCGTTCGGAGGCATTGTAGATGCATGTCTCTCAGGACAGCCACTCGCTTCAGTGTGACTTCCTTAGTCGACAGTATGACTAACTGTTTCATCTCTGGCACCCAGTTCACACTACATGCTTCTACCGCCTTTCTAAAGGCCTCATGCACCTCCTCACTGGCACACACTTCTCGCAGGTCTTCGGGTATCTCTATTACACACTTGAAACCCGACCCGTCACCTTCTTGGACAGACTGTTGGACCTCCTCATCCTGAGCATTAGTACAGTTTTCCAAGACATCGCTCTCCCTTGTGTGCCCATCTGCATGGCACTTCCCTTGCTGGATTTCTTCTTCCATAGATTTCTGGAGCTGGGCATTAGTCTCCTTCTTTATCTTGAGCTCTCTGAGAACTCTATCTCGCTCTTCTGCCAAGCCGCGACACTCATCCTCCCTCGGGAGAAGCTCCTGCTGATGCTTCTCTTGGGCCTCTCTGATCTTAGAGACTTCCTTCTCCAGCTCCTCCACTGTATGCTCAATCACTTGTCTTAGGACCCTTTCTCGCTCGACTGTCTCTTTCACTGACTCTTTAAGCAGCTCCATCTCATGGTCCTGCTCTCTTTTAGCCAGCACATGTCGCACCATTACCACTTCAATTACATTTTCAGATGGGCTTTCTTGCCCACCCA
Source organism: Oophaga sylvatica (assembly GCA_033576555.1). Taxonomy (NCBI): domain Eukaryota; kingdom Metazoa; phylum Chordata; class Amphibia; order Anura; family Dendrobatidae; genus Oophaga; species Oophaga sylvatica. The sequence goes on along the minus strand of JARQOD010000005.1, from coordinate 163,053,466 downwards.
CACTCTGCTTCTTCAGAGTTCCGCCTGTTCCGGCATCCGCAGCTTCAACTGTCTCACGACTCCCGGTAACTTCAGAGAGCTCCAGCTCTGCCTCCTTATCAAGGACAGTCACCTGACCGGTACCTGACCCTGACTCTTCCTCATCATTTCTTTTCTTAGAGGATGTAGCCTGTCCCACCTTTCCGCAGCCCCTGAGGCGAGAGGACGATCGGCCATTTTTACTTGGCTCCACCTTACTGCACTCGCTTTCCCTTGCACTCCAGTCACAGTCTGCATAGGAGTCACTCCCACTCCCCCTGTCATCCTGGAACAGCACGTCCCCACCTAGACAGGTGTCAGACCCCTGCGCTGGAGCTAAACCGTTTCCCACGGTCACACGTCTCGTCACCTCCAAGTCCCGAGTTGGTCTGACCCACAATTTCTTCTGGTCACCTGGGGCTCGGGACTATCGCTATTAGGGGTTACCTCCTTTTCACACTTCACATGACAAGGAACCACTACAGCCGCCTGCTGTGATGGGGCTCCCTTAGGGTCATTCCGTCTCTCCTCTGAGCAACCCCACACTTCATCAACCTCCCATGCATTTTCAAAAAATACAAAGTCCCGTTTCCTCTCATAGGGGTACAATACGTTCGGTGGTATACCGCCATCTTGATCCTCGACACTTGTGGACATCTTAAGCATCACCCTGTCTACCAAATAGTCCACAGTGAGCCCGTGGATGCAGCACACCTGGACCTTTTTCTCGGTCAGACAGAGAACTAGCGGAGTTCCTTTCAGAGTCACCTGACTCTTTGAGTCCAACTGTCCAGAGACTCCTTCCCTATGTAACATTACAGTACACACCTGTGGACTGTTATCAAACGGGAAGTCTATGCCACATGCGGAATACGTATAACACCTACACCGCTGTTCCTCAGATATGTCCACTGAGGAAACCGGTGCCACCCCTTTTTGGGACACCACCCCCTTTTGATTTGCCGCCCCCTTTTGGGACTCCGCCCCCTTCTGGGCCACCATCCCAATTTGGGTTACCACCCCCTTTTGGGCAACTGGTTTGATTTGGGCTACCACCCCCTTTTGAGACTCCGCCCCCTTTTGGGCCACCATCCCAATTTAGGGTTGTCGCCCCCCTTTTGGGACTCCTCCCCCTCTAGGGACACCACCCAACACTGGGGTACACATCACGGCTCTTACAGGCCCAAGTCCACACAGTACCCTTAGACAGTGACTTTCACTTAGGGCGTGTACTGGCCCTTTAAGAGTTTGTGTGCCTTGGTTCACACTGTCCTTTTTTACCACACCAGCTCCTGCTGGTACTGCCACCACCCGCCAGCACCTCCGGCTGCCGCGCACAAGCCGCTGCTGCCACTGCAGCTCTTGCTGCTGCAGAACCTCTTGCTGCAACAGTCACTGTAGCTCCTGCTACCACAAGTCTCTGCACTCTGCGCTGTCTTGCCGCTTGTCACCTTCGTGACCCCACAAGTCACAGCCAGCCGCTTGTCACCTTCATGACTCCTCCGAGCCACAGCAAACACCTCACACGTGTTCCAGAAAAAAAAAACAGTTTCTCACTGACCCGTCAGCACAACACAGACTCCTGTCTGTCACACTCTCAGCCAGAGAGATATTCCGGACACCTCCTTTTCATAGAGGCATCCCACAAAGGAAAAAAAAAACAGTCTTTCAATAATTCTTCTCACTGATCCCGACCAGCATAGCACGGTTGTCAAGACCGTCCCCTGTTGGCGTCAGCAGCACAGGTTCCTGGAGACCTCAGCCTCAGAAGTATCCAGCAAACACAAAAATACAGTCTTTCTTTCACGAACAGTTCCCTCTGGTCCCGACCAGCATAACACGGTTTTCAAGACCGTTACCTGTTGGCATCAGACACACAGGTTCCTGGAGACCTCCTCCTCAGAGGTATCCCACAAAGGAAAAAAAACAGTCTTTCACTGACACGTCAGTACAACACAGACTCCTGTCTGTTACACTCTCGGCCAGAGAGATTTTCCGGACACCTCCTCTGAAGTATCCTATCAGCATGCTTTTTCTCCATTTTCAATGACCCCGGTCAACATAACACAGACTCCTGTCTGTCACCACTGCTTAACAGCTTCTTCAGATACCTCATATCAGAGGCACCACATAAACATAACCACAGTTTATTCGTGACCACTGGTCACACTCACGGTTTTCACAGACCGTCCGTTCCTCCTCTGGTTCCTGATTCCCAGTCCTGGAACATGTGCTCCTTGGGCCGCTGCCAGCATTCCATCCACCAATTGTAAGGTTTCACTCACTCGGCTGCTTCAGAGGCAAATCAGGAGACACTTTCTTATGCAAAAAGTCCTTAGGTTTATTACATCATAAACCATAGTACCGTACAATTCAACTCTTCAGTGTTTCAGCTCCTGCCTGGAGCCTCACTCCTCAGACACAGAGACCTCTCTGTAATGTCCCGTCTGGACGCATGGAAGTCTGTCCACACTGGCAGACTCCCACACACTCTCAGCAATAGATCTGCTGAGAAAAACATATCCAGGCTTCCATCACAGGGCCACCCACCTCTGCGATACATACCGTTCATCCATCACATGCCTCCATGCATATCCCGAGGGCCATACGCAGTGCCCCCTAGCTGCATCAGGGGTCATTACATCACAATATATATACAGTATATTACAGTTGAAACCAGAAGTTTACATACACTATATAAGAAGACATATACATGTTTTTCACAATATCTGACATGAAATCAGAATAAACCTTTCCCGTTTTAGGTCAGTTAGGATTACTATAATTATTAATATTTGCCAAATGCCAGAATAGCAAGAGAGAATGTTTTAAGTCATTTTTATTATTTACTGCAAAGTCAAAAGTTTACATACACTAAGATTACTATGCCTTTAAACAGTTCTTGACTGCCCATATGATGATGTCATGTGTTTGGAAAGTTCTGATTTTTTGCCAACATCTGAGTTTCCTGTGGATGTATTTTAATGCACATCTGAAATATACTGCTTCTTTGTGAAGCAGCATGGGAAAGTCTCAAAAAATCAGCCAAGATATCAGAAAGAGAATTGTGACTTGCACAAGTCTAGTTCATCCTTGGGTACAATTCGAAGATACCAGAAGGTACCTTGTTCATCTGTACAAACAATTATATGCAAGTACAAACTAGATGGGAATGTCCAGCCATCATACCACTTAGGAAGGAGACGAATTCTGTGTTCCAAAGAAGAATGTGCTTTCGTCTGACATGTGCATATCAACCCAAGGACAAAAGCAAAAGACCTTGTGAAGATGATGGCGGAAGCTGATAAGATTGTGCCAATATCCACAGTGAAAAAAGTACTGTATCAACATGGACTAAAACGCCAATCTGCCAGGAAGGAGCCATTACTCCAAAAGAAACATAAAAAAAGCCAGATTAATTTTTGCAAATTCATACAGGAACAAAGATCTTAATTTTTGTAATCTAATTAAACTAAAATTGTACTTTTAGGGCATAATGATCATTGCTATGTTTGTAGGAAAAAAGGAGAAGCTTGGAAGCCTAAGAACACCATCCCAACCATGATACACGGGGAAGGAAGCATCATGTTGTGGGGCTGTTTTGCTGCAGGAGTGACTGGTGCACTTCACAAATTTGATGTCATAATGGCAAAAGAAGATTATGTGGCAATGCTGAGCCACCTCAAGACATCAGCCAGGAAGTTAAAGCTTCGGCAAAAATGGGTCTTCCAAATGGACAATGACCTGAAGCACACTGCCAAAATGGTATCAAAGCAGCTTAAGGATAACAAAGTGAATTTTTTGGAGTGACCATCACAAAGCCCTGATCTCAATCATATTGAAAATTTATGGGCAAAGCTGAAAAGGCAGGTGCGAGCAAGGCGACCTGCAAACCTGGTTACACCAGTTTTGTCAGGAGGAATTGGCCCAATTTCCAACCAACTATTGTGAGAAGCTTGTGGAAGGATATCCCAAATGTTTGACCGAAGTCATTCAGTTTAAAGGCAATTATACCAAATACTAATGAAATGTATGTAAACTTTTGACTTTGCAGTAATAAAAAATGCCTTAAAACATTCTCTCTCTCATTATTCTGGCATTTGGGAATTATTAAAAATTTTGGTAATCCTAAGTGACCTAAACAGGAAAGGTTTATTCTGATTTTATTTCAGATATTGAGAAAAACATGCAAATGTGTCTATTTATATAATGTATGAAAACTGTTGGTTTCAACTGTGTGAACATTTATTAATTTAATTTGGCTTGACTTTCAGACTAGTAATTAGGTCAATAAGGGAAAAAATGAAGAATTATTTTCAAGTTTGATGATTTAACATTGAATATAGAAATGACAATTGTAGAGTGCATACCTATGCAAATATAGATAGTACAACTTGATGGATATAAATATTCAATAAAACAAAATGCATAAATTCAAGGTATGTACAATATATGTATTAATAATGAAAACATTTAATAAATCATTGATGACTCAGAAAAAAGTACTTTACAGTAATTCAGTCTGCTCTCGTGATATGTCCCATTTAATGAAGTAGTTTTCAGTGCAAAGTACAAGCCAAAGCTATTTGCATCTTGTAACCTTAATTTCATAACATACTTGGGATGCTAAATGAGCTCCAGAATGTTTTACTTTTTTCTATTAAAAAAAAGCCATTCTAACAAAAAAGCAAACCATTGCAGCATATGATATGCATGTGCTTTATGAGTTTGCATGGTACATAATAATCTGAGAAAACATTAAAAAAATTCAATAGTGAGTAAAGCAGCTCCGAGACAATATCAACAGATTCTAGATCAGTGACGGTCTGATTGCTGAAACCCCGAACAATTGCCAAAATGGGGCACTTTTGTCAGCCATCTAAATTTATTTTAGTCACATAAAAAATGAATATACCTGCATTCAAGCATGTGCACTTCTCCACTCCATTCAGATAAAGGACAAAACTGCCTATTTCTTATGATTGGTAAGTTAAAATCATATCTAACAAACATGCACCAGGCTAGAATTTATCATGCATCTTACGATAGGTGATAATTAGAGATGATTAAATCAATTATGTGGTAATTCAATTTGAGTCGAATTCTATCAAATACGCAAGTCCGGTAGAATATGATCAATTTGCGTTTTGATTCACGTGAATCACCTAAAATGCAGCAGAGAATGCAGCAGCCATTTTGGATTGTGATAGTTTGTTAGAACTCACAGCTCAGCAATAAAGACAGGAAGGGAAAAATTAAAGACAGTAATATCTTGAATAACTACAACTCCAATTCCTAAAAGGTTGGGATACTGTGTAAAATGTAAAGAAAACAAGAATTCTATGATTTAGGAATCTCTTTTAGCCATATATTATTCACAATAGAACACAGAACACACAACAGAAGTTGAAAGTTTGACATATTTCTGTTTTATTTGAAACATTAACTGATTTTAAAATTGATAGCAGCAACATTTCTCAAAAAAGTTGGAATAGGGTTAATAAAAGGCCAGAAATGTGAGTGATATCAAGGAAAAAAAGCTGGGAGAGGGTCAATTTTCAATTAAGTCACATGATTATGTATAAAAAGACCAAGTTAGATAGACAGAGTCTTAAAGATGCTCAGAGATTTACCAATATGTGAACAACTGCATCTGAAAAATTTGTGGAACAATTTCAGAAAAAAGTTCCTCAACATAAAATCTCAAAAAGTCATTGCTAAAGAAGCTGGCTGTTCAGAGTGCTGTATCCAAGCATATTAATGGAAAGTTGAGTGGAAGGAAAAAGTTTGGTAGAAAAAGGTGCACAAGCAACTGGATTTAACTGCATCCTTGAATTATGCTCCAGTCATTACTGGAGCATAATTACAACCACCGTGAGTGGTTACTGCAATTGCTTCAGGCACACCTACTGGACTGAAAGCCGGTTGCACCTCAAAAAAATAAAGTTAATTTTCACCCTGGTGCTGCACTTTTAATACAGCAGCCTGTTAACTTTCTAATGCTGTTTACCTGCAGATTAGCCCAGTATCTGCAGGTTAATGTGACAGGTTCCTTTTAACTTGTTGTAGCTGGAACAACCCTTTTTTGTACATGGCCTATTTTGGCTCTTAGGGACAAATATTTCATTTTTGTACCACTCCATTTCGAGAACCATAATGTTATGTCTACAAATATTTAAAGTGCATACAAAAAGTCTATGCAATCTTGTTAAAATGAGAAAAACAGCCAATAGACAGGATCAGCAGGGATAAGAGGAAAAATTTCAATACCCTCATTATAATAGATGCTGAACTAAAGTATACATGGCAAGAATACGACAGTTTGTGCCAGGTACGGCTGATCTTTGCATACATGGCGCCTATCTAATATTGTACAACTTTGTTCGGCTATCTATTTTTGCCACCTATATGCCCACTTATATATCGTATATAGCCATATATATATATATATATATATATATATATATATATATATATATATATATAAGTTATCTATCTGATTCCTGATTACCTGGCGTTTATTCATTATTATGCGATTGTGCTTTATTATTCACTCCTGTAAGCATGAATACACCCTTTATGGCCATATATATATATTTAATTTGTGTCTAGTGAATTGTATGATATCTCTGGTAATTTTTACATTTTTGGGGTTTTACTGGATACAATATACTATACTTATTGTTTCCCTGTGGTATTACAGTTAGGTCCATAAATATTTGGACAGAGACAACATTTATCTAATTTTGGTTCTAGACATTACCACAATTAATTTGAAACAAAACAAATCAGATGCAGTTGAAGTTCAGACTTTCAGCTTTCATTTGAGGGTATCCACATTAAAATTGGATGAAGGGTTTAGGAGTTTCAGCTCCTTAACATGTGCCACCCTGTTTTTAAAGGGACCAAAAGTAATTGGACAAATGACTCCAAGGCTATTTCATGGACAGGTGTGGGCAATCCCTTTGTTATGTCATTCTCAATTAAGCAGATGAAAGGGCCGGAGTTGATTTGAGGTGTGGTGTTTGCATTTGGAAGGTTTTGCTGTGAAGGAAACATGTGGTCACAGGAGCTCTCCATGCAGGTGAAACAAGCCATCCTTAAGCTGCAAGAACAGAAAAAAACCCATCCAAGAAATTGCTACAACATTAGAAGTGGCAAAATCTACAATTTGGTACATCCTGAGAAAGAAAGAAAGCACTGGTGAACTCATCAATCCAAAAAGACCTGGGAGCCCACAGAAGACAACAGTGGTGGATGATCGCCGCATACTTTCTTTGGTGAAGAAGAACCCGTTCACAACATCAACTGAAGTCCAGAACACTCTCAGTGAAGTAGGTGTATCTGTCTCTAAGTCAACAGTAAAGAGAAGACTCCATGAAAGTAAATACAAAGGGTTCACATCTAGATGCAAACCATTCATCAATTCCAAAAATAGACAGGCCAGAGTTACATTTGCTGAAAAACACCTCCAGAAGCCAGCTCAGTTCTGGAAAAGTATTCTATGGACAGATGAGACAAAGATCAACCTGTACCAGAATGATGGGAAGCCAAAAGTTTGGAGAAGAAAGGGAACGGCACATGATCCAAGGCACACCACATCCTCTGTAAAACATGGTGGAGGCAACGTGATGGCATGGCCATGCATGGCTTTCAATGGCACTGGGTCACTTGTGTTTATTGATGACATAACAGCAGACAAGAGTAGCCGGATGAATTCTGAAGTGTACCGGGATATACTTTCAGCCCAGATTCAGCCAAATGCTGCAAACTTGATTGGACGGCGCTTCATAGTACAGATGGATAATGACCCCAAGCATACAGCCAAAGCTACACAGGAGTTCATGAGTGCAAAAAAGTGGAACATTCTTCAATGGCCAAGTCAATCACCAGATCTTAACCCAATTGAGCATACATTTCACTTGCTCAAATCCAGACTTAAGAGGGAAAGACCCACAAACAAGCAAGACCTGAAGGCTGCAGCTGTAAAGGCTGGCAAAGCATTAAGAAGGAGGAAACCCAGCGTTTGGTGATGTCCATGGGTTCCAGACTTAAGGCAGTGATTGCCTCCAAAGGATTCGCCACAAAATATTGAAAATAAAATTTTTTTGTTTGGTTATGTTTATTTGTCCAATTACTTTTGACCTCCTAAAATGTGGAGTGTTTGTAAAGAAATGTGTACAATTCCTACATTTTCTAACACATATTTTTGTTCAACCCTTCAAATTAAACGTTACAATCTGCACTTGAATTCTGTTGTAGAGGTTTCATTTCAAATCTAATGTGGTGGCATGCAGAGCCCAACTCGCGAAAATTGTGTCACTGTCCAAATATTTCTGGCCCTGACTGTATATATCTATATTGTCATCTACTTATATTGCATATTGTGATACTGATTGTTATTGGGTCACTTACTGGTCAGTTGCATGACGTACCACTGACGTGTTCTGGTTGCATTCCGCTGTTCTCTTCCATTCTGTTCTAATTTGTCCGTGATTTTTATACTTGTACTATTATGGTAAATAAAATTTGCACTTTTTGGATATACTCTTGGACTCTATAATCTTGTTAAAATGACAGGATTTTGACTTGTAAAAAATCAAAGAAGAAAACTTTCAGAACTTGTTCCATCTTTCATTTCATCAATAATCTCTAATAATTAGTGATGAGCGAATACATTCGGCACTATTCGTTACTCGCACCAATAGTACACTATTCGGGCCATTTGTTACTCTGCGAGTAATTTGCTTTTCACCTCAATATATTCGACTGACCAGCCCAGCATATTTGGCGCTTTATTTGCAGCCAATGAACATGGTGTGCTTGCTTGCAAATCACAATAATGACGGCGTCATCTTTGGTGTGGCATTATTGTGATTTGCTGGTGAGTGGGTGTGGATCGCTCACATATGTGAGATTCTTCAAAACTTTGACTACTGCATGTTAGGCGCTGGAATTCTTCCTCTGAACAGGATGGATCCCAAGCCTTGTCTTCTCTTGCGGTCTCCTATTCAGTTTTGACCGCAATGGATGCTGCTCAGCAAAGACATCAGTCTCAGCATCTTGCTCAGACTCAGGCTGTGCGTGTTGTTACCGCTGCCTCTCCAGGTTCAGTTATGGTAACTAACACTAGACAGTGATGAGCAGTCATTCCTGAGGCTAAGTCCAGGATTCGCTCTACTGGGCATGCTCGTGAGGTGGTGACCTCTCATTGGTGGTTGGGTGTCAGCTGCTCAGGTCCGCAACGGCTGTGGATTGGTCTGTGAGTAAGGTCCTTACTGACTGGACATAGGCGCAGTCTATAAAAGGATCTTTGGGATGCCTGTCGGCACCCTAGGATCATTTATACTTGCTGTGTGTGTGCTCGTGGAAGCGTGACCACTCCATATACATGTGTGCTGCTACGTTCTCTATGAGCGTATTTCTTATCAGGCAGTATAGGGTGGGTATTCCTGCTTGGTTTGGTAACTGTTCCCGTTCTGTGTGCAGTTAACACAGCAGAGTTCAGAACAAACATAACCACCAGCTCAGTGGGGGGGTTAAGTTAAAGGGACCTCCAACTAGCATCTTTACTCTATGTACCTCTGTGATGCCTAACAGGGTATCGCTTTGAGTGCTCTCAGTCTGTGTTGTCTCCGTGGAGTAACGGAGTCAGGTGCTTAGCACTCTGTTCACACCAAGTGATGTTTAACTTGTGTTTACGGTGCTTGTTTACAGCTACACTTTACCATTGTTTTCTAGCTGTGGTTTCTCCATCTCTGCACGGTGGACCCCGAGTTACGATCGCACCTTCCTCTAATTTATATTCCGTGCGATCCACAGGCAGTAATATCCTAGCACCAGGGTCTGCTCATTAATGGCGGACGAGCAGCGTTGTCAGAGGTACAACCAGCAGCTGAAGGACAGGTTGTCCACTCTTGAGCGCACGACCTCAGCAGTGGATGTTACCGACAATGCAGCCACTGAAGCTGCATCTTGTGAGTCTCCCTCTGCCTGATAAGTTTATGGGAGACAGTTAAATCTGTAGCGGATTCATGAACCAGTGTGCGATACATTTGGATCTGCTGGCGTCACATTTCCCATTTGAAAGGAATAAAGTGGGAATCGTGATCTGACTGTTAACGGACAGAGCTTTGGATTGGGCCACGCCGCTGTGGGAGCACAATGATCAGGTGGTGCAGGGCGTCTCGCCTTTTCTGAGGTATTTTTAGGACCTTGTGTCACTCATGATATCGCGCTCTAACTTTTGGTTTTAACCCAGAGCTCCTCCATGTTCAGCCATTTTGCCATGGCGGCTTTGCCCCCCAAATTGATCTTTAGGGCAACACTATCTTATGGCTTGACCACCCATTCTGCGGAAGTTTGTGTGGATTCCGGGGCTTAGGGCATTTTATGTCTTCTGCCTTGTCCCAACGGCACACAATACCACTGGTGATGCTCGCTAAGCCAGTTATCATCCCGGTGGTAAATGGGTCCGCATTGCCCTCGCAAATCACACATCAGACCATTCCGCTCACTCTGGTCATGTCTCCAGAACATCAGGAGATAAATTCGTTGTTGATAATTCCCGAGGGAATTGACGAGGTATTGTTAGGGATACCCTGGTTACGTCATCATTCCCCTCATATCAAGTGGTCTACGGGGAGCATAGTGGTATGGAGTGGGTCATGTTAGGGAAGATGTCTGCGGGCTCAGGTTCAGGTTGCTGTGTCTGAGGTCACCGCAGATCTGACCTCTCTTCCTAAACATTATTGGCAATATGCGGACTTATTCTCCAATAGAGCAGCGGAGACCCTTCCGCCTCATCGCCCCTATGACTGTCCTATAGATCTCTTGCTGGGCGCTGAGCCTCCCCGGGGGCATGTTTACCTCTATCTCTCCTGGAGACTGAGGCTATGTCTCAATATATTAAAGAGAACCTGGAAAAAGGGTTTAGTAGGATGTCAGTGTCACCCGCAGGGTCTGGGTTTTTTTTTGTTCAGAAGAAGAACGGGGAAGATTACAGAGATATGAATACCATTAGTATCAAAAACAAATATCCTCTACCTCTCATCTTGGAGCTCTTTGACAGGCTGCGAGGAGCTGGGGTATTTTCTAAATTAGACCTGCGTGGTGCGTACAATCTAATATGAAGTTGTGAGTGGGATGAATGGAAGACCGCGTTTAACACACAGGACGGTCACTATGAATATCTGCTCCTGCCGTCTTCCAAGACTTTGTCAATGATGTCTTCCGGGAGTTATCCACTTCAGTGGTAGTCTATCTGGATGATATTCTTATCTTTCTCTACAGATATTGATACCCACCATAACGATGTCTGCAAATTTTTCGAACTGCTGTGCGCCAATTCCCTGTTTGACAAATTAGAGAAGTGTGAGTTTGAGCAGGAGTCTTTGACTTTCCTTGGCTATATTATCTCAGCCAAAGGTTTTGCCATGGATCCTGCCAAACTTGAGTCCATAATGAACTGGCAGGAACCACATTCCCTTAAAGCGGTGCAGCGCTTTATGGGTTTCATCAACTACTACCGCCAGTTTATTCCTCATTTCCCTACTTTAGTAGCTCTTCTGGTAGCCCTCACCAAAAAAGGAGCTAATCCCAAGTTGTGATCGGAGGAGGTCTCTAAGCCGCTTACCTCTGAGAAATCTCATTTTGTTAGGGCTCCCTTGCTACATCGCCCTGATGTGGATAAGCCCTTCATATTGGAAGTGGATGCCTCTTCTGTCAGTGCCGGAGCAGTCCTGTATCAGAAGGATGCTCAAGGTCGTAAACATCTGTGTTTTTTCTTTTATAAGACCTTCACACAGGCAGAGTAAAACTATTCCATAGAGGAGAGCGAGTTACTGGCTATAAAACTGGCTTTCTCAGAGTGGAGACATCTCCTAGAAGGGGCACATTTTCCCATTCAAGTATTCACCGACCACAAAAATCTGCTGTATCTGCAGATGGCTCAGTGGTTGAACACTCGCCAGGCCAGATGGTCCTTATTCTTCTTCTGATTTAATTTCACCCTTCATTTTCTCTCTGGGGAGAAGAATCTCCATGCCGATGCTCTATCCCGATCTATTGTCTCTTCTGAGGAGGAGAATAATCCTTGGCTTTTTTTCCCATCGGAAGGTTGCGAACGGTAGCTCCGGTTTCGCTTGAGTCGGTGACTCCGAATCTGCGACAGGAGGTCCTCTCTTAGGCTCACACGTCTAGGTTGAGTGGACATTTCGGGATCAAAAGGACGTCTGAGATTCTGGCGAGGTCATATTGGTGGCCGAGAATGGCGCATGGCGTTAGGGACTATGTCCAGGCGTGTGTCTCTGACACCAAGAATCAGCCATCCCAGCAGAGGCCCCGGACTTGTTCACCCCCTGAAGATGGCAGATAGGCCTTGGGAGATGGTTGGGATGGACTTCATTGTGGGCTTGCCCAAGTCCTGTAACAATACAGTCATCTGGGTGGTCACCGACCATTTCTCCAAGATGGCAAATTTAATTCCACTTCTATGGGTACCATCGGCAAGGGCTTTGGCGGTACTTTTTATAAAGCATGTCTTCCAGTTACACGGCATGCCTGACAAGATAGTCAGTGACCGGGGTCCCCAGTTGGCTTCTCGGTTCTGGAGATAGCTCTGTCGGCTGCTCAGTATTGAGCTTAATCTCTCTTCAGCGTATCATCCCAAGATGAACGAGTTGGTGGAGAGGGCCAATCAGACTCTGGTCACATACTTACGGCACTTCGACTCTGTCAGGCATAATGACTGGGCATCATTGTTGCCATGTGCAGAGTTTGCTGTTAACAAAGCCGTTGCCGATTCTACAGGGCAGACCCCGTTTGTCCCTAAATTATGGTCAATATCCGCATGTTCTAGTGCCCATGCCCGTTTCGTCCTCTGACTCTAGGGTGGTGGACTGGGCTGTGGAGTCTTGTGACATCTGGGATCACACGCAGGATGCCATCAAAGCCTCTATGGAGAGAATGAGGGTTTCCGCTGACGCACATTGTTGCCCTGCTCCTGTCCGCACCGGGTGATTTAATGTAGCTCTCAGCTCGCAATATCAAGCTGTGCGTGGAGTCCACTAAGTTTGCGCCTCGCTTTTTAAACCCCTCTAAGTACTTGAGCAGGTAAACCCTGTAGATTATCACCTGTCCCTTCCGCCGTGCCAAAACATCACCAACACTTTTCACGTCTCTTCTAAAACCCCATCATATGTCTCGGTTTTCTGAGTCTTCTGCTGAGAATTTGGGTACGTCCTCGGACCATTTTGAGGTGAATACGATTGTCGGGTCCAAGGTGGTGCGCGGTAAAAAATTTTGGGGGGTCGACTGGAAGGGTCATGGAATGGAGGAAAGGACTTGGGAGCCGCTTGAGCACATTGTGCCCCTCAGCTTATTGCAGCCTTTGAGCGTAGAGAGGCGCAATGTTAGGAGCCAGGATTCTTCTTCTGAACAGGATGGATCCCCAGCCTTGTCTTGTCCTGCGGTCTCCCATTCAGTTTTGACCACAGTAGATGCTGTTCAGAAATGACATCAGTCTCAGCATCTTGCTCAGACTCGGGATGTGCGTGCTGTTACCGCTGCCTCTTCAGGTTCAGCTATGGTAACTAACACTAGACCGCGGTGAGCAGTCATTCCTGTGACTAAGTCCAGGATTCACTCTACTAGGCATGCTCGTGAGGTGGCGACCTCTCATTGGTGGTTGGGTGTCAGCTGCTCAGATCCCGAACCGGCTCCGGAATGGTCAAAGGTTAAGGTCCTTACTGACTGGACTTAGGCGCAGTCTATAAAGGATCTTTGCGGCACCGTTGGCGCGCTTTGATCATTTATACTTGCTGTATGTGTGTTGGTGGAAGCGTGACCACTCCATAGACACGTGTGCTGCATGAGCGTACTTCTTATGAGGCAGTGTAGGGTGGGAATTCCCACTTGGCTTGGTAACTGTTCCCATTCTGTGTGCGGTTAAGACAGCAGAGTTCAGAACAAGCACAACCACCAGCTCAGTGGGGGGTTAAGTTATAGGAACCTCCAACTAGCGTCTATACATTTTGTACCCCTGTGACGCCTAACAGGGTACCGCTTTGAGTGCTCTCAGTCTGTGTTGGCTCCATGGAGTAACAGAGTCAGGTACTTGGCACTTTGTTCACAGCAAGTGACATTTTACTCGGTGTGTTTACGGTGCTTGTTTGCAGCTACGCTCTGCCATTGTTTTCTAGCTGCAGTTTCTCCATCTTCGCATGGTGGACCCCGGGTTGCGATTGCACCTCCCTCTAACACTGAATCAAGATGGTGAGAGCTGCTGACACTATTATCAGGGTAATCATCCCGCTGCTCTGTCAATTAAAACGTTTGCGCAGAATCTCAAAGAGGAAGCTTTGAATGCTGAGCAGGGTCGATATGGAGCAAGATTTTACAGTGGCTGATACCACACAGCCCGGCCTCACACAGTATTTTCAGGCCACATTGGGTGATGATGAGGAACAAGAGGATGAGGAGGAACAGGAGATTTTGGTCTGTGCTGCAGAGGGGACTCCCAATCCCAGCTTCATGCCTGTCCAGCATGGAAGGCCTGAAGAGGAGGAGGAGATGCTTCGTGAGGAGGAGAGGATGGTTAGTGTTCATCTGGTGAGGACATTGAAAGTTTGACTCTTTGTAGTCTGCCACACATGGCAGAGTTCCTGTCTAGATGCCTTTGCGTGAAACACATTTTGCCCAACATGAAAAACTGGTTGTGCCCCTTTCTTGACCTACGGTACAGGAGAAATTCCCTCCTCTCATGTGCTATGTTCAGTGCATGCATGCCAGAGAGCCGTTGTGATAGAACTTGCTGAAAAAAGATTACCCTCAGACAATGATGTGGCGAGGTACCAGCTCTTTTCACCCACAAGGATTACAGAGGAGGGCCATGTGTTATGGGTTCTGCACTAGTGTTTGAGCGATTATTGCTGATATCTAAAAATATCGTATCGAAATTGTATCGCCGATAGCACTAAATATCGTCGATATCGATTCTATTGCGGAAGTCCAATGTAAGTCTATGGGAACAAAATATCGAAATAAAAAAAAAACCTTTATTCCTTGTAAACACTAAAATACACACATAGAATACAATATATATGTATATATATACATGTCATTGTGACATATATATATAATATATGTATAGTTTATACACTTCTACATAGTAAAATATCCTCTGATTCAATTGCCGGGTAAAGCCGGCTTCTGTGAAAAGACAGAAGCACCCGACATGAAATGACACTTGGTGTACATAGGGTTAACCATGTCTTTTCATGTCGTTTGCTATCTGTTTTGCACAAACAATTACATCAGTCTATGTGTGCAAAATTTCACACCTGTAGGGGTTAATTAAAGGTGTAAATTCGTTGTAAAAAAAACGGACTTTTTTGCTACGAATTTTACACCTTTAATTTAACCCTAAAGGTGTGAAATTTTGCACACTTACACTAATGTAATTGTTTGTGCAAATCAGATATCAAAATACATGAAAAGACATGGTTAACTCTATGTAAACCAAGTGTCATTTCATGTCGGGTTCTGCATTTTCACAAAAGCCGGCAATTGAATTAGCGGCTATTATACTATGTAGAAGTGTATGAATATAAATATAAATATTATATATATGTGTCACAATTTAATGACATGTATATATATATATGAGGTGTAAAATTGTGAAAAAAAATGCGTGGGCTCCCGCCTATTTTCGCAACCAGACAGACAAAGCAGTGAGTGGGGGCAGATAATAATAGCCCAGAGAGGGACCATTATTTTTGCCCCCCCCGGCTACTAACATCTGCCCCAGACACCCAGAAAGGGCAAATCTCTAATTAGATCTGCCCTTTCTGGCACTTTGCCCGTCTATTCCCATTGCCTGTTGCGGTGGCGAATGGGTTAAATAAGGGGTTAAAATTACTTGCAATTGAAAGGTCACTTTAAGCCAGGTTATAATTGAGAGCTGTCAATTAGACAACTATCAATTTATTAATCCTATTGTATGAAAGAAAAATCAAACACACACACTTTAATAAAAAAGAAGTTTAATGAAATAATCACACGTTTTTGACCATATTTTATTTTCCTGCTAAACCATTTCCTGTAATAAAAATAAAATAATAAAGCAAAATTATTTTACCAATCCGATGTACAGTCAGGTCCAGGGTTTTGTATCTTAGAAAGGGTTAATGTTTACTGCAGGGACCTCAGCTAATGCTGCAGCCTCACAGTAAACCCCCAAATGAATGAGTTCCTCTCCTGGCTGACAGGAGAGGAAGTGGAAAGCTTAATTGATTGCTTTCCACTTTCACTTCAGGTCAGCCAGGGACACAATCAGTGGTCGGGGAACTGGTTAACAAAAATTAGGGGATCCCCTCTAAAAAAATTGGCGTGGGGTCCCCCTATTTTTGTTAACCAGCCAGATGAAGCAGACCGCTGAGGCCTGGTTTTTCAGGCTGGTAAGGATCCAATATCCATGGACCTTGCAAGCCTGATAATACCAGGCCACAGCAGTCTGCTTGCTTGGGCTGGTTAACAAAAATAGGGGATCCCCTCGAAAAAAAAACGGCGTAGGGGTCCCCCTATTTTTGTTAACCAGCCAAGTAAAATGCAGACTGCTGCGGGCCTGTATTAAAAGACTGTCAAGGCCATGGATTTTGGCCCTCAACAGCCTGATAATACCAGGCTCAGAGCCCACATTTGGCGCATCAAAGATGTGCCAATTGTGGCACTTTACCGGTCTTCCCACTTGCCCTGTTAGCGGTGGCAAGCGGGGTAATAAGGGGTAATGTCACCGTTGATTGCACGGTGACAATAAGCCGGTTAAATAATGGAGAGGCTCAATAAGACCGATCCATTATTAATCCAAAGTTTATTAAATGCATAAAAAAAGACAAAGCAAGAAAAAAGTATTTTAATGAAATAAAGAGACAACACAGTTTTCATTTTTTTATTGTTACTCTATTCCTGCGACGCCATCGATCTCCTGTAAAAAAAGAAAAAAAAACAACCAAAACAGTATACCACCTGTCCGACGCAGTCCATAGTAACGACAGTCCCACGACGATCCAGCTCTGCTACATGCAATGACAGGCAGAGCCTGTCATCGCGACGCAGCACAGCTGATTACCCTGCTTCCCCGGGCGGTTTGACGTCATCGGACTGACTGCTTTACGGCCGGGGATTACCCAGCAGTCACTGCAGTTATCGCGAGGAAACTGCATGTGACCGCCGGGGGAGAAGAGGATGGCGGCCATTAAGCAGTCCGGGATGTGACCGCCGGAGATTTCTGCGGGTAAGTGCCGCTGACTCCTGACAGACCCGACCGGAGGACACTGACAGTGACAGACCCGACCGACGGACACAGACAGTGACAGTGACAAATCGATTCCGGTATTCGATAAGACGAAAATATCGAAACGAATTATCGAAAGGCCGATAGAGCTAATATCGGCCGATAGCCGATATTTGCATTATGTATCGCTAAACACTAGTCTGCACCTCAGGAATAGAGTGGGGGGAGATCTGACCCTGTTCTAGGACTAGACTCAATCCTACGATGGAGCAAGCAAACTATTCCTTGCGAGTGAACCACGCTGTCCAATCCTTTTGGATCTGTGGCAGACTTCTTTGTATTTTTTAAAACCTTTTTCCTTTAGGCCTGGGGGTCAAATTTAGTCTTTTCCCCGGTGCCGCTGGTTAATTACATGCTGCTGACTTGTCAGGGGAAGGTGGTGACCACTCCCACCATCATTTTAAGGTCCCTGAGGCGGGGCGCTGAGTTGGTGTAATGAACCCTTGGGGACCAACCCAAACTGAAGTCAGGAGCTTGCTGGCGCAGTGTGGTTTCTGGTATCCCCGATTTGGTGCCTTTCTCTGCTGTTGCTCTTTGCAGCAGAGCAAGCCAAGTGTTTATTGTCTAGTTATTTAAAAGTTGGTGTCTGTCTTTCCTTTTTGTTGTTTGGTTTTTAAATTCACTTTATTCCCTGTATCACTTGGGGAGGGAGTTGGTGGGGTTTAGCTCAGTAGCAGGAGCGGAAAAAGGTGATGGCTTGGGCCTCACTATTCAAGTGTTCCCCAAGTTAAGGGGAAAAACAGGGTCCTCCTTTAGCCCTTTGGGGCAATTCAGGGGCCCAGGTTCCCCATCCCGGTATTTTTACAAAATGTCCCAT